>CM068584.1:19944399-20544399 GCA_035048485.1 Pteria penguin
GATTGAATGTAATTTCAGATAATTAAATGAAACATAACATTCTTGTTATACCAATTTCGACTGCTAATGCAACTTTAAAGCAGTACACACATATATACAAAAAAGTGACCGATTTAACTGAAATATAGCTATTTTAGTGAAGTCCACCAGGCACCAATACAACACACCAGTAATCATTCCCTACTAGCTCTCTCTCTCTCTCTCTCTCTCTCTCTCTCTCTCTCTCTCTCTCTCTCTCTCTGTCTGTTAGTGCTAATGAAGAAAAAAAATGTCGACGTAAGTATGTTATATATACTTATTTAAGGGAAAGGGTTATACGAAGTTGTAAAACTTGTTCCTTATCCCTTTATCTTCTTGTGACAATAAAATGTTTAATTTTAACTATAGTAAAGATCAATCCAGGTAAACCGGCTTCGGTTTACACCTCTTATTACCAGGTGCAGTCTCTGTCAGGCAATTTATAACGCCATAGACTGTTTATTTGAGCAATTAACCCTAAACTGTACAATGCGTGAGTTACTCAGTAGACTACACCATTTAAAGGTGTATCTATTACTACACTCATGTAGGTACATATAACTCGGAGACGTCGATCGTTTCCACAAAATTGCTGTTACTTTATTCCCACCATATCTCAAACTCATTTACATATTACAATACAGGATTTACCACCTCTAAGAGGAGCACCTACTACATAACTACATCCACACAATCACTACATAAACTAGAGGCAGTCCAATCTTAATTAGACTTCATTTAACAACTAAGATCGATAAGTAGCAACATAACTAATCTGCCATCATTTGCACAGACTCAGCCGGTGTTATCCGACGACGTCGGACTTTTACTCTGGGTCAATTCATCTCCAATTTGATTTGATCAACTCAAGAGGTAAGAACTTAACTGCTAAGATTATCGTGACATTTTAGGCAATCAGAATAAAGCAATATGCCATACATTTCAAACAATTATCTCAAAGAGGATTGCTAATATGAAAACATCCCCCTTATTTACTATGGTTTAGGAATAAATACCCCGAACCCATCCCTTATGTTTCGTAGAATGAAAACAAGCAGTATCATTAAAGAACATTTTTTTTTTAATATTTAAGATAAATAACATGCCAGATGTGCCACATCCTATTATAATTTTACTATAAGCAGTAGAGAATCTTGGGCAACTTGACCATAGAAAATGCACAGAAAAAAAGGTGTTAAATAATAAAGTACTGCTTTGTTTTCTACTAGTGAGACCACATGTTGTCTTTCCCTCATTAATATGCGAATTCCAACCATTCGGCCACGACTATCACTGAAGAGACACAAGTTATCGAAATGCGCATCTGGTGCATAAACTTAGAAGGTATATATTTTTTAATATTTATTCGTATGAAAACCGAAGTAGCAACTCGTTTGAAATTAAAGAGCATAAACATTCATTTATATACTGCATATCGTACTAACAGTGACAAAAAGCAAATATCAATAACATACATAAGTTACTGAATTATTCGGTGTTGTTTTATTTGCACAAGGTCAACATCAGCGACTCCGATCAGAAATAAAATCAAATGTCGCCGATATACCCATTCTACTAGGTATGTGGAGCAATATTTACAAGTTGATCACTAAACGAAGCACAGACCGTTTTACTGAATATTCATTAACCTGCAAACAAAACATTGTCGAGTGAATTACAATAAATCAGTTGAAAATATTGTGACAATGGTGCTGTCGAGTACGCCTTGGAAATGGCGTCTTATTAAGGGATGTCATATGCTGTTAAAATTACAGTGGATCAAGGATTTCAAGCGCAGGAATATATTTTCATTTTTTTCATAAACACCAAGGATAAATATGTAATGATCCATATAATTATTGTTGGTGGTATTAAAAACTGTTATTCATCAAATTCTTATTATATATATATATATCAGTGATCAATTCAGTACTGCGGTTCTGGATTCGTGCAGATTCGTTTCATCAGATTTTTTTTTCAGCACCTCACTCCTTCCTCCTCTCTTTGGAAGATCAAGACGACCAACATCCGAACAGAAAACGAAAGTGATTGATCAGTAAACGGAAAGGTAAACAGTATCGTTATCGTCGACTGGAAATGCGCAGCTCATTCAGCCTTATCCTAATAAATTCAAAAACGTATTTACTACAGTATCACTATGGGACCTACGTTAACGTACCTCAGTGGACAGTCACTAACCACTGGAAATGAAAAAGGGATAGCTGCTTGAAAAAGTAAGAATCTCCTATTTGGGTAGCTGTACCCCCTACAATAGACCAAAATAGGAAACTCAATACTACATGGAGAAAAAGTATGTGAATAACACTTTATTTAGATTTCCTTGGCGCATAACTTCAGGATAAAACTTACTTTGTTAGGGAAAATTCTGATTCCAAAAATAAATACACTGAAACAGCTGTCATTCAGATGTTGAACTTTCTTATCGATAACATTTTTGTGGTGTTTGGAGGTAAGGTTTTTCAACAAATTGTCGGCATTCCAATGGGCACTAACTGTGCTCCGCTTCTGGCTGACATATTCCTTTATTCATACGAAGCTGAGTTCATTCAGTCTTTGCTTTCGCAAGGTAAAAAACAATTGGCTCTTGGCTTCAATTTTACTTACAGATATATAGATGACTTGCTTTCAATTAATAATCCTTCATTCGCGGATTACCTTAGCATCATCTATCCAAGTGAACTGGAGGTCAAAGAAACCACAGAAACTAGTAATTCTACTTCGTATTTAGATATTATGTTGTCTTTCGACATTAATGGTCAATTGAACACCTCACTCTATGACAAACGTGACGATTTCAATTTCGCTATCACAAACTTTCCTTTCATAAGTAGCAACATTCCATCATCGCCCGCATACGGCGTATTCATATCTCAGTTAATACGTTATTCCAGAGCATGTTCAAATTACAATGACTTTGTTCTCAGGGCTAGGCGACTTTCAGTTAAGCTGCTCAACCAGGGTTATATATGTGCTAGACTAGCATCGTCACTGAGGAAGTTCTACGGTCGTTACGAGACTCTTATTATTCCATATGATATCTCGTTATCCAGACTTTTAAATGATATTCTGGACTGAGACCGATTCCGATCACTTTACACAGATTTGACACCTTCTATACTAGAAGGTTACCTACTTCGACTTCTCCATATATAGATACATATGGAATTCACACGATTTGACTCTTTCTACGGGGTATATGTGACGGGTGTTGCTAGCAAGCAGGAGATGCTCACTCTCCCCGGGCACCTGATCTCACTCCATCACAGGGGTTCACATATGCTCTTCAAGTAGACATATTTTGTTATTTTCCATTTGTTTTTCATTTTCACTGATTTTGTATGTCCTATGGTTTCATGATTTTTGGACTTGTGGTTTGGATTTATCCATCATCTTTACATTTCAACAACTGTCCATGTGTCACTGCTGGTGGACAATTTGTCCCCGAGGACACTTGTCGGGCAGTCCTTTATATAAATATGGATAATGTTAATAAGAAAACCATAGTGGCTGAGGCGTCGCCCACTATAAAAAGGCCTCAAACTGTAATGTGCAAGGACACGTGCATAGCAGTTAACTTAGGTGTCCCCAATATTATCTTAAATGACATTAGAAATCAAACATTTGTGGTAAGCACTAATAATGACCTCTGGTATCAACATGCGGATAGCTTCATAAACATCAAGCCCTGTAAGGTTAAACTAGTTGACGTAATTAAAGATTACCAATTCTCCCTTTATGATTGTGAAATATCTAAGTGCGGGACCAAAAATTGCAAAACTTGCAACATCTTAATTACAGACAAATCTTTTACGAGTAATTTAACCAAACATACCTTTCATACGCATAGTTTTGACCATTTGAATTGTAAGAGTTCAAATATTGTGTACGGTATTGAGTGTTCACTCTGTGGATTAATATATGTTGGAGAGACAAAGGGACAACTCCGTACAAGAGTATCAGGTCACAGGTCCAAAATAAATTGTGGTGCAAACCAATTACTCTATCGCCACTTCAACCAGCCTGACCACTCTATTCTCTCAATGAAAATTAGAATTATAGAAAAAATATATCACCCCACAAACAATGCCAATTTGAGCACTCCTTTTCGTCGGAAAAGAGAAGAATACTGGATAAGACGTCTCGGCACTGCTTCGCCCTATGGATGCAATGACAATATTAGTAGCATTGGTAATCTCACTAGTCCTGCGTGTCAATCAGTTAACGTACTCGGTTTATTCAACAAAAGCCAGAGGAGGCATCGAAGTCATGGTACACGCAAATACAACAAACCTGAAATACATAATATTTCCTTTGATGCTCTTTTGCCATTTATAAATAAACCTTTGGGCCTTCATCACATTCGTACAAAACTTTATTCTATTTCACTCAGAAAATTACACGAGTTGTACGTATCGTCCAGACACCGTATATTTACTGATATAAGCTCTGCAGAGTATAGACTAGATGGCATTATTATGGACATATCGACCGCTAGACTTTTTCGTCCCGTCAAGTCCGATATTTCTATGGAAAAATCTAATCGCCCTTTCATCAAAATTAAATTTGCAAATAAAGGCATTGATTATTTAAATTTCGGCCAAATTTTAAATCATAAGTCTGTTGTAGAGAAAATACCTCCATATTTCAAAAACAAAGATCCGCCATGTATTTCCTATAGCTACACGCCATCAGTTGCATCCAAAATTTATAATTACAAAGGGTTTCTACAGTGTCTTGATCTTAGCAACTCTGCATGCCATTCTCAACCGTGTGCATGTTCCTCATCTAATTTCGTATATTCTCCTTGTGGCCATGTCATTACTGGTGATCTCGATATAGTTAAAAACACTAAATTAAGAGAACTTTTACTTAAAGGTCCAAAATACAGAGAACCCAGATCATTCACATGGAGCCAAAATTTTGATAATATTATGAACTGCTGCGAGGAATATGCCACACGATGGGCAAAAAGAGAGGAAGTACAAGTCGATACTCTTTCGGAATGGATAAAATCTATTGCAGTACTGCTGAGATCAAAAATTAGAAAATTACAAGGTTCTGTAAACACCAGATTCGAATCTATTTTTAAAGATCCTGATGTTGTCAGAGAACTTACCTTCCTCCAAGAACATTATATCATTACACCAGCAGATAAAGCATCTAATAATTATACATTTACTTGTAAGAAATATTACTTTGACAGCCTAGTGAAAGAATTAGGATTAAATTCAACTCCAGGAAATCCTACTTATACTCTCACGAACTTTTCGGTTTCGGAAGTACTCGAGAATCATAAATCTGTCCTCAATACGTTTGGTATTGACTCAAATAAATTGAATTTAGAACTTCCATATTTGTACTGTATTCCAAAAATGCACAAAACTCCGTACAAACAACGCTTTATCGCTGGTTCCTCGAAGTGTTCCACAAAATCTGTATCGATGCTACTCACAAAAATATTATCAGAAATTAAATCTGGCCTTCATAGATATTGCGAAACAGTATATTCCAGAAGTGGAATTAATCAAATGTGGATCCTTAAAAATTCAAAAGAGTTGTTAGAACATCTAAAATCAAAAAGTTTTACTAAAATTCACTCCATCAAGTCTTTTGACTTTTCGACTCTGTACACAACGATCCCTCATCAGAAATTAAAAGACAGATTAGCGGAAATTATTCAAAATGCATTTACTAGTAAAAACGGAAGCCGCAAATTCAAATATATAGTAATAGGCCACGATAAAACTTACTTTGTTAGGGAAAATTCTGATTCCAAAAATAAATACACTGAAACAGCTGTCATTCAGATGTTGAACTTTCTTATCGAAAACATTTTTGTGGTGTTTGGAGGTAAGGTTTTTCAACAAATTGTCGGCATTCCAATGGGCACTAACTGTGCTCCGCTTCTGGCTGACATATTCCTTTATTCATACGAAGCTGAGTTCATTCAGTCTTTGCTTTCGCAAGGAAAAAAAACAATTGGCTCTTGGCTTCAATTTTACTTACAGATATATAGATGACTTGCTTTCAATTAATAATCCTTCATTCGCGGATTACCTTAGTATCATCTATCCAAGTGAACTGGAGGTCAAAGAAACCACAGAAACTAGTAATTCTACTTCGTATTTAGATATTATGTTGTCTTTCGACATTAATGGTCAATTGAACACCTCACTCTATGACAAACGTGACGATTTCAATTTCGCTATCACAAACTTTCCTTTCATAAGTAGCAACATTCCATCATCGCCCGCATACGGCGTATTCATATCTCAGTTAATATGTTATTCCAGAGCATGTTCAAATTACAATGACTTTGTTCTCAGGGCTAGGCGACTTTCAGTTAAGCTGCTCAACCAGGGTTATATATGTGCTAGACTAGCATCGTCACTGAGGAAGTTCTACGGTCGTTACGAGACTCTTATTATTCCATATGATATCTCGTTATCCAGACTTTTAAATGATATTCTGGACTGAGACCGATTCCGATCACTTTACACAGATTTGACACCTTCTATACTAGAAGGTTACCTACTTCGACTTCTCCATATATAGATACATATGGAATTCACACGATTTGACTCTTTCTACGGGGTATATGTGACGGGTGTTGCTAGCAAGCAGGAGATGCTCACTCTCCCCGGGCACCTGATCTCACTCCATCACAGGGGTTCACATATGCTCTTCAAGTAGACATATTTTGTTATTTTCCATTTGTTTTTCATTTTCACTGATTTTGTATGTCCTATGGTTTCATGATTTTTGGACTTGTGGTTTGGATTTATCCATCATCTTTACATTCAGGAACAGAGAATGATACTTATAGGTACCGCTATGTTTAGGCTGTTGAATGATTCTTGCTTCCATGTTGCAAAAGAACAGAAAACTTTGGTGAAAGCGACATCAAACACCAAATAACCAATCAACCATATAAGAAATTAACAAGACCCAACAATGCTCTGCGCGTCTGAAAGTGAGCCAAGGTCCTAGATGTTAACAAGTCCTGAACAATACTTAGAAAGGACAAGAATAAGCACTCTATCCCCTCATCGGACAATGCTCAAGGTGCTGATTACATACCATTGTAGAGAAATCAATACAAGATTTACTGATGTCAGGGTGATAATGTCGCCAGCAAAGGAATTCGACTATTTTAGAACCTAATGTGAAGATATTAATGAAACAATTGCTCACTGGCTTTGGTATACAACATTTTCGTAGAAATTAAAATGCCAGATTTCATTAATCTCAAATAGCAGAAAAATAATATTACACATTACTAGGGGACTGAACGTTTTGGTTAGCAAAATCATCAGTGTTTCTGCAAAATGACCTAAGACACAACTTGTTTTTCAGTGTGAAATATTGATGGAAAATGGTGGATAGCTCTGCAAAAATCTTTTTTTTTTCTCTCACAAGTATCTTTTTACTGCTGGAAACTAATAATTTCCTCATGGCAACTAAGGCTTGTAATACACTATATTTGAATATATTTTAACAAAGAAATAAGATAAAGATATTAAACAGAAAAAAATCAATGAATATTTACTATGAAAATATCACGTATTAAATCATATGAAATTTTAGAATGCACAAACGAATGACAGTCGAGAGGCGAAATCGAAACCTTCGTAGAAATCCTAGATGTCCTGACCAGTTGAGAATGGTATACACGTATAATTACTTGATATCACCGATTATTTCCGTCTCAACCGATAAAATTTGACGACACAAAAGGAAGTTGTTTAAAATCATGTATCTTACTCTACTCTGAATAACTGGTTTCGGGAAATGATATGCAAACTCTCACTCTTGATACTTCCGCTATACGAAAATTCCCAGTCATGCAGTCCTTGCTTTAAGTTTTGCCGAAATCTATCTCTGACAACTAGAGATAAACTAATACTTTTAGACTGGCAGAAATACTTTTGTTGCGTCTAAATTAATCTTTTAACTGATAGTAAAATATGTATACATTAAAGATGCTATTCACTAAAGTGCTTGTTATAACAGTTTTTTAAATATCTGTATCCACTATGCCAATCCGCGCCAGGTGGACAAAATAACTGTATCAATATCTGGCCGGAGGGTATAACAACTAAGCCTGTATCAATTTAGCTATAAAAATATATACCAATATTACATTAAAATCCTATCAAAAATTATCAGCTTCATGTTGAATATCATGTAATTAAATTAAAGCGTGTGTGTAGACGTTAAAATATTAAAATAAAATCTGAGGCAACAAGTGTTCGTCAAAATGATTTTCTAACCTCTACCTTAATGAATAACTTTTAAAAAAGAATGTTAGAGTTTAAGGTATTACTTGTATTATCAATACGATGGATAACACCTGATATACATATATAATATTACCTGGTTCAGAACATGTTATATTTATAGAAGTCCAGGGTTGTCCAGGAACACATGTTGAGAAAGAACTGACACCCACAAATGTAGTGTTAGGATAACATGTGAACTTGACAGTAGGCGGATCATATGATCGTGTTTGGCTAGACAGGAATACAACTGGTCTAGAATTCGAACACTCTGAAAATATTAACAATGTTGATACTTTCTTAAAAAAAATTACATATTTATTGTATGGGATTGTTATTATGTTGTGCTGTTCCTAGATATCATATACATGTTTACAATAGAACTCTGTTGATATTTTGTGATCTCCCTACATATTGTACACATAGGTACTATGTAACACTCTTCATATTTTGTGATCTTCTTAGATAATGTATATATACATGTAGGTATTATATAATAATGTTGATATTATATGATCTTCCTAGATATTGTACACAAAGGTACTATGTAACAATGTAGATATTTTGTGATCTACCTTTATATTGTATTCATAGGTATTGAATAACATTGTTGATATTTTGTGATCTTCCTACGAATTGTACACATACATGTAGGTACTATACAACAATGATGATATTTTGTGATCTTCCTATATATTGTACACAAAAGTACTGTATAACAATGTAGAAATGCTGTGATCTTTCTAAATATTGTACACTTAGGTACTGTATAACAATGTTGAAGTGCTATGCTCTTCCCTGATATTGTACACATAGCTACTATATAATATTTATGATGAACATCCACATTTAGTCCTCGACTGCATTTTATACATTGCTGGAGACAATATAAATACATTATAAAATTACACTAAATTTAAAAAAAACCAAAAGAAAACAAAACAAACCAACCCCCCCCCCAAAAAAAAATCCAACCCCCCCCCCCCCAAAAAAAAAACCAAAAACTAAAAACAAAATTAACAATGGATATTAACAATGGAGAATCAGGGAAAATTTTCAGAGAAGCGTAAAATCTAAATTTATTAATTCTGCTGATGAAATAATCAATAGCAAGACGTAGGATACCGAAACGCCTTAAACACTTTGTATACCAAACAAAGATCACAGAGCAGGTCAACAGAAATACACTGCCAACAAAATACACTGCCAACAAAATACACTGCTAACAAAATACACTGCTAACAAAATACACTGCCAACAGAAATACACTGCCAACAAAATATTCGCTGTTCCTTCATCGGAAATACATTGCCAACAAAATACACTGCCAACAAAATATTCGCTATCCCTTCATCAGAAATACACTGCCAACAAAATACACTGCTAACAAAATACACTGCCAACAAAATACACTGCCAACAAAAATACACTGCAAACAAAATACACTGCCAACAAAATACACTGCCAACAAAATATTCACTGTCCCTTCATCGGAAATTCTTTTACTTAATACAAACTTCCGATGATAAACTATCGTGAAATGATAAGGACAAATGTTTTCGTTAGTTGTTTTGAGTCATTAACTTCTTGAAATGACTTTTATTTCGATGCGTAAGTGAGAGGAAACAAATACCAAAAAGTTAAAGTCAGCATACATGTATTTTATATATACTATATAATGAGAACGTTTATTTAAAAAGCTAAGACTATTTCATGGTAAGTAATGAGTTTGTAAAAGAATATACATTCAGAGAATTTGTCATAGTTATACCTTTGATGTCATTAACAAATATCTTTGTTACTTGGAATGTTGTCACAATGCCATGTTCGAAACTCTCTTTATTTATTTATAATTAGTAAACAATATGAAATGTACTTTCAACAACAGAGTTAACAAATATTCTTGTTTCAAGCATTGTTGAAGTATTTAAATTATTATGCATGACAATTGATTTGTTTTAATAATATGAATACATTTAGAGAAAAATAAGACATCTGATGAGTGTATGTCAAATTAATGAGAAAATGTAAGCACCTAATTTATTTGTTATAAATATGTGTGTAAGAACTTTTTTGTACTAAGTATTTCAATACTGACCCCTAAAAATATACGATAAATTTTATTCCGATGAAAGTGTTTTTAGTTATTCTAAACGTTAAAAGTATATCCCTTATTCACAGTTCTCCCTTACGATAGTTTCCAGCTACTATTGTTAAGACAGTACTGTATTTTGTTTGTTCTTCAGATAGTTTGTTAGTTCAGTCTTAGGTATAACTGACGAACCCTGAAATGTGCATATAGAGCAAAACGTTTAACAGGTATATATGTCTTTATTGATATTAACTACTTGCTAGAGACCGCTGTTTAGTGTTTACTATTTTTAAAAGTTATTGTTTTCCTTACATATAAACTCTTATACCGACCTTCCAAAACATTCACTTGCCAATGACGCTAAATACTTTTGTCGCTGTCAATTGTTCCACAAAGAGAAACAGAGTATTGAATTTTAGAATTATATTGAGGAATGTAATGTCTATCAAATTAATCACTGGTTTATTTTTCTGCATGTTTAGAGCATGGATTGCCTTTAAGAGTCAATTAAAACATTACTAGATTGCAATAACAATAGATTAATTATAAGTCTTATACCTTAACCATGAGGATGATTTACCATGATTTAGTTAGGCTGATATAATGTCAACATGCTCATCTAAGATTGTTCTGGAAAAAGGGTATTTTAGAATATTTGACATCACTTTAAACCTGAAAATCCAAAATCAATTTTTCTCGTTCATAAAATTGTTAAAAGATGTGTGATTGACATATTTGTGACAAAAAAACCCCCAACATTTGACATATCTTTATGTCTGGCCCTAAAGGATGTGAATAATTTATCTATATATATATCTCCATTACCTTGTTTAAGTTATACGTTTACCAGAAAGTAAAATACTATTCATTGCAACTGACAATAAGAACAATACATCAAGGTGTCCTTGATAAACATTTGAAAATAAAGGTACTCAAGTACCGAAGAAGTACCGAAGATACCGACCATATCTCATAGTCCATGGAATAAAAGGACGATATAGTGAATAGTGTCATATTCAAACACATGCGCACCGCAATAAAATCGAGGTGAGACCAGGTGCCAGATAGGAGTAAGCGTCCCCTGGTTGCATACAACACCCGTCGCGAAAGTCCTGCAACAACCTTTCAAGTCGAGGAGGTAAATTCATAAATATACACGCACGAACACACGAAGGAGACAAGAAAACGAAATGCTGCTAAACTGAAATTCCGCTGTCTGTATATATATATATGTATACATATGTCAATTCAAGTATAGTCAAAAAGTTAAGATATTTATTTTGTATGGCCAAGTCCCAAGATATCGGTTAACATTCTTGAAAGAGGAATCTTAAATTGCACTAGATCCCTATATCGACCTATATCGAACTTCCTCAGTGACAATTTCAAACGTTCCTCAATATATCCTTGAGAGAGTAGTTTCGTGGCAAGAAGCTTCGCTCTCAGGACGAAATGTTCGTATTTAGAGCATGCCCTGGCAAAGCGTTTAAGATGTAAAATGCATAAGTAAAAATGAGACAGAACACTAGGATGGAACAAGTGTATCCCGCTTGGCTTACCACACATACGTATGCTCACAATACTACGTCATATTAATAGCTATAAGATGGGTTAAAACGTATCACACTCACATATCATCAGAATTTGGTTAATGTTAACTTATGAAAGAGCATTATATTATCAATAATGGTAATTACAGTTTTTTACCTGTCGGAATGCATGTGCTGGCTCCAGTTGACAGTAAAATGCATGTTTCATATTCGTGTTGACAGGAACTGCAGGTAGTGTCACTATCCTGAAATGTTTTATAATGAAAATGTTCCAGTTTGTGTACATTTTCACCGGGTAAATTTCTATTTTTATAATATAAATTATTATTATATTATTGTTATTTCTGTCCAGATTCACACACAATTCTATTAGCAAATGAAAAAATTAAACACATTCATACTCACATACTGTGTCTCTCTGATACAAGTGCAAAACTTCATGGATATTTATCTCCATTTTTAAAACCTCATAAAGGATATCACATACAGCATGAAGTGCCACATCACCCCTCATATTATTCTCTCTATTTACTTTATCATTTATCTTTTTACAAACAAGCCGGTGTAGACTAGTGGATAAGGTGCTCGGCTCGTGATCGAGAGGTCCCGGGTTCGACTCCCGCCTTGAGCACACCGGTGTTCTATCTTTCGGATGAGACCAAGATCCCATGTCACGGTAGGCGTGGCAGGTAAAAGATCCCTCACTGCTTCGGGTGGGTCCGTTGCTAAGGTCTTAATTTGTATGCAATGCATCAGGCAGATGCCGTCACCATATACGTGAAATAATCGTGGAGTGACGTAAAAAAATAATCAATCAATCTTTTTAAAAACACAAACGGAAGGAGTTTTCTCCTTTAATTCCATAATTACTCTTGTTTTACACATCATTTAATTTATTTATCTTCAATATATGAATTAGAAATATAAAGCAATCCTTATAAATGTACAGTTTTCCCTTTTTAAAATGCCCTAACTGCAGTCTTTAAAATGACAACATCTAATCCGTTACTAGGGAAATCCGAAATGGCCGCGTCCTCCATTCCCGATAGATATGAGCTATACGTACTATTGTTGTAACATACACGCCTTTTCCCGCTTCATAAATTAGAATTCCCGTTACTAACCCCACATTCCATTGACGTTCTAGGGGCGCTGACAGCAATTGAAGCAATGGCAGTGTCATGGATTCTGTATATGAGTACGTATTCACTCTCCTCATTTAGGAAATAACAAACAAACGTAAATATCAATTTGCGGCAACCCGCCATACATGTAGCAACTGGACGCCGCTTATAATTATAATTGTTACAACTTATAATAGTGAAACAGAGATGTGATCTACATAAAATATTCCAATAATGATTATGCTAATTCAAATGACAAATTATGATAAAGGTATTTTAAATTTAATTCTATGCGTCAAAAATAACCCAGTCTTTATCAAACTGCAAACTCTATGAGGATTTATATCAAACCCAAGTTAAAACAGTGATAAAACATATTTTAAGGTGAAAATCTCTGACACTGGGCGAGATATAACCAAAGATATAGATATTAGATATGTCGATATAATGAAAAGTTTAAAAGCTCCATATTTTAAAATACCATATTTGATTTTAGCTTTTCAATACCTAATAATTTTACGAAAAATTGAAAGTTTAGATTTAAAAGAAAAAAGAGGAGTTACCGGCTCAGTTATGTGGCAGAAGTCACCATGGAGCTATACAATACATGAATATAAATAATATAATAGAACATTAAACACATTACAAAAATATTTGATTGTAGTGCAATTACGATACCGACTTAGGACGGTCATTTAATTTGACAAAAGCCAAACAAATGGTGTGGTTAACCGGTTTACGGGCCCACCTTCCCACTCACCGTAACAGCAGAACAATCAAAAGACGTACATTTAAAAATTTATAAATAATCCTCCATGTAAAGAACAAGGGTCAACAGGTATCGCATATTGAGAGGTCATAAAAATATAAACACGTAAGGTATTGTAAAACACATAATGGTATAAAAATATATGCGACATCAACATGATAAACCGTGCTCTTTAACTACCCGAAAGACGGCTAGAGAATGACCACTTTATAGACTTTTAACTGACCACTACCTTTCCTTATATCTGATTGGTTAAACCAAAAGAGGCATCATAACAAGCTAGCGTATATCTCATTCGGAACACATTCGGAACATCAATACAAAAGTTTCCCGCTATACTACTAAACGCAGGGAAATAAAGGTATTTTTTCTCCTCATTTAGTAAATGACAAACAAACGCAAATATCAATTTGTGACAGTCCGAATGAAGATAAAATGTGATTTTTGATGCAAACAAAAAATCCTTAAATTTTCATCATAAGTTCGGACAAACGTAAATTCAAAGACATTTCTATACCCGCTATCGTTTCTCAACTGAGTCGGCAATGTATCTGTCTCTGCTATCCATTTTCCAACGCCCATGGCGTTTTAAGCATCTGTCTTCCACTGACATGAAAGCATTTGCTGCTTGTGTAGCACCACCGGATCTCATAGAGATTTTGACACCTTATATACTTGCTTTAGCTGCTGTGTAACTGATCTTTTTGTTTTTGTAAATTAATGCATTGAGTTCTCTTCGATCTATAAACTTGCTTGAATAAAAATCATCTAAAGATAAAAAATCTTTGCTAGTCTAATATAGCGTTGAAGCATTTTAAGAGGACAAGCAATGATCCATCCTTCAGCGATTAAAATTTCATTGCCATGTCTCTATTGATCAGTTTTACTTTTTGTGATTTTCATAGAAAAATACCCATCAAATTTGTTTTATATCTTTACAACAAAGAAAACTAATTTCATAATATCTAAATAAAAAAACCCCTGCAAAAGATAACACAATCATAGTAAGGTCTCTAATAATCAGTAAGTCTGTATAAGATTTAAACATTTTACACAGTTTGATCAGCGTCTCAGGAGTCACGAGATCTGCATATCTGAGATTTGACAAGACGCTCTGCGGATTCTTGCAAATTTCTAACAAACAAAGTGTTTGTAGGATCATTGTAAGCATTATACCATGTACCCAATTTAAACAGTAAACGGCAAGATTTACAGTATTCGATGATGCACAAGATATCTAGTAGATTACATACATGGTAATATGTACAGGATGAACCGGAAACGATAAATGGCCTTGCGCACAAATAAACCGCTGCTACTTTTAAAAACCATTAGAATATCATTTAAAAATGTTTTCACTGCGCAAGTACATAAGATGATCAGACATGTTTCCAGCCAAAGAATGCATTTATGAATCTTCTTGCACACCACTGTCCTCAACCACATTCTGCAGATGCGTGTTCAATTCTATTCCTGAAAACCGATTCGAAAATGCAAATAAATCTTAAGGTAACCAACATGAACTTCTGAATTATCTTCCGAAAAATACCATATCTTCCCAACCCATTATGTGTAAACTTTTCATTCTTAAAATAAGTATATGCCTTAACCTCTGAAATAAAAATATCTTGTCTACAGATTAAAGGCCAATAAGGGGCCGATTTCCAAACTGGGATTATAAGAAATTTATTCAGTACTATCGTAATCAAAGAGGGAGGTGATACTAACCAGTTATCCTCATCCAACCAGCATTGAAGTAATATGTTTATACCCGATCAAACTCCACTCCAATAGTTTGCCCTAAATTTTTCACACTTTTTGTTATATGAAGATGCAAAACGATCGTATGTATAAGGACCCCAATCTAACTTCTTTAGTACCCACCACTGGATCCCCCAATCATCGTTATCACCACATCTACTAAGATTTTCAACCTTGACGTTTTATCTCTTTAAATCGATTGACCCAGTATTTGAAAGATTATGCTTCAAAACAATTGAATATTTACATGAAAATTGACCCTCCAAATGCAAATGCAAATAATTAAATTCAGCACTTACCGTTTTGTTCAGATCTTTTGGAAATTCTGTCTTCCAATGTCTTTTCCCCGCAGCCGAAACAACGCCCCGGTTTTTATGATACTCAGGGGAATGGTTTGTCAGACGAGAATCCTTTCTTTTCTATTTGTCTTCTTTCATCTTTCTTTCGGCTTGTGTCATCCGACTTATCAGCCAGCAGGTAGGGTTGGTTCATACTCATGTACTACGTGCCAACCAAAGTGCCAATTTTATCATTTTCTGTCTTTGGTACACTAATGTCATACCTTGTGACAGCGCCTCACGATAGTTAAACACGTTTTGTTCATTCAAGCGTTCACTTTCAACACTTAAATGTTCATTGGCCTTCCTTTGATAGAACTTTAACATTATTTTTGAATTGTTCTTCGTTTCCGCGTTTTTTTAAATGTGTAACTGTCAGTCAAAGATTGCACAATTGTAGATACCTACTTCTCAGCAAGCAGCTGGTTTTGTCTCTGTTTGCTGCCCATTTCATGGCTTATAAGGTTTATTTTATTTTCTAGCGTTTTGAGAGTCCGTTATAGAATTTTGAATCTCAACGCGAATCATGTTTTTCGTCTCGGTGGCCATTTTAGTCTTAATTACACGGTAGGCGACCAGAGAATGAACACATTACAGACCTATAACTGACTACTACCTAATATTTGATTGGTTAAACCAAAAGAGGCCTCATAACAAGCGTATATCTCATTCGGAACAGATTCGGAACATCAATACAAAATTTTCCCGCCATACTAAGACAAAATAATAAAAATAAAAATAATATTAGTGTTGCAGAATGAATCATTCGATTTTGAATGAATGGATTAAGAAATCTGAACAGAGATGGAACAAAAACATTGAGATTGATGGGATATTATATTAAAAATAACGAAAATTCCTTCAATCCTGGGTATTTCTAAGAACATGTAGCCGAGAACTTTTTGTTCATACCTCGTAAAAGGAACCTTAAAAATCTTTAAAGTAATGATAAATATATACTCTAAAATAGCAGCACAGAGCAATAGATGAAATATGAGTTTTCGAGATATGACATTCTTAAATATTACCATAATAAGCACGTGACTACGAACAAATATTGATGTTTCAATCATAGAATTTCACCTGCTATGCAGGTATATCGCCTAAAAGAATATATATCAATTTCTTGCAACTATCTTACAGATTTCGACGATATCCCATAATCTTATTTGATTTTAAATTGTATGTATACTATATATTGAATATCAATTCCTAATACCAAGATATTGAGTCAATTTTGATTTAAGTTTAAGCAGATACTAAACCAAAATTATACAACTTTAGTCAGTTTTTCATTCATTAATTTATTTCTTTTATTGTATTCTGAAATTCAAGAACAATATCTGTAAAGAGTCATAATGTATTTTATGTCACACAGGCTTGATTTATATACCAGAAACCAGAGAATTATATATTTAACAACAATACTGAAACAATACTAACCTTTTCAATGAATATGTAAGTTGTGTGTTTATCAGCGGAAGTGGACATATTCAAATGGGTAAGTTTCAGAAGTTTACAAAAAAGGTGAAGACGGACGTAATTAACTGATGCACATCCCTTTAGTTTCACACATTCTTCGATACACAATCGAAAGGACATGTTGGTGAATGATTTTATTTCCTCGGTGTTAAGTACTGTCTCTTGAAATACTTGAACATTGTTAGAACTGGCTACAACACAACATGTAAAAATTATGTAGCAGTAAACAGTTAATCCCGCCATTATTCAAACATTTTCAAGATAATGACCATAGTTATCTCCTTTTGATAAAGGCACATCTACTATTTAGACATGATTGCATTATCCTTGTTTCAGACAGACACATATACACTATCTAGAAATGATCTTGTCCAATTGTCTAAGCATCAAATTAGCATTAAAATATTTGACACGTGATGGATGCTAACTGCAGAGTTATCCAATCAAATATCAGCATCATAATTCTGGTTTTCAGTGCTTTTGTACTGACTTGAAATATACACTTAATATTTTCCGTCATGAAATTATGTAAATCACTCTAAAACTAAGGAGTATCGCCCTCATGCATAGCTCTGTCCTTATATCGATTCTTTGGTTCACTTTATCGGCCATTTTGGTTTCAATACTGCTCTTCAAATATTTATATAATATGAAAATTCCAACCATTCGGCCACGGTCATGCACAAAATTTAAAGGTATATATATTCTATATTTATCTAATAAACACATACGATTTGCCTGTTTGTTTTAATACAAAGCAAAATCCCATTGATTTTATTTCAATACACATTTTATAATGTGCATTGATTACAATCCAATTGCACTTCAAATTCTGTATTAACTAATATACGGTAACACTTTTGCACCCTGGTTTTGTTTCCATGCTATCTGTTCTGAATTATTGAAGCCTAAATGAATATCATGTTTCAAACGCCATAAATAATTAAACATGGGTTTCTCTTTGAAACACCAAACTTCTTCCGTGGTTGTAACTCATACTGATAATTTGGTTCGTATTATTTTCTATCAGTGTCATATCATCGAGTAAATTATCACTGGATGAAACAAATCAGTAAACTATTTTACAAATACACATTGGTCTACTCAATTGCAGAAAAGATAATACCGTCAAATAATAGGCCATTTCCGAATTTCGTTTCTTTTTTCAAAACTCTTAAATTTAAGTGGAATTGTTTGTCCATAGGCACCTGATTTGAACAATATTTTTTAAGATTAGCTAAAACAAAAGGATATAAGCGGATATTATCCTACCTGCGAACCAATCTATTATTATGTGAAAGTATTCCACATATGAAACAATCAATTATTATTAGAATCGAGGGCTGTATTTTGCGAAACATTTCAGGACACTAACACTTAGTGTAGCCTCTGTCAACATGAATATGAAACATGCATTTTACTATCATCTGGAAACTGAACATGTATTATTACATTTATATAGATGGCATATATCATACTACTGAAAAAAAAGAGATTATAAGCGAACAAGCCAAAGTAATACAATGATATCTACTAAATACTTACTTTGCACTACAATCAAATATTTTTGTAATGTGTTATACGTGCTAGTATATTATTGATATTCATGTATTGTATAGCTCCATGATGACTTCTGCCACATAACTGTGCCAGTAACTCCTCTTTTTTCTTTCGATTTGTAATAATAGAAATTTTATAACTGAAACGCCAATATTTATCCGTAGTCACGTGTTTTTTATGGTAATATTTAAAAATTTCAAAGCGTAATCGAAAACTCGGAATTTGTGTATTTTTATACCATAAAATTGTCACATAAAATATTTCGTTTCACATTTCAAGAGAAATTCCAAAATACCTCTAAAGAGAGGCGTATAAAACGTTAATAAAGATTTTTCCATTTTATCTCAGTATTTTCTTTCATTTCTCTGTCGTCCTACAGTGTTTATCGTTATTTGCCTATCTTCATTTCGAAAACCGCGCTTGCCTAAACAATAGTGACGTCTAATTTAATTAGATGTTACCAGTATGGATTGAAAATAATATGAATGAATAGGTAGTATTTCAAACTTTATACACAATATTTATTCTGCTAGATCACCCCTCCCTTGTGTAGACTTTCACTTTTATTTGTATTTTGAAATTTATTGTGATTCTTGGAATATAATTCATTATTTTCACAAAATTATTATTATTATAATAATAATAATTATTATTATTATTATTTTGGTGATGATGATAAATTTGATTCATTTGTGTGGAAAGAGGTTTTATTTTCATACATGATTAATATAATTAAGATTAAAAAGTAGAAAGCATGAAAATGATTCCTTATCACATTCAACAGCAATCTTGTTCTTAGTCATTCATATGTTTTCCCTTTTAAAAATTAAATGTTCCATACTTATGCCTTTTATTCAAAACGGCAAAAAGAATAATATATAATGAGTAACTGTATATTAATCAACAACGAAGTTATAACTGTGTTATTTTATCTCGTTTAAATCATATTACTCATTCCGTTTCATTGACTCAATTTACTTGTTTTTCAGGTGAAAAGTGTTCACACATTAAACCAAATTAGTGCAACTTAGCACCCCTGTTATGGTAAAAGTTAAACTGTGCTTTGTTCTGAAGCATGTTTATTACTGTAGGTTTACAGCCATCTGGACCCCGTTTCATCAAAAAGTAACTTTAGGCCCAAGACTAAGCGTAGTCCAAGGCTTGCGACCAAATTCAGGCCCGGCCTAAGTCCGTTTTATGAAATGACGTACGTCCAGACGTAAGTCGCCATATGTAGACCTTGTATTTAGGCCTTATCTTTAAGGACTACGCATGCGTAATATCACTTTCGTTTTGATATAAAAAAAAAAAACAAGTGAGCTTGTCGATCGATATCTTTAATGCCGTTGTAGCACTTTTTACGTCATCGCTGACGCGCTGAAAATGAAGCATACTGACGACAAAGAGCACAACGGCGAGTTCACATGTAACTTTTAGTTTTAAGAAAAGATAACCAATGTGGAATGCAAAGAACATTAAAGCTTTAACAGAAGGTGTTATGAAAACATCGGGCACTTCATTTGGAAAGTTGACACCTTTCATCACCACAGAGAAGAAAAAAGGTGCATGGGACCCCCTATGAAATATCATTTCTCATTAACAATGTTAATGAGATCAAAATTTGCATAGCTACATATGATGTCCTTGACCAACGTAAAAATTAGACTATTCTGTAACTGATCTGTGTGTGAACAGAAAGTACACAGTATGAATTGCATAGTAAAATTAGTAGTACAAGGGAGCATTATAAACAAGGATAAATTTTAACGTGAAAACATGATCCACCACTCCGGGTCAATTTTCAAAGTGTCTCACGGTGGCTGGATGTTTATTTTGTTTCATTTATATGGTAAATTGTTTTGTGATTTCAATCTTCTACCATAAGCATTTTTTCATTGTGATGATGTCATATGGGCCCGATGAAACTCCGACAAACATTTGATTATGACGTCATAGATTGAACATTTAAAATAGGTTGAATGCCATGTTCTTTTACGAACTGTGGAAGGGTGAATCATCATTTCCATAGAATTTGATGACATCATAATTGTTTTACGTCAGATACCGTCCCAAATGGGACGTAACTATATATAACGAAAAGACCGAATACAACACATACATGAAAATGTATCTTTGATACATCTTATTCTCCTCATTTCAAAAATACAAGTCGTAGTATTTGCAATAAATAAAGAAGATTTTTGTTTTTACAATTTTACCGATAGATGTAATATGAACTATGAAGCCACATGTATTAATAATCTAATTTTTTATGTGTTTTTACTTCTACAAAAGTTATCGAAATTATTCGAAAAGGAGTTTTTGGCGCACTTAAATCCATGTAGGACACACTTATTAACATTTCGAGGGACAAGGTCGCGTCTTATTTGCCTTCTTTCAATTTGACGTACAATTATGACAGTCATATTTAGACTAAAAGTTAAGGCTGCCTCAGAAGGTGTAAGTTTTAGGCTGCAATTTAGGGCTATGACTAGTTACAACCTATGATGTGACGCAAGTTAGTCCAAAAATTCGGCTTAGTCCGAAATACGACCAGGCTTAGGCCCTTTGATGAAACGGGGTCCTGTCGTTTAACAAATTGTCTTAAATCACCCTATTGCAAATTGTTACGTTTGCTTCAAACAGAAAATGCATTCTTTGTTGACTTTTTAACAGCGAATTTGATGTATAATCAGAAACTTTGAAATATTAATATTTCTTAAAACACCGTTCAATATGACTGAAAATGGTTTGATTTGGGGTTTTATCAATCAAAGTATATCTGACCGAGAAACTTTTAATCATACCTCGTATATTTGTATAAAAATCGTTGTCGTAGAACATACATCTGGTCCTCGTCAAAGTGTTTAGGGTACAGGGATGATAAGTTCTAATAGATTGACAGATTATTATTGTCACTCCATGTTTATCGTAGTACACCTATATGGTGACGGTATGAGCCTAATATATTGCATAGAAATTTATACCTTTTGCAACGGACCGATCATAAGCAGTAAATGATCTTTTACATGCCAAATCTACCATGACAGGAGCCTCGGTTTTTAATGTGTTATCCAATAGACATGACACCGATGTATCTGCTGTAGGTGATCAGCTCAGGTCCTCCGAATAGTGCTGGTCAATCCGTCTGTCCAAGTTAAAACTTTACGCAAGGTACGCAATTGTTTCCCTATTATCTAAGTATGGTCTCTCAGAGATTATGAAGTGTGGTTGGACAATTCTGAAGTTAAGTATGTATTGCGTGATAAATCTATCTGGAGACACGACTAGCTTTATATGTTGAAATAATTTATGCAAAGGCATTTCAAGGCATTTCTCTTTAAGACAATTAGAATTCAAAGAGATTCTATATCCAGAGCTATAAATAAATTGTTGCCATTGAACAGGAGAGTTGGTAGTATTACCTTCATTCGTGGCCAACATAAGAACACTTTGTAGTGTGTAGTCTGAAGCCTCTCTCAGACAGATCTATGAAATTTCTATTTTTCAAGTCACTTCCCTTTCAAACTTATTAAGTTAGTTTTATAACTTGCAGTGCAGTGCATCAGACAGCTGATTCCACCTCTATTTTAACAAGGGTCCGTGATTGCTTGTGTTATATTTATATTATATATATGTATTGTCATGTTCTTTGGACTTAGAGTTGTGGAAATCGGATCGGTATCGCAGATTTTTATTTACAGATATCGCAGCATATATGTTTTAAGAAGTATGTCTATACAGGTAACGAATGAAAATGATATTCACCAAAAAGAAGAGAAAAGTACTAAGAAAAATGTTAAAATGTTCTAAGATAACGTCGGGTCCTTATGTTTCGAGGAGATTCTTTATCTTCTTTCTTACTTTCAAGAAGCTGAGTTTCGTAAGAAATGATAGGATGCTATGTCTCTGTGTTGAAAACGTAAACGTAAAATTAACTAAATATCGTAGCATACCATTGTTTGATAATTTTCATATGGAGGTTTAATAACATCACACAATGAAATTAATGCTAACACAAGAAAAACAATACAAATATTTAACATTTTGTTACTTGTAGGTATTGCAAAACGTCGTGTCTGTTTGACAGAAATCGGAACTGTATATGAATAAAAATATCTTGATTTTAAAGAATAATATATGTACAATCACAGTTGTAAATATCGGTATTCAGTTTATTTTTACAACATGCCATTTTATCTTACATGCGAATCAATTTCTAATGTATCTTCCCTTAACCCATCTATTATTATGTGAAAGTATTCCACATATGAAACAATCAATTATTATCAGAATCAGGACACTAACACTTAGTGTAGCCTCTGTCAACATGAATATGAAACATGCATTTTACTATCATCTGGAAACTAAACATGCATTATGACACGTATATAGATGGCATATATCATACTCCTGTAAAAAATGGAGAGATGTATTTTCGGTACATTTATACATAAATAATCTTTAATTAATAATTAATAAATAATGCTTTATTAATCTGTAATATAAAATAAGGTATGTTGAACTGTGCAAAATGTCTTTGAGTATCATGCAATATTTGTAAAAACCAGTATTCAGTGCTTCTGCTTTGACCCGAAATATATACTTCCAATTCACTGTGAAAAACTTGATAGATTGTAGTTTGAAGGAATATCTCTTCCCTTTGCACAACTATGTTCTTAAATTGGTTCTTTGGCATCTTTTTATGTTAATTTGGTAATTAATTTGCACTTTAAATATTTACATTTTGTGTGTCCATAGTGTCAGCCTTGAGTATCACTGAACAGATATAAGCTGTCGACATTCTTAAATGAGGCATTAATTTTATACACGTATTTTATTGCTAGTTATACAATGATGAAAAGTGTTCTCTCTGGATAAGTAAAAAACGAAGTCCATGGAATAAAAGGACAATATCGTGTATAGTGTCATATTCAGACAAATGCGAACCACAATAAAATCGAGGTGAGATTAGGTGCCCGGGTAACGTAAGCATCCCCTTGTTGCATGCAACACCCGTCGCAAAAGTCCTGCAACAACCTTTCAAGTCGAGGAGGTAAATACGCATGAACACACGAAGGAGGCAAGTAATGTATTTTAGTTTGTTGTTCTAGTCATTTACAGTCGGATTAATGCTGATATAACATGTACACACAATCTCTATCTACACCAGGGTAAAACGAGAAGTTATCAATATCTCATTATGTTGTATCGGATGAACATGTTTACACAGTGTATTTTTAATTTAAAGTACACAAACGGAATTTACTGAAAGGAATTTCTTGAAAATATGCAACAGGTTTCAATAATATTAGCTCATCACCATTCACCACTCTCTCCTTCTTCATTGTTATCTGTATGTACTGTTTAATGATACTATCTCCGGCACTTATTGATTTGTAAATAAGTCTAATCAAAAATGGAATGATTTTATATAAGATTATATCTTGTCAAATTCTTCACTTAAATTTTACTGTACTTAACTTATAATTTCATATTCTTCTGTTCAATAATGAATTAATAACTGGGATTATTAGGATTTGGGTTTTATTCTATCGAGAAATAGAAAATAGAGTTAAAACATTTTGCATGAGAATTTATTTGAACGTTTGATAATGGAATATTTTAAAATGAAAAAATTGACTTAAGGATTTTTCAGTTTATGGCGCCAGACCCTTTTCTGTCTTTCAATAGTTATTGTAGGCTTACGTTTCTATGTATTAATATACAGGGGTTTGACGTCAATTGGTGACGCACAACATTGTACCACAGTGGGCATCCCCGGACCCATGTGAATTCAGAGGTGAGACCATGTGCCTGGGAGGAGTGAACCGTTATAAAGCAAAACATATTATCCTATTGTCCTTTAGAGTATGTAAACATCCCCAAATGAAGTCAGTCATATTATATATTATTTTAAGTAGTGCCAGGTTCATTTCTTTGTGACACCTGACACTGTGATTACGAGAAGTGATTGCTCATATTATGTTTCATTGTAGAATATTTAAGTAACGTGTATTGATCGTTTAAATAATTACATGGGCAAGATCTACATTTGGCCGTGTTTGGCCTGAATTTATTTGAAATACATGATACGTATTATTTCAGTCTATCAAATGGCAGATCTAAAATACGTTTGTAATATTTGATTTGGAGCCTCATCTCCTCCCTTTTATATTTATGTTTTAAGCCACTGGAATCAAACTAACTTGGCTCAGTGACCTCACTAATTAATATTAATCATTAATGAAATAATAATGCATAATTATAAGTATTTACTGTATATCAGTAAGTGCCATTCAGTATATATTACAATTCTGAAATGTATAAATATAACTAACATCTATTGTAATACTTTCAATTACAAGAGGAAGGCAAAATATCTCTGATGGCATAATATCCCCCCCCCCTTTCCTTTTCCCCACGTATTCATCTTCTTCTTTGCAATATGATGAATTATACTTTAACTTAAGTATTTCCTTTCTATTCAAAAGCTGTGTGTTTTAGAATAAACATGCATATGTACATTGTGTTTGTAAGTGTGTAGTTGAAATACAATGTATATGCAATTATGCATATATAAATGTATCATTGTATGTATCAATTTAAATAATTCCTAATCATACTTATCTAACCAAACACCTTAATTAATATATAATAGTTTCTCGTTCCAACGAGACTTTTTACTCGTTTGAACGAGATGAAAAAAGTTTATTCCTTTTAAAATGGCACGAAACGGCTTCATATGCATACACTTTTAACATAAAATAAATTCGTTTGATTATGAAAAATGTATTTCGGCTTCATTTTCTATTTGTAAATTACATATATAATGAATAGATGCTGGTGTCTCTAAATATTTAAGATCTGTGATATGAGTTATGGTCATTCAGATCTAGAAACATGGGCAGTAATTTTGTTGTTGCGATATTAACCAGCAATATATATCTAAATGATCACAAAGCAAATTGTATGTAAAATCGCTTGAAATTTATACACAAATATACAAGTTCAAATTATCATCGATTTAAATAGCACTATTTATTGCATTACTGAATAAAATTGTGTTAAAACATACTGAAATATAAAAATTCAAAGATATTACCAATAGTTGATTGAAGGCAGAATATTTTTTTCTGAATTGAAAATCTGACATGTATATGTGAATACTACCGTCATCAACAGTGCTGTTCTTTCCTTTATCTGGTTATCTGAAGCTTACATTTCTGTGTGTTGTGATACAGATGTTTAACGTCAATTGGTGACACAGAATACGAAAGTTGTGATAAAACGTTATACAATAAAACATGATATCCTTTTGTCCTTATCAGTATGTGTACCTTCCCTAATGTAATCAGACATATTATTACAAGCGCTGCCAAGTTTATTTCTTTGTGACAACGGACACTGTGATGACGAGATGCTGTTATGTTTCGTTATGGAATATTCAAGTAACGTTGCTGAAAGTAGAATTCACGTTTCATGACATGACTTAAACTTCCAGATTACACGGTGTCGCTTGAATAGATACAAATATATGTTTTTAGATTTGCACGCATTTGTGTGAAAACAAGAATTGATACCATTTTTAATTTTCATAAATATCCACAAGACGAATCACGAGTGATTTACTTAACGAGTAATGAGAGTAAAATTCACGTTTCATGAAATAAAATGAATTTAAATTCTCATATTCTATATTGTTGCTCGAATAGATAAAACATCTACAAATATGCAAATATAGTTCACTTACATGAAACATGGAGAGTTATAAAAGCCTGTAAAAGGTTCCCCGTGTGTGGGTGTTTCACGTGTTATTATTCATCCAATAGTTACTGACTTGGTTGTGTGGGAGCTTTCCCCTAGTATAGGTCCATGTTGACTTCTGCCACATAACTGAGCCAGTAACTCCTCTTTTTCCTTTCATATCTACACTTATTCTCAGATGCATTTTGGAGCCTGTAAAAGGTTCCCCGTGTTTGGGTGTTATTATTCACCCAATAGTTACTGACTTGGTTATGTGGGAGCTTTCCTCTAGTATAGCTCCATGGTGACTTCTGCCACATAACTGAGCCAGTAACTCCTCTTTTTCCTTTTATATCTACACTTATGCTCGGATGCAGTGTGTTTCAAGTGTTATTATTCACCCAACAGTTACTGACTTGGTTGTGTGGGAGCTTTCCCATAGTATTGAGTCTTTTCGTTAAACAGAGTTATTTCCCATTTGAGACGGTGTCTGACGTAAAACAATTATGACGTCATCAATTTCCTATGAAAACGTCATTTTATGGATTATCATTTCCTTGAGCTTTAGAGCAGTTTCCATAGAATTTGATAACGCCATAAGTGTTTTACGTCAGACACCGTCCCAAATGGGAAGTAACTCTGTATAACGAAAAGACCGAATAGCTCCATGGTGACTTCTGCCACATAACTGAGCCAGTAACTCCTCTTCTTTCTTTTATAACTACCGTAAACCTGACGAAGCATTCGTAAAATACTAAGTTCACAATGTATGACCATATTGATTGATTGATTGATTAATGATAGTGTTACGTCACTACACGACTTTGGAAATGAATACTTTTGCAACGGACCCATCCAAAGCAGTGAAGTGTTTTACGTGCCATACCTACCGTGACGTGAACTCGGTTTTTATTGTCTCAGCCGAAAAACAGAAAACTGGTGAACCAACGGTGGAAATCGAACCCGGGACCTCTCGGTCACGAGCCGAGCACATCAATAACTGACCTTCTACGGCCTATAATGCTCAAATATGCATAACGCTGTCTAATACGAGAATTATTATCTTTGCAATGATAAACTTCAATCCATCTGAATATCAGAGGGAATGATTTCCTGACTTTCGCTAATTGTTACCGTTTTAGAAACATTGAGGTCTATGAAAATGTACAAATACATATACAATAACAGTGCAGATAGAAATTCCTTATCTCGAATATCATATACGTTTTAGGCCATACATTTCAACAAATCTTTAATAAGTTCTTTAAAATTTTGTGCAGCGTCGCATTAAATATACAGTGACAACATTTCTACGTGTCTTTTTTTATTTATTTATTTATTTTATTTTATTTTATTTTTATTTTGTTTTGTTGATTTTGGTGAGTTTTTTTCTTCTTTTTTGTTTTGTTGATTTTGGTGGGTTTTTTTTCTTTTTTGTTTTTTGTTTGTTTGTTATTTTTTGTCTTTTGTGTACGCATTCTTGTTTGCTCTACTTTTCCTTGACGCCTTTATCATCTGAATCGGATGTATACCTTTCATTTCTCCTAAATCAATAATACTGTAAATTCGTTAATTATGTTACTGTAGTAACAATTCTGCATATATGTAAAAATCATTACTGCGATATAATACTGAAGTTTGCCACAACATTCTCGTATTAGACCCTCTACAGTGTTTTGTTTCCCTTGTCTATCCTCTAACATCTCATTCATTTTTTGTTGACTATACCGTTATAGTGCTAGTGAGCTCATAAAATCGGCGACATTGATCTATATGTTCAAGCTTGAAGGTTACATAGAAGGAGAAAGGAAAATAAAAACTGTTCCTCTGCTATATGATAAATGCCGCCATGCACATGAACAGCAGCAAAGAGGAATGGTTGAGATTACATGTACGTAGCAAGCATGCAATAGGTCGTTTATTTGGATTCGAATTCTTTTTTATTATTTTAGACAAAAACAAACATGAAACAACACATCAAAAACTTTTGTTTCATTCCGACTCTGCTGGCACCATGTATTTTTCTGTTAAAATAAAAGTTCATAAATATACAAGATACTACTTTCCTATTGGTTTTAGATGTAAAGATGAAATTTACTCAGGTACTTTCCTACCTCCTTTGAAAATTATGGACGGTGCAGCTTGCTAACGGAGAGCAGTTCAACGGTTTGGAAAGTTCTCGGTTTGGGAAGTTCTCGGTTTGTTGGAATTTTAATCGTTATTTGATTAACTGTAAATGACATACGTATCAGGTTATATAAAACAAGCATATACTTGAAGATTCCTAAGTTGCTTTGCCAAAAACAATAGGAAAGAATTTGTGAGGACTTTCTTCTAGAAAAGGACGAAAAAGCTCCAAATTTTTCATTTCTTACATTGTATCAATTTCATGTATAATTACCCCATCAGTTCTTGTATATAACCAACGATAGAATAAAAAAAACCATAACAAACAAGCAAAAAATAAATAGATTAATAGATAAATGAAAAAAAAAAAAACAAGAAAAAAAAAATAAATAAATAAAAAAAAAAACAAACAAAACAAACAAACAAACATACACCTTGTGATGAGTGGGAAGATGGGCCCGTTAACCGATTAACCACACGAATTGAGTAAGTAACGTTGCTTCAATTGACTGTGCTAGGTCGGTGCCTCAATTGCATTTCACTTGGATTTTTATGATGTCTTTTGTATTTACTGTATTTCATTTGATTTTTGTGATGTCTTTTGTTTTTACTGCATTTCACTTGGATTTTTGTGATGTCTTTTGTCTTTACTGCATTTCACTTGGATTTTTGTGATGTCTTTTGTCTTTAGTGCATTCACTTGGATTTTTGTGATGTCTTTTGTCTTTACTGCATTTCACTTGGATTTTTGTGATGTCTTTTGTCTTTACCTTTTTGTCTTAATTCAATCTCTCACTGGTAATTCAAACTAAAACTTTTTTCAAGAACAATAACATCTTTTATTTGAAACTGATAAATCAAAATTTCGCGCATAAGTCTAACGTAAGCCACTCAGAATCAGGTTCTAATGGAGACCCCATCAATAGTGTATGTACGAGATAGAAAGAAAACTATGAAATGAAAGAAAAAAACATCAATGATTTGATGTATCTCTTTATTTTATTGAATTTAAAATTGACTAATTCAGTCAGAAATCAGTCCATATAATGAGTTATATATAGATCGAACAGGAAATGCAAATTAATACATTATTTACAGTACATCTGCCTGGTGACTCCTGTAACACAGCTGAGTCAGTTGCTTCCATCTTTTTTTTCAAACGAATGACTTATAAATGGAATTCTGTATTGAATGAGCAGTAGCAATTACATAACTGAATAAAATTTTAATATAGAATTTAAAATAGAATTGTAATGAAATAAATTACCTAAGCATATCCAAACAGATTTAGTCACTACAATTTTTTTGTTCTGTAACATAAATGAAACTTAACCTGTGTATGCGAGTTCTAAGGATGAGCTTAAGCAGTTCTGTTCTTTCTTTTCAATAGTTACTTTAGGCTTAATTTTCTGTGTATCAATTTACAGAAGTTTGACGTCCAACGGCCACAGACAACAGATATAAAAGAAAAGTTGTAATAAAATGTTATATTATAAATTATATCCTTTGGCTTTTTTTTTCTGTAAATGAACCTTGTTCATGTAGTAAAAGCAGTCATACTATTACATGTACAGGTACTTCCAAGTAGATTTCTTTGTGACATTTGACTCTGTGACGTTGAGAAATGATGGATGATGTTATATTTCATAATGGAAAACGTATATTGAAATTGACATTCACGTTTCATGGTTACAGAGTATCGCTCGAATAGATGCAAGCGTATATATTTAAATTTGCATGCACGCACGCACCCACACACGAAAGACATAATTACCATAATCCACACAGGGGATTCGTTGCGAGGGGATAATAATCCCTTGTCATCTGATTACTTTTGCGTCATCAATCGAAGTGAACTGGGAATAAAGGAAATCATATTCCATGCACTTCAGCAATACACAAAGTTAGCTCCTAGTGTCCTAACGAGTAATATAATGATAATCAATTTGTTACCCATGATAAAAATATGGTAGTGTGTTGAAAAAGGCATGGTTTATATATGAACATCTCTTATGAAATCCATGTTCTTTAAAAAAAATAAACACGAAAAGTAATATTCAATAAAGCAACATATGACTGAATGAAATTATTTCAATTATTTATTAAGGTTTCAAGCTACAGTGTGCATGCTGAGAATATGTATTATCAAGTCTCCTGTATACTACATGTACACAGTTTCTTCATAGCTGACCTTGCTTTAGTACTTAGAAATGCATAAATTAAAATATCTAATGGAATGAAAATGTCGAACAAAAGTAATGTGAATTTCCGCACAATGTTTAAGTCTTTAGTGTCTTCTCGAATACCATGCACAGCCATTGACACGTATTGGTATAATGACCCTATGTATGCAATCGTGTACGGAATCTCGGAAATGACGAAAGACAGTATTACCCATGCTGAAATCCGATTCAAAGTATGAATGCGTCTGTCAAGTTGCTTCATCCTTGTAGAAAAACCTCCATCTAAATATCTCCGTTGATGTTTGACGGCATAAAGTTTTACAACAATGGCTATGTCAAGTACAAACATGATAATAACAGGAACTAAAGAACAAAATAGTTCGACATATTTTACCATAATGATGCGGTCAAGTGGATGACTAACAGTCCATCCTTTGTAAGAGCAGGCAATATAAAAATCTGCGTCTCCTGATTTCCAAGGGTCACCTACCCATGAAACAGTGCTGATGCTATATGAAAACGATTCCAATAATGAAGTCACAGTTACGCATGTAAATACCGTAACAATGCAGTATCCTTTTTTCCTTGTGTTGGAAAATATTTTTTTCATTTTGAATGGGTAGTACAATGAGCAAAATCGATTAAAGACGAGTAACAATTTTATATATAATGATGTTGTATGACACACTATTCGCAATGGTCCTTCCAAGACTATTAACATTGCACACCAAGGATATGGCAAAGGAATGCCCGGTCTACTTATTTGAGAAAAAATTGTGGTAAGTAAAGATATGAAAACTACTGGTAGACATTCGAAACAATTTGTAATCATTATAAGGACCTGGACAAAGCCCATGATTTTATATTTAATCAATGAAATTAACATAACAAGATACAAAGTTACAAAGCCTACAGCTAATATGATCTGAATATACGACTCATAAACTAATGAGATGTGTGTTGGTCGGTTAGAAAGTGTAAACGAAAACTCCGTATGTTCATCATAGATCAAATCCTTTATTGTTGCAAGTTTTTCCCACGCACGTTTTTCGATTTCCGAAAAATTCTTCATCCTACAATTAAATCAAACATTTGAATTTTATTGTGATGTTACAGAATATTCCCTTTGGAGTAGGCTGTTCTGAATCAGTTTCCATAAACTTTGCAATCGTCAGATATGATCTCTAATTGACAAAGCACACGTATATGTACATAACAATTATATATTAAGAGACTACTTCCAAGTTTTTGACTATGCTTTAAAATGCTGAAATATTACTATAAAAAGCATGTGGCACGGACAAAATTGACGTTTCAATTGCAGAATTCCAATTATGACAAATGGAAGAGCAATTTTGTTTTTATGTATTGAGTAGATGTCACTCTTTTCCCTTTGGCTTTGTTCACTTGTATCTTTTTTTTTTTTTTTTTTTTTTTTTGCTATAAGTAATTGCAAAGAATATAGTTCAAATCACGTGCCTACGAACAAACAATTCCATTTACAGATTTTACGAAACTCAGAAATGGCTCAATAGAAATGGAATATGGGGATGAAATCATATATTGAACAGTACCTTTTGTTTTCATGTCAATTCAGTGTCTTGAGCTTTACATGTATATTGCAATATACCATGAAAAACAATCTTGCTTGAAAAAGTTAGAAAAGCTTTCCAGAATTATAGAAATCTTTCCAAAAATTCAGCATCTGGCGTTTTTGAAAGAAGACACATACTTATTTATAGAGGAGGAACATCCTCCACGGTATATCCATTGTTTTGTAGCTTTATAAAATATATTGCGTGACCATGCAGTCAGATGTACCAATGAAGCATTATAGTATAATTCGAGAATTTCTATATTTCAAAGTACATGTACTAGGATTTCTTAGACAGATAACATTTATCATAGAATATTATTTGTTTAGTTATGAGAAGTGTAATTTAGCTTCATTTGCTAATTGTAGATAACATATACAATGGATGAATGTCGGTGTCTCTAAATGTTTCATTTTATTTTTCTTATACGACATGGATATTTCAATCTAGAAAACTATCGTAACGACCACAATGCAAGTAGTATCTAAAACCTCACTGGGTTGTATCATATGTACATGTTGTATAATTGTGTATAAATTTCAAGATATAAACATGTACATATGATACAGCATTGATATAACACTATGTATTACTTACTGTATAAAATTGTATTAATACATTAGAACTCCAGAAATGTGATGGTATCACATGTGTAAATTCAAAATATTAGTTGAAGTCTGACTAGATTTTGCTAAAATGAAAATCTTACCTGTATATATATGTGAATATGAACGACGCGAACAGTGTTGTTCTTTCCTCAGTCTGCTTATCTAAAGCTAACTGCTCTGTGTTTTGTGATACAGATATCTAACGTCAATTGGTGACAGACAAATGATATGAAAGTTGTAATAAAACGTTTCACAAGATAATATGATATCCTTTTGTCCTCTGAATATACGAACCTTCCAAATGAAATCAGTCATATTACAAGTATTGTCGATTACCTTTTTTCAACTTATAAGGTACGCAAGAGCCTGTTCTCTATACGACGGTTTTATTCCAAGGGCCAAACGACTGGCCACTAAGTTGCTCATGCATAGATATGTTAAAGAACGTCTGAAATCGTCACCGAGGAAGTTCTACGGTCGCTATGGGGATCTGGTACGAAAATATGATGTGCCTCTTTCCAGAATGATTGATAATATTCTGGAATGCGACTAAATGACCTGTTCAGTGAACACCAAATATGACTTTGTATACAAGTTTGTACTTTCGTATGTACAATTGGGAAACCAAAACTCTTGATTTTGACATGTTTCTTCAGAACTGCTGTGACGGGTGATGCATGCAAACAGGAGACGCTTACTTTCCTCGGGCACCTGGTCTCACCTCGGAATTTTTCAGTATTTCGGGGTTCACAACAGTTCCTTTTTGAGACTTACACGATTTTTATCTGTCCTTGGACTTTGAGAATGATTAACGGTTTGGTACTTCTTAGATATGGATTTGTGACAACTGACACTGTGAGGAAGAGAAGTCGTAGATACTGTTATGTTTCAGTATGGAATATTCGGGTAATATATATTGAAAAAATAATTCTCGTTTCATGACTGTGAAGAAAATTATTAATATCATTTTTGGTTTTCATATGTTCATAAATATCCAGAAGACGAAGCGCGAGTAAATTACGTAACGTATACACTGACTTCCATTTACGAAATGAAATTAGATCCTCATATTTTACATTCTCGCTTGGACAATTACAAAATCTCATTTTCTCTCGATCGATAAATGCCCACATGACACGTATTATAGATAAACGACTTGCATAAAAACTTTAAAATACAATAAACAAATAAATAGAAATAAATAAATAAATAAGATAAAATAGAAAAAGAAATTGACGGGCACAAAAAACGAGATGGGAATAGGAATCAATATATGATCTTCGACCACTAATATGATATTTGCATTTGGAGTGAGGCTCCGATCTAATATCTAGAGATTCTAGTTCTGGATGAGTGGTAATATAAAAACGGAGACCGTGCTAAGAACGTTTTCTCACTCATGTTAACAGTATTCACTAAATGTACAGCATAAAAATTCATCTGCAAATCAACAATTTATAAAACATAAATAGAGCTATTCAATTTTTGATAACAGGCTTATTTTTTTTTTTTTTTTTTTTTTTTTTTTTTTGGTGCTGCGTTATATCAACTATACAGTTGCGAAAATTTATGTCTTTTGTGTACGTACTCTTGTTTGTTTTGTATGTCCTTAGCGACATTGTTATCTGGTCTCCTTCTAAATCAATATTTTTTTTTAATTAAGTTACAATAATAAGAGTTCTACGTATCCATGTTTATCATAAAATTTACTACGGTGTAAAAGTGAAGTTTTGTAAAGGCAAGGGATATTTTGTTTTCTTTATCTATCCTATAACATCTCATTCATTTTTCATCGACTATACCTTACTAGTCTTAGTGAGCCCATTAAATCGACGACGATGATATAAATGTTCAAGCTTGAAGATTGCATTGGGGAGACAGAAAAATAAAGACTATAACTCTGCTATACAATAAATGTCGCCATGGACATCCACGGAAGCAAACATAAATGATTGAGTTCACATATTTATAGCCGGAATGCTGTATATCTAGATTATGAAACGAACGACACTTCCGAACACTTTTGGTACAGTGCTTCTCTCCATCAAACTCTATTTACAACGTGCTAATTTCCATTTGTTTTTACATGTAAATTTGTCACAATAATTCGGCTTCATGATTGCTGTTTAATTTCTCTCTCTCTTTCTCTCTCCTTCTCTCTGTCTCTGTCTCTCTGTCTCTCTGTCTCTCTCTCTCTTGTAGTTTTGTGGGGCGATGGTGTTTGCTTTTAATGAAATTCATTTGGGCACTCTACTACTTCATTTGAACATTATGGACAATTCAGCTTGTAAATAGCATAGCACTTATCCCCTCAGATAGGAATTTAACGGTTTGGGAAGTTTTCGGTTTGGTTCGAAGTTTATTCGTTGGATCGTATTGTTTGCTAATTATAAAGAACATAAGTATCAGGATAATTTTAAAGAAGCAAATAATTGAAAAGACATTGTGAGAACTTCTTTTATAGAACCCGTTAAATAGCTTACTGGAGGAAAATTTACACATATTATGCACACAAGCTACGAAGCACTTCGCATTTTTGCAGCAAATGTCTTACATCATAACTTCATTCATTATGAAAGAGAAAACAGAAGACATCTGACAAAGCTGTATGACACAAATCACCAAGGACCTGCGCGCGCGCACACACACACACACACAAATGATAATAGTAGAATATACACAGAAGAACGTTACAAAAATATCCGATTATGCTGCGGTTACGATACCGACTAAGGACGATCAATTGAAGTAAGGGCGCCAACCTTCCAACTCACCGCAAAAGCAGAACAATCAAAGAACACACGTTTAAAAATTTACAAATATAAAACCTTGAATAAGTTGCTGTCCATTTTTGTCGTATGCAGTCTGGTACGCAATAAGGCCGATCTTCACGAAAACTATCTGCCTTGGATAAAAACACATCGTACCACTCAAAGTTTTTGTTAACAGCGTACAGGAGTATGTGCTGTATATTAAAATCTACTCAAAAGTTATAACGTCGGACTTCCAAAAGGATTCGACCCGGCGTGTTTTGAGACCCACCACATTGTTTACGTTAAAAGGCATCCGTATCGGGAATCAATACAGATTTCCAATTTGTGGCATGTGAAGGTATTCAAGGTACTCAAATTTACTTCATCAACCAATCAGAATTCGTGTTGCGATACCTGTTGACCCTTGTTCTTTACATGGAGGATTATTTATAAATTTTTAAATGTACGTCTTTTGATTGTTCTGCTGTTACGGTGAGTGGGAAGGTGGGCCCGTAAACAGGTTAACCACACCATTTGTTTGGCTTTTGTCAAATTAAATGACCGTCCTAAGTCGGTATCGTAATTGCACTACAATCAATTATTTTTGTAATGTGTTAAATGTTCTATTATATTATTTATATTCATGTATTGTATAACTCCATGGTGACTTCTGCCACATAACTGAGCTGGTAACTCCTCTTTTTTCCTTCTATATGCCATTTCACACCAGTTACTTTCGTATTTTGTATTATATGTTTGATTTGGAATGTAATGTCATACCCTGACGACTGAGGGTGATCGATGAACTATCGAAACCAGTATGGTTTTAAAATAGCAGAACAAATACCAGTGATGTCACTGAAAAGGCAAACCCAGTGCATCGGTCACAAATGGGGCATTTTGGCGTTATGAAAACTAACATTTGGGACCAGTTGCCAGTCCATAGTTAAATATGCATAGGGTGAACTTAAGTGCAGATTCTATTCTAAAGCTGTTGTTAGCAAACCAGTTCGTCACAACTATGTTCCCATGAAATCGTAGTTTACTTATTTATTTAATCGGGTTCTAATGGACTTCGCCGCCATTAATTGAAGTCCTAAAGTTAAGGGAGGAAATACAACGTATTCCCACAAAAATGACGTTAAGAACACTGAAACTTTCTTATGACGTTATAAGTTTGCTAACGTTCAACGTCGTTTCCAACTCATAGAACACAAGCACAACTAAAGGATGATAACAGATGGCGAAGCTCATTATGCATTATATTTTATGTATTGCTTTTACATAACTTCAAGTTTATAAAGCGACAGCTACTGCTAAATGCATTGCTCAGAGATGTCAGGCTATGCAACGGAACGAACCGAGACGGTGATATGAGCTCTAGGATTAACATCAAAAGGACAGATACGATGGCAAAAGATGACAAATCACCATAGAAAACTCCGAGCTGAGAGCAGGAATAGGGACGTCAGATTAATAGTAGACTTTTTTATAGTCCTCATTAGAGAAGAAGTGAAACTCATTTTGGAAATAGGATAGAGATATAGCCAGTAGGACACAGTAATGATTCGAACACTCCATACTCAAAAGTAGTTGCTTTGCATGTTTATGCTGTTGAAGTTGCCATCTTTATACCTTATTTACCGTATCCACTAAATGACCGTTACCGTATTTGATACAATCAATTATTTTTTGTAAAAGATCGATATTGTTCAACAATATATCACTCAGTGAGCTGACGATCTTACCCACATATATCATTTTAAATTCTTCTGATTTTCAAAGACAGTTGGAGTAACTAACATTCATACTTTCCATATTGCATGATGACTTAATGCATTACTACTCATACTTAGCGTCTGACATCCCCCCCCCCCCAAAAAAGAAAAAATATTAGACATCATATTGAATTTCGAGATATTTTCTTGAATTTGAATTCATGGATTAACTGTATTATATGCATGAAAAACGAAAACAGAAATGAAAGTGTAAAAAATAACAACATACAGCTTATCCATTTAGATCATTGTTGAAAATTTGGCAGTATCTCCATGTTAGATTTATCCATGATTTATGCAGCCAGTGGAATAAAAATTGAAAAAAAAAATACAAATTTTCTTTGTAATCATAAAAAAGTAACGATAATGATGATAATAATAATAATGATGATTATGATAATCAAATTACAAAGAATTATTTGATATTTACAAAACATATTTATCATACAGGTTTAAATGAATTGTACATCTTGCCAACACAACAAACTTAAAATACCGACATTGTATTCCTTAAGATTGATTCTTATATTGCTGGTCTTTAATCTATGTGATGATGTGTCGCCATCATTTATTGTTTATTACACAGAGACGTACTTGATCTCTGGTTCCATTTCCTTTTTTAAGGCAACAATACACACATTTGTTCATATTGATGATTTTTATGAAATAACAAAAATGAATATTAAGCGTCTATATATATATATATATATATATATATATATAGAGAGAGAGAGAGAGAGAGAGAGAGAGAGAGAGAGAGAGAGAGAGAGAGAGTAAGAGAGAGAGAGAGAAAGTTAGTTAGATAGATAGATAGATAGATAGATAGATTTTTTGATGGGGGGTTATTTTTGGTGGGGTTTTTTGTTTGTATGTTTGGGGGGGGGGGGGGGTGCATTCATTAGAAGTTATGCGAAAAAAAGAGTTGGTTTAAACAGTATTTATTTAGAAAATCGCATGAATTGTATTAAATAACACATATATACAGTATTGAGCAATAAGTCTTGGACTTATATAAAGCTTTCTCCTGAAATCGAACATGAAATTACTAGTATATATAATTGGCCAACGTTATATATAATACAAATACATTAATGAAAATTCATGACTATAAATTTTAATGCTTATATTTACCATCTCGTTTAAACCTTATAAATAACAATGAGGGGAAAACTAAAGCAGGAAAAAGAAAAAGGGACAAAAAAAAAAAAAAAAAAAGCAGAAAGCGACGTAAAACATCAATCAACCAACCAACATATTGAATTTGTTCAATTTCCTGTTTTTCTGTGACAGTACAATTGTCCTAAACTACATCTGCATACTCTAAACAAGGCCGAATAAATGAGAAATATATAATTTCGAGAGTTTTCCTGTCTAGTCTAAATTTTGATAATCGAAATATGTTGATCCGTTTCCAGGCTTTAGTAGCCATATCTGATAAGTGATCATGCCATGAACATGTTTTGTTAATAATCAACCCCACTAGTTACTTCCTGTATTGACACATTATTCATTATTCCTGGAGTGTGCATGTTTGGGTTAGTCTTTCGCGAAATAATTAATTGTTCTGTTTTACTAGGAATAAATTTTACCAACCAGTCTTGTGACCACTGGTGTATTTTTCCTAGGTCAGTGTTCATAAGGTCAGCTGCCATTGTAGGATCTTCAACGATTAGGTAAAGGGATGTGTCATATGCAAACAGTCGTATATTTGAATTAATATCATTTACTATGTCGTTAATATATATAAGAAACAAAAGAGGCCCAAGTATTGATCCTTGAGGAACTCCAGTCTTTATTTCTTTATAATCAGAGACACATCCCTCCAATGCAACCTTCTGAAGCCTTCCATTTAAATGGCTTTGAAACCAAGCTAAGAGTGGACCACATATTCCCATTCTCCTCAACTTAAACAATAGTCCTCTATGCCACACCCTGTCGAAGGCCTTACTGATGTCACAAAAAAAACAACTCGAACTTCCTTACCATCATCTAAGGCTCGACAGAATGTGTCATAGAGATCTATAAGTTGGAAGACGGCAGAGTCTCCAGTGGTAAAGCCAGACTGTACGTATGGTATGGTATGGCATTCGCCAATTTCCACTGAGAAGGGAATATACTTAATTCAATAGATTTATTAAACAAATATACAATACAAGGGGACAGGACAGGTGCACCTTCCTTTAGTAATCTAGGATTTATCAAGTCTGAACCACAGGCCTTGCTAAGATCTAATAAATTAAGAACATCCTCGACATCCTGTGTCGATATCTGAATAAATTCTAGCGACTCTGCCGGCAACTTTATTGGTGGTAGGGAGGCAGGGCTGTCATCAACTGAGCTTTGGGAACAAAAAAAGTCATTTATTACTGTTGCCTTTTCTTGTGGAGTATTAAAATGAATGTCATTGTGGATAATAAAAGGGATGTTGCTGTCTTTGGTTTGTTTTAGAAATTGCTTAGTAACTGTCCACCACTGTTTGGAATTCAGATTACCCTGCTGTAAGGAGGTTGCTAATTTTCTAAAATGGTTAATTTTGGCTGCTTTCACTAAATTATTTACCAAGTTTCGCTGAGCTCTAAACCTTGCCCAGCTATTATCATTATTACGTAATTTGGCTATTCTATGTAATTTTTTCCTTTCCCTTATAGCCTTTCTAATTTGATTGTGCATTCATGGTGGGTTCTTGGGTCTAACAATTACTGTTTTACTAGGAATAGACAATTCTGCTGCGAATAAAATGTTTTCAGTAATAAGTTTCACATATTCATCAATTTGGTCCTCGTTTTTATTCCAATTGCATTCTGACAGCTTTTGTCTATATATATCATAATTTGCGCTATCTCTGATCCTCCTGGATTTTGTTGGATCAAGCATGTCCTGATTGAAATCACCAATCAGTATGACACTGGGACATAAATGTAGTGCTTGGTCTATATAGCTAGGTGTACTAGATTCCAATCATTAAATCTTGGTTGTAAATAAAATATACCTATTAAAATTTGCTTGTTATTTAAATATATCTCAGCCCAGATTGCTTCTAGATTTGGTAAGGTAAGCTCCCTCCTTTCAACAAATGTTACTTGCTTACTAAAATATGCAGCCACGCCTCCCCCATGTCTATTTCTGTCAAGGCGGATGGGTTCTTGGTTATGTGGAATAAGCAAATCATTGTTCTCTATAAACTGGTCAAGCCAGGATTCGCTTATTGTTATAATATCATAAGTGCCTAACTCAGCAGCAATGAGATCTAATTTGTTAACTATACTTTGGGAGTTAATATGACATAAGTTAAGGTCTCTGGTAAGTACAGGGGAGGGGCCTGGATGTGTTTCTATGTCGCCTGATAATGATAAAAGAATTGACAAAATTAACATAAAATGTAGGTGTTCCACAAAGGACAGACAACTCATACCTATTGCCTTATTCTCAAATGATTTCCATATCTATTAACAATGTATTCTGTTATAATGATATCCTTTATCATAATCAAGAGAAGCATCAGCTGTATGCTAAGATTACCATAGCAAATGGTAAGTATAGCAAATATGACGTCACGTATATATAACATACTACATCGTTTAGGAAGCATGGTCACTGCATGATAAGTTCCCACCCTCGCCCTATACTGTACAGTATCTATGAATTATAAACCTAGCAGCAAGTGCATAGATTGGCGAAGGTGGTGATGCAATGGAGAGAGAATTCGCTTTTATAACTGTCGTTTTCTTGAAATCAAAACATGTCAACATCAATAAAGTTGGGGAACTGAAAATGAAAGTAGATGTTACAGGTACTGGATAGTTCCTGTAATTCCATAAATCAGCATAATACATCAGTAAATCAAAGTAGATTTTAAGAGTATCAAACATTTTGAGAGAGTACTTACAGGCATTCCATGATAAACAAGACGTACAAGGGATGAAGTATATAAATTTGACGGAAGGATAGTTTTCACAAGTGTACGACGAGATAGAGTCATCCGGAGTTGATAATAATAGGGATAGATGTATATATATTGCAAACAGACATTGGAGATATTGATAGAGATAATAAAAGGAGTTCCTTCCCTTGTGTGTTCTCGTAAATCTTTCATTTAATCATCCATTGATAATAAAATTTATACTATTTCACAATATTCTGCATATGTTCCTCTTAAGCTGTAAATAGTATAAACAAACAAGTGATAAACGTCCCTATAGTCAAAACGTCTAGCAAACCTTAAGTTAATGTAACTAAACTATTGGGAAAAGAATGCAAACTGTTTCTATTGTATAATAATAACATCTACCTAGATGACAAGCTTAAAGTGAAGTAGTACACATAGAAAACTCACTAAATCCTTATATTACACAACAGTTTCCATACTGAAATAGGATGGTCAGATGAAAATTCCATAGTCACCCACTTCACGTGTTTCACCGATAGTTGCCCAATGCCCCAATCACCAAAGTGAAATCAGAGGGACACTCATTACCATTTATATTGTGTAATTTATTAACCGATCTCTTAAGAGTACATACAAACAAGGGACTAACTTTCATATTTTATTAATACACAGTTTATATACCATAATAATAATTGAATATTAAATACATCCACAGTGTAAACTGCGCTCTTCGAATCAGGAAGCAAGTTTGAATCACAATCATGTCTCAATCCTGTTAAAATTGCATATATAATAGGTGCTGTATCACAAAAAATTATGGGATAAAATAAAACTTTTCCAATATGTAAACATCTCTTGGTAAAAGGTTTTAATTATACGAATTTGTCAAATACATGTATATATGTTAAATAAACCAACACACACCTCAAGTCAAACCTTCAAAAACACACTCACACACCAGTTGAGAAAATGTGTACGAGTATGGACCGTCTATGTATTTGCCAGAGTCATTCATAACCAAACAGTTCTCTGTCGTTCCTCCATTTGTTTCAAGTGGATTCCAATTTAAATATGTGATTTTTGAAAGAATGGCCTGATGAATCCAAGTGTCTTCGGTTGCCTGATCTGTTGCCCTGATCCATGTCCCTAAAACACAACGACAAAAAAACCCCTGTTAACTCCATAGCATCTATCATCAATTTTACAGTCAGAAAAATCCCACCCGAATATCAAAATGGTGTTGCAATTTTTGAAACTAGAGTTTAATTCTTCCGTACTTTTGCAAAGTATAAATTCAATACAGTACCACTGGATAGTAGTTTTCGTTGCTGTTCGCATGGCCCTTACAGCAAAACACTCATAATAAAATGCCTCGGCATAGACTATAATTTGTGAAATTTAAACAAAATGAAAAGGTGAGGACAAAATGGAAACTAAAGAAGGAAACATTAACAATGTGGAAGTTGAAAACGTCACCTTTATGTTAAAGGGATGTGTGTAACTGACTATCCCAACCATAAGAGAAGAGTAACTCTACTTATGAAGATGTTGCGTTGCTCTCTGTCGTGTCTCTGACATAAGGTTCAGCAGGATTCATATGGCCGAAGTAATTCAGAAAGTTTGAATTATATATGGGCAAAATATATCTGTATGTGAAATTCAATTGAGAAAGAAAGACCAGGGATACAACCAATTCAGTAATTCCAATTTCACCAAGCCATTGTCTGCTAGAAACACCATCTTAATGGTATCGTTTTCAGTGCACTGTTTTGTGTGCCTGTCCTTGGTGATTTGTGTTATACAGCTTTGTAATGTGTCTTCTGTTTTCTCTTTGTTAATGGAATCAAAGTGCTTCTTTACTTAGTAAGGATCTTCACGACGTAAAACGAGGTATCTAGATTTGCAGTTTCCAGTTTTGTAAACAAAGGAATTGCGTATGAAATAATTTAGACTGCTTTTAAAGGCGAATTCCATTCATTATGAACATTTAGTCAATGTAGTAGAGTTTTATAGCTAAAAAAGATTTTATAATACTACAATACACCTCAGTTCATTTCACCTGTAAAAGAAACATATAATAAATGTTTATGATAAATTCATTAAAGATCCATATTCATTACTTACAATCGCTGTTTAAAGAAGCTACCACGTCGTTTTCATCAGAGTTAGATATTTCAGAAAGCTTCATGGGGCGAAATACTGCATTATCCAGTGTCTTACATTTCTCCTTCAAAAATAATTATTTAGTGAGAATAAACATACATAAAATAATCTCATACAAATTATAGGACAAGAGATCTAATTACACTGGACTAAGACCACCACAGACATATCTAACCAAATTCAAAGCACCACAATATATAATAAATTTTATAGCAAGTTGACGCATCGACATAAAAAGGTCACTTAAAAAGTGAGAACAATTTCTCAGTTAATTAGCTCATGAGCCCACCATGGTACTGACAGGAAAAATAGGATAATTAAAATAACAAACATTTTTTTTAAATATGTCTATGAATAGCTTTACATGAGCGAACAAGAACCAAAAGTAAATAATACTGAATAATCTGCAATATACAGAATATGAATTCGAATCAACAGATGAAACAAACATAAAAATCCACGAATTTCAATATCAGTAGATATAGTTCTACATTGAATGAGAAAAGGAAAGTAGATATATACTGTACTGTGGAATGATGCAATTTAAACGGTTAACTAGTAAGGACAAAATATTTCTACAGCAGACAAAAATCATACACTTACCATTGCTCCGTGTCAGTGGTCTCCACTTTAAAACATTTATTGTTCACTCCCGTCCAACCGGAGGCACATTCTGCAAAATCGCCTATGGCAGTTCAGATTTTAGATTCCTATTGATAAAACGTCTTTCCAAATGTAACACATGAATATTTATATTCGTCGAATATTTTGATATTTAATCTATCGTATCAGGCATATTAAAATTTCTATGAGCCTGATATCTTACAATAAGTTAAGATTTTAATCTACTTCTCTATTAATCATATCAAATGCGAAGATGTGATGTATTCATCTCCAAATAATTAATTATAAAACCAACAGAACTATTAGAAAGCATTTAACGTTCTATCACAGAGAACACAGGCACAATTTATAAACATAAATCATTCAAACTGCAAATAGGATGTATACACATGAACCTAGTTTAAAACAAGAGATGTTGATATAAGTTCAGGATTGTCCAGGAATGCATGTAGAAAAAGGATTCACGCCCATCAATATAGTACCAGAATTACACGTGAACTTGACAGTGGGCGGATCAAATGATCGTAAATGGCTGGACAGCGATACAACTGGTTTTGAATTCGAACACTCTGAAAATATAACAATGTTGATATGGTAAGATCTTTCTAAATATTGAACAAATATTTAAAAACTCTTAATATCAGGTGCACTGTTCCGAAGATAGCATTTTAGAATATTTGTCATCACTTAAAACCCAAGATTCCAAAACCATATGTATTTTCATAAATTATTGAAAGATGTGTAATAGACATGTGGAAGAAAAGAAAAACGTTTTAAATATTTTTTTATTTCGATATTGACGGTGAACAATTTTTTAGATATAATTCTTATTTATTGAACTTATGTGAATAACATAAAGCGAAATACTATTAAATACCATTGACAACAACAGCAATGTACCAATTTTGACCCTTGAAAACCAGAGATGAAAGAAGACAGGAAGGGGAGAGAAATGTTTCCTGTTCGGGTGGATACACCAGCTACGAATAATTACATAGTAAAACAATATAAATATAGACTAAATATGATAGAAAACATCGTGGTCACTTATCATAAGAATTTTGTTATAACAGCAATAAAAGAGAGAGAGGGGGAGGGGGGGGGGGGTGGGTTACCGTATGATTGAAATTTGTAGTTTTATTTTAATACCTGTCTTGGTACATGCGTTGGTTCCAGATGACAATAAAATGCATGTTTTTATATTCGTGCTGACAGGATGTACAGGAAGTGTTAATATCCTGAAATGTTTAACGATCACAACATCAATTCTACTATCAATTAGTTCAATTCTTTAATTATCTTCGAAATAATATATTCTTCTTGAATTAACTCATTCAATGTTCACAAATAATTTCACAAATGAACAAATAAAAAGAAAGTTAAAATACACACAAACAACAATGATAGGGAGATGTTTACAAAGTGTGTTCTTCTACGAAAAGGGTCTAGAACTGTGAACAAACTTTGGTTTGTCTTAAAATACATTTGTAGCGATAAATATTTCTTCAACTTGAAATTTTCTTTCAACACAAAACTTAAGGTATGAAAACTTAACGCTTTTTCCTTATTCAAACTGTTGTAAAATTCCCGAATTATTTTTCGTTGTCTTTTTTTTCTCTACAGTGATGTATAAAATATGTCTATACCTATATAAGTATATCAGTTTACCGTTATAATAAATGTCGTTATGTTATTTGACGTTCATGTGATTGTATGTAGATGGAGACGCTAAACACCTCTACCACTGTTAACGCGTAAATAAATGTTTCTGAGAAATCTTGATAATAATTGGTAAGTCATAATGCAATAATATAAGCAGTCACGATCTCTCACGCTACGTTTTCTAACTTATATGTCAGAGTTTCATCTCTCATTCCGGAAGTTTAAAATGTCATTTTGTATGATATGAGTATCGTTTCGAGCATAGAGTTTTCTCGATGATATAGTTTGTCTGAGCCTCGTTTCGAGCAGATAGTTTTCTCGATGATATAGTTTGTCTGAGCCTCGTTTCGAGCATACAGTTTTCTCGATGGTTTTGTTTGTCGGAGCCTCGTTTCGAGCATAGAGCTTTCTCGATGATATAGTTTGTCGGAGCCTCGTTTCGAGCATAGAGCTATCTCGGTGAGATGGTTTGTCTGAGCCTCGTTTCGAGCATAGAGCTTTCTCGTTGGTATGGTTTATCTGACAATTGTATAAGCAGTTTATTTTAAACTCACTTATAAACTATAAGCAGGCAATGACGGGATATTGTTATAAATAAGGTACTATTTGTAATACTGAAATTGTTATCTTCAAGTTTCACACAGTGAAGTGTTAAGTTTTCTGTTGGGTTTTGTTTATGTTTTTGTTTTTGGGTTTTTTGTTTTTGTTTGTTTGGGGGGGGGTTGGGTTTTTTTTTTTGGGGGGGGGGGTTGTTGTTGTTGTTGTTGTTGTTTTTATTTTGTTTTTTGAGGGGAAGGGTTTGGATTTTTTTGTTTGTTTTTTATTTATTTTTGTTTTGTTTGTTTCTTTTTTCACATTCAATACTGTGAGTTAACATGTTTTAAGGAATAAACTGAATTTGTTTTCTTTGGATGGAGGTATACCACGATAAAAAAAAAAAACCCAAAAAGAGGTAAACCTCTATTCAAATGCAAAAGAAATAAAATTCACTCCATATTTAATTTCTGTTTAATATTCTCAGAAATTGGTACGTTATGTTTACACTATTTCTTCACATCTCTAAACTTCTGTCACGGTGATGTCAATATTGATGTCACAATTTTGAAAAATAAATTACGTTAGCGTTTTCCTATTAAAGTTAACTAGAAGTCAAGAAACATATATTCGTGATGGTAAACTTAAGGGCTACTTGCTCTTTCTTTTTAAAGACTCAGTTCAGCTTGAATAAAAACATATGTCAGCGGGAATAGTTGCTCAGTATGCGTTCATAGGAATATCGACAATTTGTTGGAAAAACCACAAAAATGTTATCGATCAGAAAATTCAACATATTTATTACACCAGAACTGGTGTAGTACTGTGCGGATATGGTGCCCGGCTTAAGAAATAGTATATCGTTATAGAATATTTTATGGATGGACTCTGATATTATTAAGTATTTTTTGTTATTTGCATTATAATGTAAAGATGATGGATAAATCCAAACCACAAGTCCAAAAATCATGAAACAATAGGACATACAAAATCAGTGAAAATGAAAAACAAATGGAAAATAACAAAATATGTCTACTTGAAGAGCATATGTGAACCCCTGTGATGGAGTGAGATCAGGTGCCCGGGGAGAGTGAGCATCTCCTGCTTGCTAGCAACACCCGTCACATATACCCCGTAATGCTCGATATTTTTGCGTGCTATTTTGTATTTTATCATCTTTGACTTTACGGAATTGTTCGTTTGACGTAATAACTATTTATGCTGAAGCAGTTTTGGCATGAACATGGGTTTCACATAGCTGTTAATTGTTATTCGTTTTGTAACTTGACAAAGGCTAAGTAGCCAAAGAAATTGTGACAGACTGTTCTTTCTCTTATTTTTGTAACAGTATTTTGTCATGCAACTGATGTGATGATATAGTAACTTCATACAGGTTCTTTATCTGAGAAATATGGAGGAATATTGTCTAAACGGATTTGTGGTTCAAAAATGCCCTTGATATTACACCTCTCCTTGGTTTTACGCTGATGATAAATCGATTATTACCGGACGTAATCGACAGGTGTCCTAAAGATTCTTACTATTCCCGTGTAACTCCTCTCACTCCCTTCTGTGGATTTTTTATACTCATTAGTAGATGTCTTTGAGTTGCTTTTAGTTGATTTTCCAATTTTTAAAAAAATTTGAATGCTTTTCGATCCGAGTTTTGAACTGTAAAAAGGATTTATTTGTCATATTAGTATTTGATGAAAGGCCGATTTGATTTTCCCATTGATATTGCTGATTGAACAGCTAGGAACAGGCTTGCAGTACAAATATCTAAAATAGTTCTATCTAGTATTTACTCTGCAGGCATAATATCAGTAAATTCAAAAAGGTTGATATAATGCATGTAATATTCTAAGTGGAATTGAATATAATTTTTATGAATGTGAATGCATGCTAATGATTTATTTATAAATGTTAATAGAGCATCAACCTGGATGTACGTGGAAAATGATGCATGTCTCTGTAAACCCTCCATATTTACGAGTAACCCTTATTATTCCCGTTCACATGTTGCAATTAACTGGCAGATTTCGATGATAAAATACAACAATACTTCCTTCTAAATTGTTTGCGTACTAGTGATGAAAATCAGAAAACATTTTCTATAAAAAATCGTGATAGATTCCCTTAGAGATAAAACAATTAAGCTCTAAAAATACCTTAAGTCAGTCTTAAATATATTTTCTTACATTTTTTGAAAATTGTTTAGGAAAATAATACTTATGCAGGTTATTTAGAGCAAGAAGAAAATTCTCTCAAATTTGAATAGGATTCATGGTGCAATACCTTCGCTTTTTCCTTTCACAAACCCACAGAAAACAAACAAACATTAAAGAACAAACATTAAAAATACGAACCTTTTCAATGTATATGTATGTTGTGTCTATATCAGCCGTAGTTGATTCATTCAAATGTGTAAGTGACAGAAGTTTACACAGGAGGTGTAGAGGGACGTATTAACTGACTCACATCCCTTTAGTTTCACACATTCTTCGATACACAATCGAAAGGACATAGGTGTGAATGATTTTATTTCCTCAATGTTAAGTACTGTCTCTTGAAATACTTGAACATTGTTAGAACTGGCTACTACAACACAACATGTAAAAATTATGTAGAAGTAAAAAGTGAATACCACCATTATTTACACATATTCAAAATAAGGATAAGAGTTATCTTTCTTTCATAAAGAAAAAAGTAGTGCTTATATCTCACTGTATTATCATTGTAATTGACAGACATAAATATTGTCAAAAATGATCTTTTCTTGTCTGAGTTGTCAAATGAGTCTAAAGAAAAAAAAACTCAACGTGATGAATGCTACCTACCGCATTATCCAATCAAAAACAGCATCTTATTAAAACAAGCGATTTGACGAATTGTTATAATCAAAGTCATTTCTTCATTGATTTAATCTATTCAGTTTTTGCAATGTGTGTCTGTAACCATAATATGAATGTTCGCCAGACTATATCAACACAATATACCCACAAGTATGAATACCATGCACGTTGATTGGTGTTGTTTCCAGGCTATCAAAGACATTTGAATTAATGAACCATAAAGAATGTTTCACATCATAAATGATTCAACATATTTTCTTTTAGAAACTCTTCCTCTCTGGCTGAAGGAAAGCGTACAGGAAAGTGGATCAATATTGCTTCTTTCATCAAAAGTTCACACTAGTTATTTTCATATTTCAAAAAAAAAATGAGAAAAGACGTATTAATTTACATAATTGAAGATAAAACCTTTTATCTTGAGGTTAACCTGGGTTGGTCTCTCGAAGTGAAGCAATCATTGTCATTTTCTCGTACTTACTTGGAACAATCCTCAGAATATTTGAGTAAATATGGGGGTTCCAAGTGACGTTTTAAATTACGTAAATTTGAGAATTTTAATAGATGTATGTCGCTGAGAATTTAACATCGATTTTTCTTCACTTGATAAAGGTCAAGTGACCGAAAATATCAGAAAAAAAAAGTGACTTCCATAAATCCATACATTGATTCAGGAAGGTGTTAAATGTTTGACCAATCACTACTTTGAAAGATGTTATTGACAGACGATTTATCCCTTTATACATTTTCTTTGAAATCTTCTTAATAATGTTATATATTTGTTTTAATGCATTTTTAAAATATTTTGTGAATGAATGTAGTATGTTTTTCTTCCTGTTTCTTCCACGAATTAAGTGTCTAACTAGGTGTCGAAAGGGTTTGTTCTTTGTATAATTCAGTATATTTTGCAAGAAATTATTACGTACAAACCTTTGGTATTCCTTATCACCTCCAACCGTTTCATATGCTCTTGTCATTAATATTTCAGTGGTATTTATACGCAAGTTGTGGGTACATAACAATAAAATATGAGCGTTTATGAGGGGAAACATATCTATAATTCTCTTGCTTTTGTAACTCGTTCATACTATATTATGTAACTTTCAGTACAATTGGGGGTACTCCGAGGAAGAATGTTGATACATGTAGCAAAACTTTACTCCTCTGGTACAGTAAATTGTAAACTCAATGTACATTGTTCAGGCGCATCTTTAATGTCGTGGGACTAGTCTTTAGTTGTGCAACAAATTGTCTTATATCACCGTACTGCAATGTTGACACGTGTTCAAAAGTAAATCCTTTCCTTGTAATTGATTGGGAAAAATCCAAATATGCACATATAATTTTACTTAATCGGTGTTTGACCTATGAGAAGAAGCTACATTAAAGATTCCACTCTTTTAACCAGTGAAATATAGTTTCTATCTGTACGAATTATGACCTGTGAATTTCAGAATGGTGCTTGATTGCTCTAGGCATTCTATCGCTGCCATTTCTTGGAATAAGACAGTATTCAAACACGAGGTTTTGTGTTATGTTCAACTTAAACAGGAGCAAGAGTGATAAAATTTGGGAGTATGAGTTGCGTGGGTCGATATTTCTTTGCAATTTATAAAGCAGAAATTTCTATAAGAGATTATCTTTCTTTCTTTTTTCTCCGCCCCCCCCCCCTTTTTTTAGGAAAAAAGGGGGGAGGGATGTAGGGGAGGTTCGTATGTTTGTTTAATTAATCCCTGTTTTACGTTCCTCTTAAATTATCCATCTTGTACCATGCAGGCTACTACATCCCATACAGGTCAAAGAACAGTAATTAACAAAAGTCGTGATTGGTTAATCAGATGTAGGGAGAAAGGGACTGCCATTTCAATGTATCAAGAGCTGTGATTGGATAAAATTATTTGTTAAATCTATAAAAAAGATTGATTTTGCTGTAAATCATGAATTTTATCTCATTTCGCTAATGTAAAGATTTTATGACATAATTAGGGGTTATTGTTTACATTTATATTTTGGCAAATTTTGGGGGGTGATCACCTTCCAGCAGGATTTTCTATAAATTAAGGTGAATAAGCTATGGTAAAGTCTTAAAATTCTGATAGAGGAGGGTCTAACAAACATTTTGATATATGAATTATGTATACATGTAGCTAAATTTAATTTAATTTAATTTAATTTAATTCAATTTATTCCAATGCCATACAGCATATAGAAGAAAAAAGAGGAGTTACTGGCTCCGTTATGTGGCAGAAGTCATCATGGAGCTATGCAATATGAAAAATCATATATACATATATATACAAGCTAAGATGTAGAATGTGGTGTAAATCTTTGCTGAAATGGTAATTTAACACGGGACCCTATCGGAAATGGAAATACTGTTTTTGACATACAAGAGACACACTCGCAACGAAACATATTTTTACTGTGAGACAGAACCTCGTTTTAACTCCGTTCGAAGACATGTAAGGGTCGACAATTGTACTTAAATCTGGAACATTTTTGTCACAAGCTTGAGATCCTTACCAACTCACGTATAAATGGATATAAGTGCAATCACGTTAAAGTGCCGTTCAATATCAATCAAACGAAATCTGTTTTACATGCGTTGTACATACGCTTTATGCTATATACAAACACTTTTATTTGAAAATAGATAAATTAATTATCAAATATACATTGTATAAAATCTACACTTTAAAAATCCTCTCGTTTCAAGCAGTTATCTGTCACAACGTATGAATATATTTGTAAATGTTTGCTGCATTTTATCAGAAAGATGATTGTCTTTGAAAATTGGATATTTCAAACACATTTGATTATAATCGATATCTCTCTTCCTTCTTCGTTAGGACTTAATGTGATTGATCACTAACAGTACAAAGGAGATGACGTGTGCGGCCCCACCCACCGCTGTGATAATCGTTGACCAAGAAAGGGAGACAAATTCTTTTACTGCTTCAGGCACATTTTCTAAGTACTTGCCACCCATTACGCCAACGCCAATGAATGCTGCCAGACCTACCAAACGATTTAGATATGAAAACATTCTGAATAACTTCTGTGAAGGAGATCATTATGCTTGCAGAATACGCCTATAGGTGACATAATGGGAAGATGCTGAAGTTTAAAAGGTGTATATCTACATGTATTTCACAAAGCATTAAGAATTATAGAAAAAAGTATGTGCTTTGTATTATACAATATTAGAATAAACAGACAAATAGGCGTATCAAGATGTATACAGAAACGATTCTTATTTTTTATGATATCCATAGATCTATGCAGAAACGGAAATTGAAAGATTAAATCTAACATATTATTTTCGAATTTAATTGTTTTTGTCACTTTGCGACCGTAGCTATGATATCAAATATTTATCTCTCGATACCGTATTGAAAGTGCATCAGAATTTCTGAAGTACTTGGAACAAATGATGAAATAACTTTAACACAAATGCAATCGGTGCTTTTACATTTTAACACTCACAAAAATGAACAACGATTGACATTCATGGGCTCCAAAAATTTAGAGGAGTTAGTATTAATATGATCATTATGATGTACCTGATGCGATGGCCATTACGATAGCCAAGATACGGATAATCTTTGCTTCATCTTTCACCAAAGACAGAATATTAGCCGCAAGACATCCACATGCACTCAGTATACTGATAATCAAAAAGGCTCGTACTGCTTTCACATAATCTGCAGATTAGATAAATAATAATAATAATAATAATAATAATAATAATAATAATAAAAAAAGTAATAATAATAATAATAATTATAATAATAATAACAATAATAATAATAATAAAAGTAATAATAATGATAATAATAATCACAGGTTTGACTACAAAATACTCATCAGTCGTACAAGAGTGGAGAAAGAGTAATTTAGAATCTCATAGTTGTTGCCTCGAATGTTCAGTAATGTACACAAGGTGAATTCAGCAACGTGCCGTTTCCTATTCCTGTGACCGCGTAAAATACTAATTCGCATATACTTGCGGCATCACGGCGGGTGTGGCTGGTCGGCAAGGGATGCTTACTCCTCAATGGCACCTGATCTTTAACAGGTGCCGGTGATTGATTGTTTTATTGTTGATCAATATAAGATCATTTATAACACCCCCCCCCCGCCCAAGATCTGTATCGTTGGAGCTCGTTTCATGATAATGAAATTTCTCGGTAGAAGAAGACTCCCTCTTGAACATAGTAGAGAATATGTTGTTGATTAATAATTACACTTCTCGAACTAATTAACTGGACTATGTAATGTAATTTTTTATGCTTGTATGCAGTACCATATTAAATACACATGACCACATCACTGATACCCGATGCCCTGAATTTGAGCCTTTCTTTGACCCTTTGTTTTCTCATTCCACGCGTTCATTCAGAGGAGGGACAGGCGGAAGAAGAAGGAGGTTGGAGGGCAGAGAAGTTGAAGGCGCTAATATAGAAAGTGACTGCATTATAGAATACATTGATGGAATGTTGTTGAAGGAAACATGCCGTAGGTGGGAAGAAGGCACTAAATATGGAAAGTGGCTGCATTCTGGAATACATTGATAGAATGTTGTTGAAGGAAACATGCCGTGGGTGGGAAGAAGGCACTAATATTAGAAGTGGCTGCATTCTGGAATACATTGATGGAATGTTGTTGAAGGAAACATGTCGTAGGTGGGAAGAAGGCACTAAATATGGAAAGTGGCTGCATTCTGGAATACATTGATAGAAAGTTGTTGAAGGAAACATGCCGTGGGTGGGAAGAAGGCACTAATATTAAAAGTGGCTGCATTCTGGAATACATTGATGGAATGTTGTTGAAGGAAACATGTCGTAGGTGGGAAGAAGGCACTAATATGGAAATTGGCTGCATTGTGGAATACATTGATGGAATGTTGTTGAAGGAAACATGCCGTAGGTGGGAAGAAGGCACTAATATGGAAAGTGGCTGCATTGTGGAATACATTGATTGTATGTTGTTGATGGAAACATGTTGTAGGTGGGAAGAAGTCAGGAAGAGGTAAACTTATATCCCCTACAGCTCTCCCCACTTTTTGATGTATAAAGCGAAGTTCTATTTACAGATATTATTATCATTAAATCAACAACAACAACAACAACAACAACAACAACAACAACAACAACAACAACAACAACAATAATAATAATAATAATAATAATAATAAGAAGAAGAAGAAGAAGAAGAAGAAGAAGAAGAATTGTTGATATTATTATTATCATTATTATTATTGTTATAGTTGTTGTTATTATTATTATTATTATTTTAATTATCGTGTGGCTTTATACGCTGTAAAACTGCATCATCGCTGAAAATATTAGATGAGTTAACAATTCATTTTTGAAAAAAAAATTGTAGGTATTACTGGTTTAACTGACAGTTATTTTACATGTGATTGAACTCTACCGTATATCGATATGTTTCTTTTAAAGCAGGCTTTTTCGACACGTGTTCCATAAGGGCTATTGTATATAAAACACAGTATATTCAACATGTGCATGTTTCACTGACAAGTTAAATATCGAAACCATTATGGCATTCACTAACTTAATGTATGATAAATTGTTGGCTGTTGTTTTGCGTTACGAATGTGGTAACCGCATCTACCTGATGCATTGCATAGAATTTTATACCTTTGCAACGGACCAACCCGAAACAGTGAGAGATCTTTTAAGCGCCACGCCTACCTATACGTGACCTCGAGTTTTACTGTCTTATTCGAAAGACAGATCACCGGTGCACCAGTGGCGAGTGTCGAACCCGGGACCTTTCAGTCACGAGTCAAGAACCTCATGTACTGAGTCACACTGGCTGAAATAGACGTATGACAAATACTGTAATGAGAAATATCATATTTGAAAGGTAATTAAATGTTTTCTTCCTCTTCTCTCGGCTTACGACACATCGTACAAGAAGTATATAACATATATTCAGTACCGCCATTTTCTTTATCATTTCATAGCGGTGACGTATTCTGTAAGAGCTTTTTACATTTGTACATCGTTAACTGCGAATGTGTTCCGAATTATTAAAGAATTATAAACTGTGAAGGATTTTTAACGTGCCATGCATACCGTGACACGGGGCCTCGGTTTTTACTGTATCATCCAAAAGACAGAACACCGGCATGACCAGAGCGGGACTCGAACCCCGGCCTCCCGTTCAGGCGATACCACTAGGCCACGCCGACTTGACAGACAGAAGACAGCTTTACCAGGACTCCACTATGACTTTATTTATGTTGCTTGCTTCACAATTGAATAAATCTATTAAAATTATCAGCTGTCTTTAACTAACATCATACGGGCAATTTCTTTCAAAGCTGGACACCTGTATACGTTTATGTTTCTTAACGAGGCCATTCTGGGTAAAAATATATCAAAAACTACAATAGGAAAATTGATCATTGTGATGAAATGCTAAATAAAAATAATTTTCAGAGAACTGTAGAAAAATTCACCGCTTGGTTCAATTTTGGGGGAAATCTGAAAAAAAACCACTATTTTTAACGTTTTGATATGTCGTAATTAGATATTATGGGAATTAATTACTATATTTTAATGTTGAGTAGATACATTTCGGTTAAACTATGCTGATTTTATAATTTGTTGATAAGTTTTTAATATTATTAATGTTTTTAAGACGCCGACTATTTTAACGATTACAATCGATCGGCATGCGCTAAAACTTGCGCAGCGCATTAAAATTCGTACCGAGAACGGACTCGTTAAATGTGGTATCAAGTACAAGTATTCACATGTCTCTAATCCTCAAGTCCTCACAAGCTTTGTCATATGATAAAGAAACCACATGCTGCGTGCCAATCGCACGAAGAAATGTCCTTTGCATGTAGGTGAAACTGACACGCAACGTTATACTATAGGTGTTAAACCATAAAATGATTTTAACACAAATCACTGTATACATATAAAGTCAAGAAAGAAAAGTCAAAAATAAAGGTAAAACAAGGCAGAGCTAACAAAAACAAAAACTAAAAAAAAAAATAAATAAAAAAAAAAAACAACAAACAAATAAAACAAACAAGTAAGAGATAAAAAAAATTAATTTCCAAAAATTATAAATTATATATATCATATTAGTTACAAACTGCTTACAGTACCTTTGAAAACACTTTTTATCAAAATCGGAACAAAAAAAAAGAGAAGCCAAAAAATAAAAACCAACAACAAAAACCAAAACACCTCTCAAAAACAAACAAAACAAACCCCCAAAAGAAAAACTAAAACCCAAACAACAAAAAACAAAAACAAAAACCCCAAACAAAACATCCCCTTAACCACCACCACCCCCCACCCCATCCATCCCCCCAAAATAATAAAAATGAAACCCAAAGCAAATCAAGACAACACAAAACAAAAAAGAAACGTTATGAAAAGAAAAAAAAAACCAACATGATATTAAAGCAGTTATCGCGATACTGACAAAACTGCATTAATTCAACCGCACAAATCTAATGTGTCGAAAAGAGTTTTCTTAATAGTGTAAATACAATCGAAAAATGAAGAAATATAAAACAAAAACAAAAACACACAAAAAAAAACAAACAAAAGAAAACAAAACCAAAAAAACAAAAACAACCCCCCCCCAAAAAAAAAAAACAACAAAAAAAAAATAAATAAATAAAATAAAATAGCCCCCCCCCCCCCAAAAAAAAAACATCCATAAACCGAATATGTAACAGGGAGTAAATGTTTAAGGTGTCGCTTGGAACACACAGTTACATACTTTACCTGCTTCATAACAATATTACATGCCTTACCTGCTACATAATCATATTACATGCCTTACCTGCTACAATCATATTACATGCTTTACTTGCTACATAATCACATTACATGTCTTACCTGCTGCATAATCATATTACATGCTTTACCTGCTACATAATCACATTACATGCTTTATCTGCTACATAATCACATTGCATGCCTTACTTGCTACATAATCACATTACATGTCTTACCTGCCACATAATCATATTACATGCTTTACCTTGCTACATAATCACATTACATGTCTTACCTGCTACATAATCATATTACATGCTTTACCTGCTACATAATCATATTACATGCTTTACCTGCTACATAATCATATTACATGCCTTACTTGCTACATAATCACATTACATGTCTTACCTGCTACATAATCACATTACATGTCTTACCTGCTACATAATCATATTACATGTCTTACCTGCTACATAATCATATTACATGCTTTACCTGCTACATAATCACATTACATGCTTTACCTGCTACATAATCATATTACATGTCTTACCTGCTACATAATCATATTACATGCTTTACCTGCTACATAATCACATTACATGTCTTACCTGCTACATAATCACATTACATGCTTTATCTGCTACATAATCATATTACATGCCTTACTTGCTATATAATTATATTACATGCTTTACCTGCTACATAATCATATTACATGTTTTACCTGCTACATAATGATATTACATGCTTTACCTGCTACATAATCATATTACATGTCTTACCTGCTACATAATCATATTACATGTCTTACCTGCTACATAATCATATTACATGTTTTACCTGCTACATAATCATATTACATGCTTTACCTGCTACATAATCATATTACATGCTTTATCTGCTACATAATCATATTACATGCCTTACTTGCTGCATAATCATATTACATGTCTTACCTGCTACAATCATATTACATGTCTTACCTGCTACATAATTAAATTACATGATTTACCTGCCACGTGATCATATAACATGCCTTACCTTCTACAGCATCATATGTTACGCACTGTCCATTGGCACACGTTTTCCATAAACCGGAATTGACTGAAACCTTTGAACCTCCAATTTTCCCGCTGACTGACACCCAGTTTGGTGTAGCTATTCCCACAATAACTAAAATGATCCCAAGAGGAATCACCAAACAGGCTACCTTGGACAATGGTCCGGCTTCGGCAAAACCCATAATGTAATGTAATTTTAAATGATACTATTCATCAAGCTTGATGTTGTCGCATTTAACTATATCCTTGGTGGGCGTATCCTGGGTGGGCGGTGATAAACTGTGTCCATAAACCAATCTTGTCATTGAATACAGATATTTGGTATTAAGCTAATGCAGTTCTTGACAGCGTGATCATCTCTGTTTACATGGGGTTTTATCAGTTATGTTGGTCTCCAATGAATGTCGTTGAAATAGTAAATATATTTGAAAACGCTGAGGGTAGAGAATAACCTGGGCAAATTGTACTTGGTATCCCTTGTCACTTAATTTCTAAGGTTTTCCATCCACGCTTGGGAGTCGAAAAGCCCCGGGTTCGACTCCTGCCATCGACACCCCGATGTTCTGTTTTTCGGATAAGATAGTAAATACCGAGGCCACGTGTCACGGTAGGCGTGGCACGTAAAAGATTCCTCACTGCTTCGGGTGGGTCCATTGCTAAGTATAAATTTCTATGCAATGCATCAGGCAGGAACCTTCACCATATGCGTAAAAAAATCGTAGAGTGCCGTAAAACAAAATACCAATCAATCAATTCACCGTTCCCTCTTGGTCTTAAAAGAGCAATTTAAGCACTTTTGAAAATGGACATACTACTTTCTCAACAAAATTTAATATCTAGACTAGATCAAAGCTATGGAACGCCATGACTGCCTTAAGGTATATCACGCCACATCGCGTGGTTTGTATCATGGATGGTTTGTTTCAATAAATGGTGTGTATCATGTAATAAAGAGTCAATTCGATACATTAAGTGGTGTATATCATGTAATAAAGAGTCAATTCGATACATTAAATGGTGTATATCATGTAATAAAGAGTCAATTCGATACATTAAATGGTGTATATCATGTAATAAAGAGTCAATTCGATACATTAAATGGTGTATATCATGTAATAAAGAGTCAATTCGATACATTAAATGGTGTATATCATGTAATAAAGAGTCAGTTCGATACATTAAATGGTGTATATCATGTAATAAAGAGTCAGTTCGATACATTAAATGGTGTATATCATGTGATAAAGGGTCAGTTCGATACATTAAATGGTGTATATCATGTAATAAAGAGTCAGTTCGATACATTAAATGGTGTATATCATGTAATAAAGAGTCAATTCGATACATTAAATGGTGTATATCATGTAATAAAGAGTCAGTTCGATACATTAAATGGTGTATATCATGTGATAAAGGGTCAGTTCGATACATTAAATGGTGTATATCATGTGATAAAGGGTCAGTTCGATACATTAAATGGTGTATATCATGTGATAAAGGGTCAGTTCGATGCATTAAATGGCGCATTATCACGTAATAAATTGTCACTTTGATACAATAAATGGTTACATCACGTAATAAAGGTCAATTTGATACATTGAATGGTGTATATCATGTAATAAAGGGTCAATCCGATATAGTAAATGGTGTAGAGCATATACTATACGGTCAGTTTGATACGATACATAGTTTAGAGCATATAATAAACGGTCAGTTCGATACAATCAGTGATAGTTAAGCAACAAAATAGAGATGATTTAAAGTATATGGTTGACTTGATAAATTAAATGGTATAAACATGAATATAGTAATAACTGAATAAAACTCTCGAATGAAGATATCAAGTCTAGATTTTCAATATGGCGTCGATTTCGGAGATGCAGACGATACTCGAAAAACTGAATTTGAGCAGCGTTAAGGATAAATTTTCAGAGCAGAGGATTTCACCGGACATAATATGTTTATTGTCAAGTCGAGACCTGTGTGAGCTAGGTGTTACCAATAGAGAGGATATGGTTAGACTAAGGAATGAGTGCATTTGGTACAGTCCTAGTAAGCCCCCAAAAGTGAGAAATTGTTGTGGACCACCAACATTTGAAATTCCCAAACAGTTGATTCAAAATTTAATAGACCAAAGTTTCCTTTTATCTGATATAGCAAAACTATTATCAGTGTCTGAGAGAACATTATATCGAAGGATGCAAAAATTCAACATTTCAAAGTTAAATTTCTCGGATATCTTTGACGATGAACTTGACAGATACGTCGCAGATATGATAAAAAAAATTCCATTTTGTGGAGAAAACTTTCTTTGTCAAATTTTGAGAAGAAGAGGCATTTATATACAAAGAAACAGACTAAGAGAAAGTGTACATAGAACGGATAATATCGGAGTAATTGAGCGAAAAAAGGGTCGTCTCAGAAGGCGGGTATACAATGTTCAAGGACCCAATCACTTATGGCACATTGACACAAATCATAAATTAATACATTGGAACTTAATAGTTGCTGGAGGAATCGATGGTTTTAGTCGCCTCATTACATATCTAAAATGTTTCGACAATAACAAAGCCGAAACTTTGCTACATGTATTTTTGGAGGGGGTACATGCATTTGGAATTCCACAGCGAGTACGATCTGATATGGGATTAGAAAATGTAGCGATAGCAGATTTCATGATTGAAAACAGGGGTACAGGTCGTGGAAGCATGATTACGGGGAAAAGCGTCCATAATCAACGTATTGAAAGACTTTGGAGGGACATGTACACAGGCGTCTTAAGTTTCTATTACCATCTGTTTTACCATTTGGAAGATGAAGGGATCTTGGATCCTTTGAATGAATGCCACATCGCTGCACTACAGTACACGTATATTCCGGAAATTAACAGGAAACTTCAATTATGGAGAGAAGCATGGGCACACCACAGGCTCAGATCGGTCAAGTCATCCCCAGTGAATATGTGGATCTCAGGACAAATGCAGAATGCTATTGGAATTGAAGAGGATAACATTGAGATGTATGGTGTGGAGGGTATATTGGAATCCAGTGAAAATTCTGCATCAGATGACAACAGACCTGTGCTTAATTCTGTGTCCTCTCATGTTATAAATGATCAGTGTAGGAATGAGCTTGATGAAAATATTTCAACCTCTTGGAACACTATCGATGATGGAATTGAAACATATCTGCAGGTGTTGGAAATCATTAATAGAAATGTTTTTCATCCTTCATAGAACATTTATATGACATGTCTAATGAAAACTTGTAAATCAATATGCAACATGGAACTATGATAAAGGTACAAAAGGAGGTAATAAAAATGAAAACAGAAATAAATCAATTTCATTTTATTCAATTCAACATCTAAATGCCAGAACAGGAAAAAAAAAAGCAAAAGCAATGCCTATTGTGGCATGATAACCCCCACCCCACCCCCTCTAGTTGCTCAGCATGAAATCTGAAAGCATTTCCCCATTGCCAACAATTCTGTGAAATATTCAGATCTTAGCATTGGCTTAAAAGTTATGTACAGGACAAAGATTTAACCATTATAAGCACTGTGGCCTTGTCCTCACAGATATGACCTTGGTTCAATGTTATGACACACCCTTGGGTCCTGGGCAATTATTCTGTGATATATTACTTAAATCCATGCAAGGGGTAAAAATTATGGCCCAGATAAAGATTTACCCATTATTTACAGTGTGACCGTGACCTTGCTGATATGAACTTGGGTCAACACCCTTGGGTCCTGGGCAGCAATTCTGTGAAATATTATATAAATCCATGCATAGGATGAAAAGTTATGGCTCAAACAAAGAGATACCCGTCATATGCATTGTGACCTTGGCCTTACAGATATGACCTTGAAAATCTATAGAGTTCATCCTCCAGTCATAAGAAAAAAGTGTGCAAAGTTTAAAAGTTCTAGCATTACCAGAATGGTCTTTACCTACAAGTTGCATTTAGCAAAATTTGCCATTTCTGCCCACCTTGATATTGAAAATCAATAAGGTGCCTCCTTATGCCACATGAAATAAATGTACCAAGATTGAAAGTTCTAGTCTAAATGGCTTGATCTGTATCACACCAAGAAGGTGTGGACAGGTCAACAGCCCCTTATCATATACCTCCGTCAACTAATTGCCTATAAATACCCAAGTGGAACATGCACAAACTAACCCCCTGTTTCCCCTTTTCTAGAGATATAAATGACAGAATCATTGTGACCTCGACCTTGAAACCAGATCATAACTTATTACTGATAACTTGTAAGTAATATAAATATTCCTAATCTTTCCAGGGACACTTCAGTGGTTTGGATGTTAAGATTAAAGAGTACATTTTAAAAATCATCAAAGTGTCCTTATGATTTTATCTTCTAGATATGACCTTGGGAGCATTTTATGATACATCCTCTCCGTATATAATTATTTCACTTGATACATTATATATATAATTATTGTAATTTTTCTATGTCCAAGTAAAGTAACTATTATCTATTTAATTATTGGACCATGACCAAATTATTTCTTGACCCAGATACACGTATTATCACAATGTAACTGTATACCAAATTGAAGATTAGCAAGTCTAACAGTTGCAGAGATAATGAACAGAAACAATTCTTACACAAACAAACGGGCAGACTGCTTACTATAGGGTGCCTGCTTTAGAGCAGGGTCCTCATAAATCCTTCAACTGCATAGGAGATGCAGAGCATTCACAACTAGAATGGGCGTTCAAGTGAACATGTGTTGCCTGTGGGATTTTTGTACTACTACAACACAGTCCAAATCAGCTATTCTTAGCAGAGAGGTCACAGTAAAACTCACAAGGTCAATGACCTTGATTTCACTTGAAATGGCTTCATTTCTTCTGCTGACAACACAAACAGACTTATAAACAAAACGCTCGACATAAATACCTTCACAATAATTAAAGCATCAGTATGGACTAAAAGATAAAAATGTAATCTGTAAATGTGAAAAAAGTGTGACTATTGGACAATACTAAAAGTAGGTCAATCTTTGAGGTCAGGTCATAAGTCAAGGTCACAAGTCCTTGTCATAAGGAATACTTGTATGAAATATCAATGCCCTATCACTTGCCATTCAAAAATTATGGTCAAGGTTGTATCTGTTTAAAAGTATGTCAAACTCGAAAGTCAGGGTCACAAGGTAAAAAGACTTTGTGTTGACAGAAAGGTATTATAGGGAATACACATGTGAAATGGGAAAACCCATATCAATTGTCATTTGAAAATTATGGCCAATGTTCATTTTTTCAAAAAGAAGGTCAAACTCCAAGGTTAAAATGTCAAAATTCTGGTGTCAACAAAAAGGCTTTGTTACAAGAAATACATATGTGGAATATCAAAGCCCTATCACTTGCCATTCAAAAGTTATGGCCAAGGTTAAATTTATTGAAATGAAGGGCAAACTCCAGGGTCAAGGTCATAAGGTAAAAAATGTTGGTGCCAACTAAGAGGTCTTTGTTAATCCTTGCAAGTTTTGTCAACTTACCATATTGAATAACAAAGATATAACCAATAATGTGAAAGTGTGACTACCGGCCTGACGGACAAAGTGATCCCTATGTGCCACTATGCTTTGCAGGTGACACAGAAATTCTCAATGTCAGGAATGCTCCAGTGATTTTGACCTTGGAGATATTTGACATAAAATTAATGTTATAACACATGTCTTGCCATGCTTAATTTTTGTGTGCGATATAGTATCACTTAGTTGGAATTGGAGATGCGTGGTGCACCAGCTCAAAATCAGTAATGATGAAAAGAGAGAATAATTGAATTATGGAAACCTATGCTATGTTCCCTTTAGGTGGGTGGGGATGATTATTAAGTCAGGATTGTTGCAGAAATTAATCATTCTCAGAGATTAAAAACAGTAGAGATTTTATACAACTGTAACCCTCCTATGGAAAATGCTTTAGATCATAAATCAGAGCCCAGTTGCATGAAACTTCATATTTAAAAAATATTTTATTGATTCATTGATATGAAAAATATTTTCCAGCAATTTAGGCATAAAATGTAGATAAAAGGTCCAAGTGTAGCTGAAACTTTAATGGCTTACTGATACATTGAGGTTGTGTCCCTAGGGATCAACATGTTAAAACCAACTGCACCCTCATTTTAAGTTTAAATTTAACTAACTTTAACTCATAACTCATTTAACTGTTATCATGGACAGAAATCTGATTATAAACCTTTCTGGATGTAGTCCCTAGCTGGATCCTTACAGGTCATAATCCCATAAATATTCTTTATTCCAACTACTAGACTAGATTATTAATCTGACCAAGATTCATTAAATCTAAATGAGTAACTAATAAGGATATACGAACAAGTATTTTTTTGCGGGATGGCCTTCAAATGGACCCTGAAAATCCAATGAAAATTAATTAGGATAACCTTAAACCACAAGGGATCATTTTTGGCAAGCTACAATAATACATGTACTACAGCAAACCATGCAATTAGGTAACAAATATGAAATACAACATTCATCCTAATAAACACAAATTTCAGTCAGGATACTGAAAATTTTTGTGGTCAATCCTTGCCAAAGTACTTTCCATCACCAAGTAAGTGCATGGTGCTTATTAGGAAAATTATGGTAGTTTAACAGGTGAAAGTGTGTTTTCACTGTAATCCATAGTATGTGTTGCAAAAAGCATAGTCATATGCTATAAATAGGTCTTTATTCTCTGGTACTGAGCTGTTTCCAACTGCACTAGGACGAGGCAAGGTCAAACAGTTTATGCATGTGTTAGCAGTTGGAAGGAATGACTGGTCCACCTCTGCAAACTTAATACATGGGTGAATTTTGAAGCCTAATACGGGTTCTTCATCAGTCCCTGTTATGAATTGTAGTACTTTTCCAAGTGAAATATTCTCCCTGCGACCACCTACAATGAAAAATAAGATGTCAATAAGCACTCTGAGAGTATTTTAATGATAACACAGACACCAACCATATGACTACAGGACAGTCGTTAAGCAGAGAAACTGAATAACGAGGATAACACTATATGCCCCCGGTCATTTCATGGAGGGGACATAATGATTCAACATGCAGTTAAGATATAAAGATATAGGCCATGCCATTAATGTTAAAGCATTTGGATAACTACAGAAGTAGTCCCTACTTTGCCCAACTTTTTCTGTGAGCTGATGATACAAGGGACACTTCAGAGCTGTACATTCCCCTCACAACTGCTCCAATGTGACCTTGAATTTTTGACTAAAAATTGATAAGGTTCATTCTCTCCCTATGGCAAACATTTGTGCAAGGTTGGATGATTCTAGGTTGAGTAGTAGGCTTTCTATCTTGTTCACACAGTTACAGACACACACATGGCCACAAAACTCAATAAAATTCAAATCCCAGTTATTAATTCATTGATGAACAGAAGAATATGAAATTATGACTTAAGTGTATTCCCCATTTATGGCGTCGGACTCAGGTTTATCTAGCCTACGACTGTCGGCAAATGGTATGAAATCCCCCAATCCCCCCGTCCTGAATCCGCCAATGACTTTTGCCATTTCATTAACTGAGAGAATTGATCATTAAATTTATATACTTCGTCACTTAACTATTTATGATGCGATATAAACCGCAAATTATATGTACCATATTACACCATACAAGAAGATATATGCATTACTTAAGATACTGAATTTTACCTACAATAGATTAAGGCTACCTTTTATCGTATATTTATAAAATCTAACATATCATCATGTAATATAATGCGTTGAACTGACCATTTTATTACATGATTATATCAAATTGACGCTTTATCACATGATATACACTATTTAATGTATCAAATTGGCCCTTTATTATGTAATATACACCATTTAATGGATCAGATTGACCCTTTATCACGTGATATACACCATTTTATGTATTGAATTGACTCTTTATTACATGATATACACCATTTAATGTATCGAATTGACTCTTTATTACATGATATACACCATTTAATGTATCGAATTGACTCTTTATTACATGATATACACCATTTAATGTATCGAATTGACTCTTTATTACATTATATGCACCATTTAATGTATCGAATTGACTCTTTATTACATGATATACACCATTTAATGTATCGAATTGACTCTTTAATGTATCGGATTGACCCTTTGTTATATGATATACACCATTTAATGGATTGGACTGACCCTTTATCACGTGATATACACCATTTAATGTATCAAATTGACTCTTTATTACATGATGTGCACCATTTAACGTATCTAACTGACTCTTTATTACATGATATACACCATTTAATGTATTGGACTGACCCATTATTAGATAATATACACCATTTAATGTATTGACTGACCCTTTATCACGTGATACACACCATTTATTGTGTCACGCCAACCTCTTGTTACATGATACACACCATTTATTGAATCAAACCATCCAAGATACAAACTACGCGATGTGGTGTGATATATCTTAAGGCAGTCATGGCGTTCCATACAAAGCCCTCATTTAAATTGCTGGAATCAGTACTGCAGCAGTCATGCATTGGCATGTTTCCTGTATACGCCTGTACTTGTCGATTCAATGATATCGTTGGTCTATCATTAAAGGAACTCTTAATTGTATTCAAAGTACAAAGTTACAAACTTGTGCAAGTGTTCAACATAAATAGCACAAATTCTGCGCCATTCATACACTGTAGTTATTCCTACGAGGTAGCACCAGGTGATACGGAGAATTGGGCGGACATAACGCTGCAACAAATAATTTATGTATAACTACGAAATCACAATTTACAGGGAATATATGCATAATATGTACGTTATGTATGTCGGCCGTAATATTCTAAATAGAACAAAGTTTCAACAATACAATCAAATCTGTTTTACAGACCACCTGTTGTAAGAGACCACCTTTTCCTTTTTTAGTGTAAAGTTTCTTGTACGATTCGTAAAATAGACAAGTCTGGTAGTGCTAGTTAGTAAACAGGCAACTCTAAGGGTGCTAGTTAGTAAACAGGCAACTCTAAGGGTGCTAGTTAGTAAATACACAACTCTTGTGGTGCTTGGAACGTTATAGTTGCATTAGCTTAGAAGGTTGGCATTCGCTTTTCTGTTTACCTCTACCTAGGAGAAGAATGCAATGCATGTTGGTACTAACATCACATCAACAATAATGAATCTATTGCTGTTGATATCTACTTAGATGTTAACAGCAATGTACTACATTGGAAATTTGTGTAGGCATCCACCAAAATGTACTGCCGTGGACACCTTTATATGCTTCCAAACAATAATATTTTGGACAGCTATATAGATATTCACTACCGTGTACTAGAGTAGACATCTGTATAGGCATTCACGACAATGTACTACAGTGGACATCTATATAGGTATCCATGACAATGTACTACAGTGGACATCTATATAGGTATCCATGACAATGTATTACAGTGGACATCTATATAGGCATCCACAACAATGTACTACAGTGGACATCTATATAGGTATCCATGACAATGTATTACACTGGACATCTATATAGGTATCCATGACAATGTATTACAGTGGACATCTATATAGGCATCCACGACAATCTGTTACAGTGGACATCTATATCGGCATCCACAACAATTTACTACAGTGGACATCTATATAGGCATCCACGACATCCATGACCATGTACTACAGTGGACATCTATATAGATATCCATGACAATGTACTACAGTGGACATCTATATAGGCATCCACGACAATGTGCTACAGTGGACATCTATATAGGCATCCACGACAATGTGCTACAGTGGACATCTATATAGGTATCCATGACAATGTACTACAGTGGACATCTATATCGGCATCCACAACAATGTACTACAGTGGACATCTATATAGGCATCCACGACATCCATGACCATGTACTACAGTGGACATCTATATAGATATCCATGACAATGTACTACAGTGGACATCTATATAGGCATCCACGACAATGTGCTACAGTGGACATCTATATAGGCATCCACGACAATGTACTACAGTGGACATCTATATAGGCATCCACGACAATGTACTACAGTGGACATCTATATAGGCATCCACAACAATGTACTACAGTGGACATCTATATAGGCATCCATGACAATGTACTACAGTGGACATCTATATAGGCATCCATGACAATGTACTACAGTGGTCATCTATATAGGCATCCATGACAATATACTACAGTGGTCATCTATATAGGCATCCACAACAATGTGCTACAGAGGACATCTATATAGGCATCTACGACAATGTGCTACAGTGGACATCTATATAGGCATCCACGACAATGTGCTACAGTGGACATCTATATAGGCATCCACGACAATGTACTACAGTGGACATCTATATAGTCTTTCACAACAATAGGCTACGGTGGACATCTATATAGGCATCCACGACAATGTACTACAGTGGACATCTATGTAAGCATCCATGACAATGTACTACAGTGGACATCTATATAGGCATCCACGACAATGTACTACAGTGGACATCTATATAGGCATCCACGACAATGTACTACAGTGGACATCTATATAGGCATCCACGACAATGTACTACAGTGGACATCTAAATAGGCATCCGCGACAATGTACAACAGTGGACATCTATATATATATCCATCACAATGTGCTACAGTGGACATCTATATAGGCATCCACGACAATGTACTACAGTGGACATCATATAGGCATCCACGACAATGTGCTACAGTGGACATCTATATAGGCATCCACGACAATGTACTACAGTGCACATCATATAGGCATCCACGACAATGTACTACAGTGGACATCTATGTAAGCATCCACGACAATGTACTGCAGTGGACATCTATATAGGCATCGACAACAATGTACTACAGTGGACATCTATATAGGCATCCATAACAATGTACTACAGTGGACATCTATATACGCATCCATGACAATGTAGTACAGTGGACATCTATATAGGTATCCATGACAATGTACTACAGTGGACATCTATATAGGCATCCACCACAATGTACTACAGTGGACATCTATATAGGCATCCACGACAATGTACTACAGTGGACATCTATATAGGCATCCACAACAATGTACTACAGTGGACATCTATATAGGCATCCACGACAATGTACTGCAGTGGACATCTATATAGGCATCCACGGCAATGTGCTACAGTGGACATCTATATAGGCATCCACGGCAATGTACTACAGTGGACATCTATGTAGGCATCCACGACAATGTACAACAGTGGGCATCTATATATATATCCATGACAATGTACTACAGTGGGCATCTATATAGGTATCCATGACAATGTACTACAATGGACATCTATATGGGCATCCACGACAATGTACTACAGTGGACATCCATAAAGGCATCCACGACAATGTGCTACTGTGGACATCTATATAGGTATCCATGACAATGTACTACAGTGGACATCTATATAGGCAATCACGGCAATATGCTACAGTGGACATCTATATAGGCATCCACGACAATGTACAACAGTGGACATCTATATCTATATCCATCACAATGTACTACAGTGGGCATCTATATAGGTATCCATGACAATGTGCTACAGTGGACATCTATGTAAGCATCCACGACAATGTGCTACAGTGGACATCTATATAGGCATCCACGACAATGTACTACAGTGGACATCTATATAGGCATCCACGACAATGTACTACAGTGGACATCTATATAGGCATCCACGACAATGTACTACAGTGGACATCTATATAGGCATCCACGACAATGTGCTACAGTGGACATCTATATAGGCATCCACGACAATGTACTACAGTGGACATCTATATAGGCATCCACCACAATGTGCTACAGTGGACATCTATGTAAGCATCCACGACAATGTGCTACAGTGGACATCTATATAGGCATCCACGACAATGTACTACAGTGGACATCATATAGGCATCCACGACAATGTGCTACAGTGGACATCTATATAGGCATCCACGACAATGTACTACAGTGGACATCTATATAGGTATCCATGACAATGTACTACAGTGGACATCTATATAGGCATCCACCACAATGTACTGCAGTGGACATCTATATAGGCATCGACAACAATGTACTACAGTGGACATCTATATAGGCATCCATGACAATGTACTACAGTGGACATCTATATACGCATCCATGACAATGTACTACAGTGGTCATCTATATAGGCATCCATGACAATATACTACAGTGGTCATCTATATAGGCATCCACAACAATGTACTACAGAGGACATCTATATAGGCATCCACGACAATGTACTACAGTGGACATCTATATAGGTATCCATGACAATGTACTACAGTGGACATCTATATAGGCATCCACGGCAATGTGCTACAGTGGACATCTATATAGGCATCCACGGCAATGTACTACAGTGGACATCTATGTAGGCATCCACGACAATGTGCTACAGTGGATATCTATATAGGCATCCACAACAATGTACAACAGTGGACATCTATATAGGTATCCATGACAATGTACTACAGTGGGCATCTATATAGGTATCCATGACAATGTACTACAATGGACATCTATATGGGCATCCACGACAATGTACTACAGTGGACATCCATAAAGGCATCCACGACAATGTACTACAGTGGACATCATTAGACATCCACGTCAATGTTGTACAGTGGACATCTATATAGGTATCCATGACAATGTACTACAGTGGACATCTATATAGGTATCCATGACAATGTACTGCAGCGGAGATCTATATAGGCATCCACAACAATATACTACAGTGGACATCTATATAGGCATCCATGACAATGTACTGCAGTGGTCATCTATATAGGCATCCATGACAATATACTACAGTGGTCATCTATATAGGCATCAACAACAATGTGCTACAGAGGACATCTATATAGGCATCAACAACAATGTACTGCAGTGGACATCTATATAGGCATCCACAACAATGTACTACAGTGGACATCTATATAGGCATCCAGGACAATGTACTACAGTAGACATCTATATAGGCATCCATGACAATATAGTACAGTGGTCATCTATATAGGCATCCACAAGAATGTACTGCAGAGAACATCTATATAGGCATTCACAACAATAGGCTACAGTGGACATCTATATAGGTATCCATGACAATATGCTACAGTGGACATCTATGTAAGCATCCACGACAATGTGCTACAGTGGACATCTATATAGGCATCCACGACAATGTACTACAGTGGACATCTATATAGGCATCCACAACAATGTACTACGTGGACATCATATAGGCATCCAACACAATGTGCTACAGTGGACATCTATGCAAGCATCCACGACAATGTGCTACAGTGGACATCTATATAGGCATCCACGACAATGTACTACGTGGACATCTATATAGGCATCCACGACAATGTACTACGGTGGACATCTATATAGGCATCCACGGCAATGTGGTACAGTGGACATCTATATAGTCATTCACAACAAAAGGCTACGGTGGACATCTATATAGGCATCCACAACAATGTACTACAGTGGACATCTATATAGGCATCCACAACAATGTACTACAGTGGACATCTATATAGGCATCCACGACAATGTACTACAGTGGACATCTATATAGATATCCATGACAATGTACTACAGTGGACATCTATATGGGCATCCACGACAATGTACTACAGTGGACATCCATATAGGCATCCACGACAATGTGCTACAGTGGACATCTATATAGGCATCCACGACAATGTACTACAGTGGACATCTATATAGGCATCCACGACAATGTGCTACAGTGGACATCTATATAGGCATCCACGACAATGTGCTACAGTGGACATCTATATAGGTATCCATGACAATGTACTACAGTGGACATCTATATCGGCATCCACCACAATGTACTGCAGTGGACATCTATATAGGCATCCACAACAATGTACTACAGTGGACATCTATATAGGCATCCATGACAATGTACTACAGTGGACATCTATATACGCATCCATGACAATGTACTACAGTGGTCATCTATATAGGCATCCATGACAATATACTACAGTGGTCATCTATATAGGCATCCACAACAATGTGCTACAGAGGACATCTATATAGGCATCCACGACAATGTACTACGTGGACATCTTTATAGGCATCAACAACAATGTACTGCGTGGACATCTATATAGGCATCAACAACAATGTGCTACAGTGGACATCTATATAGGCATCAACAACAATTTACTGCAGTGGACATCTATATAGGAATCAACAACAACGTACTACGTGGACATCTATATAGGCATCAACAACAATTTACTGCAGTTGACATCTATATAGGCATCAACAACATTGTGCTACAGTGGACATCTATATAGGTATCAACAACAATGTACTACAGTGGACATCTATATAGGCATCAACAACAATGTACTACAGTGGACATCTATATAGTCATTCACAACAATAGTCTACAGTGGACATCTATATAGGCATCCACGACAATGTACTGCAGTGGACATCTATATAGGCATCCACAACAATGTACTACAGTGGACATCTATATAGGCATCCACGACAATGTACTACAGTGGACATCTATATAGGCATCCAGGACAATGTACTACAGTGGACATCTATATAGGCATCCATGACAATGTACTACAGTGGACATCTATATAGGCATCCACAACAATGTACTACAGTGGACATCTATATAGGCATCCACGACAATGTACTACAGTGGACATCTATATAGGCATCCACAACAATGTACTACAGTGGGCATCTATATAGGCATCCACAACAATAGGCTACAGTGGACATCTTTATAGGCATCCACGACAATGTACTACAGTGGACATCTATATAGGCATCCACGACAATGTACTACAGTGGACATCTATATAGGCATCCACGACAATGTACTACAGTGGACATCTATATAGGCATCCACAACAATGTACTACAGTGGACATCTATATAGTCATTCACAACAATAGTCTACAGTGGACATCTATATAGGCAACCACGACAATGTACTCCAGCGAACATCTATATAGGCAACCACGATAATGTACTACGGTGGACATCTATATAGGCATCCATGACAATGTACTACAGTGGACATCTGTATAGGCATCCACGACAATGTACTACAGTGGACATCTATATAGGCATTCACAACAATAGGCTACAGTGGACATCTATATGGGCATCGACGACAATGTACTACAGTGGACATCTATATAGGCATTCACAACAATAGGCTACAGTGGACATCTATATAGGCATCCACGACAATGTACTACAGTGGACATCTATATAGGCATCGACGACAATGTACTACAGTGGACATCTATATAGGCATTCACAACAATAGGCTACAGTGGACATCTATATAGGCATTCACGACAATGTACTACGGTGGACATCTATATATTCATTCACGACAATGTACTAAGATGGACATCTATATAGGCATCCACAACAATGTACTAAGATGGACATCTACGTGTATATAGCTGTTCATGGCGAGTGTGGCAAGCCGGACAAGAGGTTCATTCTCTGTGACAGACGGTCTGTAATGTTTCGGTTTATTACAATACACTATAGATTCTGAAATGAACTCTGTACTGTAAATGTCCATTGTCTAGTAAGTTTGTCAAGGACGAGCTGCAGATGGAATACGCATTTAAATAGGGTGAGTACTTTTTGTTTTGTGCCCCACATCATGGTCAACAGCATCGTTAATGTTTAGAAGTGTCTGTGGGAGATCGATACATTACCATAAGGTCAGCATGATTTAACGTATTTAAAACAGTACAGTAAAGATAATGGATAAATCTAAACCATACGTCCGAAAATCAGGAAACCAAAGGACATACAAAATGAGTGAAAATGAAAACCAAGTAGAAAACAACGAAAAGTGTCTACTTGAAGAGCATATGTGAACCCCCTTGATGAAGTGAGATCAGGTGCCCAGGGAGAGTGAGTATCTCCTGATTGCCTTTAACACCCGTCACATATACCCAGTAGAAAGAATCAAATGGTGTAATTTCCACATATATTTATATATGGAGAAGTCGAAGTATGTAACCTTCTAGTATAGAAGGTGTCAAATCTGTGTAAAATAATCGGAAGCGGTCTCAACCCATAATATCATTTAAAACTGTGGATAACGCGATATCATATTGTGTAATAAGATTCTCGTAACTTCCTCAGTGACGTTGTTAGTCTAGCACATATATAACCCTGGTTGAGTAGCTTATCTGACAATGGTCTAGCCCTCAGAACAAAGTCATTGTTATTAGAACATGCTCTGGAATAACGTATTAACTGAGATATGAATACGCCGTATGCGGGCGATGATGGAATGTTGCTACTTATAAAAGGAAAGTTTGTGATAGCGAAATTGAAATCGTCACGTTTGTCATAGAGTGAGGTGTTCAAATGACTATCAATGTCGAAAGACAACATAAAATCTAAGCCGGTGTGGCCCAGTGGATAAGGTGCTCGGCTCGTGATCAAGAGGTTCAACTCCCGTCCTTGGCACACTGGTGTTCTGTCTTTCGGATGAGACAGTTAAAACCGAGGTCCCATGGCACGGTACGCGTGGCACGTAAAAGATCCCTCACTGCTTCGGGTGGGTCCGTTGCAAAGGTCTAAATTTGTATGCAATGCATCATGCAGATGCCGAAACAATGTACGTGAAATAATCGTGGAATGACGTAAAACAATATTCAATCAATCAACATTCTCAATACGAAGTAAAATTACTACATTCTGTGGTTTCTTTGACCTCAGATTCACTTGGATAGATGATGCTAAGGTAATCCGCGAACGAAAGATTATAAATTGAGAGCAAGTCCTCTATATATCTGTTAGTGAAATTGGAGCCAATTGTTTCTTCCCTTGCGAAAGCAAAGACTGAATGAATTCAGCTTCGTGTGAGCAAAGGAATATGTCAGCCAGAATTCGAATAATTTTCGCTAATCTGTCTTTTAATTTCTGGTGAGGGATCGTTGTGTAAAGAGTCGAAAAGTCAAAGGTCTAGATGGAGTGAATTTTAGTAAAACTTTTTAATATCAGATGTTTTAATAACTCTTTTGAATTTTTTAGGATCCACATTTGATTAATTCCACTGCTGGAATATACTGTTTCACAATACCTATGAAGGCCAGATTTATTTTCTGATCATATTTTTGTGAGTAACATCGATAGAGATTTTGCGGAACATTTCGAGGAACCAGCGATAAAGCGATGTTTGAAAGGATTTCTGTGCATTTTTGGAATGCAGTACAAATAAGGAAGCTCTAAATTTAAAATAATTTATTTGTGTCAATACCAAACGTATTGAGGACAGATATATGATTTTCAAGTACTTTCGAAACCGGAAAGTTCGGGAGAGTTATCACAAATTTCCTCACATGCTGTGTATTATTATCAATGTTGAAGATAAGCATTGTTGCCACCTTGATTCTGATTGTGTTTCAGACAGCTTTGTATGTTCAGAATTTTCTTGACTTGAGTAAAGATTATGAAATAGAATACTTACGACATGGTAGAGTTGTCATAAGTTGCAAAACTACTTTTTTGTTTTCCTTGTATGTATTTGTGGCTGTGCCTGTCTGCCTGCATGTATGTATATATATCTGTGTGTGTGCGTATTTGTTGTCTGTATCTATATGTTTGTAGGTATGTGTGTTTGTTGACTGTCTGTCAATCACCAGTCATTTTACCTGTAATTTCCTGAGGTTTTTTTTTATTCTGTTCTGTTTCAATTTTGTTTCGATGGGGTTTTCATGAGGCTCTAAAATATTTTGTGCATTTGCTCATAAAACTAAAAGTAATCCAACACTGCAAGAAGGATAAACGGATGATCACCCAGGAAAATGTACAAGTAATCACAGCATAACAGTAAGGAAAAAGTTACAATACCTATCTATTTATAAATAATATTGTATTGTATGGTAAACTTTCTAAGTTAAAAAGAGCATCTTCACTCAATCTCTGCCCACGACTAGACCAATAGAGACAAAGACACGATAGTGCCTCTGGTTCAGTAATTTGATAACGTTAACGTCTGTAAAGGAGTCAAAATGAATCCCTTAAAGGTCATTACATTCTTGGGCCCATTGACCTATTGGCACGTACTCGGGCTTTTGTCACGAACTCATAAATTGGGGCACCTACAGGAGCAGAACCCGGCTTTGCAAGTGGAGTCGATGAATCCAAGCAAATAATGTCGGGGTTGATGGAGAGCTGAGATTCCTAGCGGGTAGATACAGAACCCAGGAGTAAGCTGACTTTGTCATTTGTATCTTGTGATTTGGCTATTTTAAAAAGTAAATTTTGTATGGTTTCAATATAACAGGCCAACATACACAGATTAGACAGTGCCCAACTCTCTCATTTATAGAAAAGTCCCTTTAATCCCCGTAGGCTTCCCCACCGGATTCGTTACTGAATCATAGTAACGTTCGAAAAGGTGATACCACATTTTCGGAAATCAGTTTAAACTTTGATAAATATAGGACTTCAGTAACTGATAAAATACCTTATCATGAAGTTTTATCTGTAACCGTAACGATATCAGTGTTTCGAAATATGAAATAACACAAGTAAACGGAGTAAGGTTGACAAGTTCCCACCTAAGTGAGAATTGAAAGATATTTTATCAAGAAGCTATCCAATCATCCGCTGATGGAAAAACCCACGCGTTGCAAGCAAGGTACCGCTCCTACACGCTGAATAATGTGATGACGGTTTCTGCACAGACATGCAGACCTAGTGATTTTTGTACCTTTGTTTGTGTTGTCTGTTTGAATTTTTGTGTTACGATTAATTGTGTGGTATTGGGTGCACAGAATCTGTAATAGATATACATGTATACATTTCATTTTGTTTTTGAAATAAAAAGATTTTCGTGCCATTTTACGATAGAAATACGCTGGTAATGCTGAAAAAGTATATATGTGCATACCGCCGTTTAATGAATGTATATATGTATTAAACAGATGTTGATTTAGAGATTCTCTTTAGAGAGCACCTACACCAGATACGATAAAAAGTTCGAGAGAGGACATAATCATGTGAGATGTATATGATATTTGCCGAAACCCAGGGTTGGCCAGACTCGGGTTCTCATGGATCCACACATATATGTACTAATTTGTATTTAAAATTAAGTGCTCTGAACAGCAATACATTTACTGGGTTATTTTATGTCTGATAACTGACACTATCCTTGAAAGTGTCCATATTAAAATGCCAAAAAAAATTGTTATTTCATTTTCGTTCCCGAAAGCATTTAAGCATTAGTTTTGTGAGAATTTGATTCATCTCCGCTCTTAAGATTGTTAGGACAGCGCTATCAATGTATCAGAATGATTATGTGATGTGGTATATATATATATATATATATATATATATATATATATATATATATATATATATATATATATATATATATATATATATATATATATATATATATATATATATATGGTATGTGGTACTCGAACCCACGACCTATGGTACCGAATCACCTAGCTGCCATGCATCCGACGCTCTAACCGACTGAGCTACCCGAGCTCCACAAAACAGAGCTTTAATAGCCAATCATTAGCTACTCGTATGCATGGCAACCATACGGAGAAATAAGGCCGTTGTGTTAATTTGCATGTATGACGTCACATCTTTCAGACGTCATCTGTCTCACCACAAAGATATTAACATTAAAATAGCGTCGACCAAAAATACTTCGTTTTTACCTATCTAGTATACAGGATTTTTTTTCCGGGGCTTTTAGTGTCAAAACTACACCGTTACTAATTTGCTGAACAACATTTGAACAAATAATATACAACATTCAGGGTTCCCGAGCGAGGAAAACATTCGAGGCGACGGATTCTATTACACTGTATTTAAGAGGGATTTGAAACAATCGCACCTTCTCAGGCCTTTCAGGCAAGCTCGTAAAAACAACCTTGAATGTATTACGAAACACGGACTTTAAAAATTCTGACAAGATGGCGGATGTCGATAATTGTATTCAATATTCTTTCGATAGAGTTCAGTTTTCCAAAGATCTAAATAAGAAACAGATTTAAAAATTTATGTTATTTACAAACAACATGAGCAAGTTGTTTTCTACATTTCTATGTTTCACCGTAGGCGCCGCCATGTTTAATCCACTATAATACATTCGAGGTTGTTTTTCCGAGTATGCGACGGAAAGGCCCGAGATAGTGCGATTGGGGTTTGAAAATGGCGAAAATGCCAATGTTGGCTAATGGGAGGGTACTGTCCGGTAGGCGGCGCTTCTGTACTATCAGTCAGTAACATCGATTCGAGTTAGCACCCTTATGACGTCACAATAACGTACCATTGTTCTTTATGTCATTTTTTGCGGGAATATGTTTTATTTCCTCCCTAAATATTAGGACCGCAGTTAATGGCGGTATCTCCCATTTCTTGCAAAGTTTTCACATCTTATTTTAATGACCTTCATCTTTCCGTGGCCTCTATTCGATTGACACAGATGGAAGAATACTGAGATATGGATAAATAGTGCCCTGCTTTTTATCTGGCGGTTCCCAGTCAATTTCAAAGTGGCTAATAAGACGATTTTATGGTATAGATATGGGGCTAACGACGTGATCATGGGAGGTACCGTCCGTTAGGCGGCGCTTGTGTACTATCAGGCAGTAACATCGATTGGAGTTAGCAATCTTATGACGTCGCAATAACGTACCATTGTTCTTTACGTCATTTTGCGGGAATATGTTTTATTTCCTCTTTAAATATTAGGACCGCAGTCAATCGCGGTATCTCCCATTTAAAATAAAGCCACCGTAAACTGTATAGAAAGGCGTATTCGCAAGCACTAGCACTATACCGATGAAGTTATTTTTGCTCGTTAGAGCACACATAAAGAGTCTCATAGGCTTATTGAAATATTATAGGCTAAATAAATATTTTACTTATATCCAGTGCATAGACATGCAACGAAGGCAATTGAAAATAATCAATATAATGTTTAAAAAATCAAATAAGATGGAAACAGGAAGAACCCCCCCCCCTTTATTATTTCTTAAAATCGATGTATCGCTTTTGTGTTTTTATATCAACCGCATAATCAAAGACAAGTTAGGCAAACATATAAAGCAAAAAAAAAAAAAAAAAATAATAATAATAATAATAAAATAAAAAACAAAAACACTACAGTTAACAAGGTATATTTCACTTATATTCGTTCCCAGACGGGGACTCGTCTAATTTGACTTTATTTCTACGAAGAAATCCATGGTACATAGTACTCCCAGGTGTTTCACTGATTCTATTTGTGCTATAAATAATATATATATATATATATATATATATATAATATATATATATATATATATATATATATATATATATATATATATATATAGATAGATAGATAGATAGATAGATAGATAGATAGATATAAGCACAAGTAGGAAATATATCAACAACGTTCACTATTCAATGCAAGATGGCGCCCTCATACGCTAACATCTTCATGGGTGAGTTAGAAAAAAGCCTTCTCGACCAGGCCCCAGTCAAACCTATGAGTTGGCTTCGTTTTATTGATGACATTGAAATGAAATGGACAGCTGGTAGAGAGAATCTGGATGAATTCATTAATTTTGCCAACAAGTTTCATCCTTCCATAAAGTTCACGGTTGATATTTCTGACAACACTAATGTCTTCTTGGATACCAGATCAATCCTCCTGAACGGAAATATAACCTTTGATCTTTACACTAAGCCCACCGATTCTCACCTCTACCTTAGGCCCGATAGTTGTCATCCTCCCCATGTCTTCAAAGGCATCCCGAAAAGTCTATCCATTAGAGTACGGCGAATATGCTCGACCGATGACTTGTATCGCACCAGGAGCTCGGAACTCAAACAGAGACTTTGCCACAGAGGCTATGATGGGAACTCCGTCGAAAGAGCTATTTCCGATGCCAAGTCCATTGGTAGAATTAATTTGCTCGAATACAAGATCAATGACGCTGCACCGAGAATACCATTGGTCACCACCTTCCATCCATCTCTACTAGGCCTATCCTCCATTCTACATAAGCACTTCCCTACTCTCCATAAATCCAAGCGTATGGCTAAGGTTATTCCGTCGCCCCCCATGGTCGCCTACAGAAAGCCGAAAAGCATTAAAGATCATATTGCCAGATCCAGGCTTAACAATCCACTACCTGTTGGTTCATTCACAACCTGCAACAACAAACGCTGCAAACTTTGTCCCCAGTCACAAACCACCTCTGCCTTCAGAAGCTCCATTACAGGACAGGAGTACAAAATTTTGGAAAAGCTCTCTTGCAAATCCAAAAATGTGGTGTACCTAATCACATGCAGAGTGTGTAAGAAGCAATATGTCGGGGAAACAGAAGATGCGCTCAACATTCGAGTAAATAACCACAGGTCGTCCATCACCACTAAAACAATGCATTTACCTGTGGGTAAGCATTTTAACAAAATTGACCACTGTTGGGAGGATATGATGGCTGTGGCCATAGACCATAACATTATGTGGAAGACAGAAGAAAGAGTTGCCAAAGAAAACTTTTGGCTATTCGCTCTTAAGACCGTAGAACCCAATGACCTTAACAAACTGATGGATGTCTACCAAATGAGTAAAATATATTAAACACCTGTCCTGTTGACTTTGTTCTTACACCCCCCCTTTTTTTTCTCTCTATTTATTTATCTATTTATTTATTTTCTCTGTGTTTCTTCCTTCATTTTATCCTTTCTCATTCCACTTTCAATTCTCAACACTCTTATTACACTTAGTCATATTACAACATGAATGGGTCAAGGCAAACCGCACACTAGGTGTCGCCCTATTGCCCTATGACCACGATATCGGATAAAGGCCTGGTCATTTTACATTTGGGCAGCGAACTACAAACAAGCAAAATGTAGCTGACGCCCGATATCACCGCATAATTAAACTAGTGCTTTGTATATAGCTTTCTTTTCTCATATTTCTATTCATATAATTTTTTACATTGTTTTGTCCTGAGGAAGGGGCAGATCGCCTCGAAAATTTGACCATAATTTTTTTAATTTTAATGTCGTTTGTCGTTTTCTTGTGCTTATATATATATATATTAAAATGTATGGTTATATATATATATATATTCGCAATTCGTGTTCCGATCCTTGCATTAGTCAGTACCCTATATTTTGTATACACATAGGTCCTCCTTTTCTATCTTATTAATTTAGGTGGTTAGTTCCGGCTTGGACGGTCAGGGGTTCGAATCCCGTCGTATTCTCGTCGATGTTCTGCATTTTGGATGAGTCGGTAAGGCATGAAGTATCATAACATCAGGAAAATAACCCCCAACGCTTCAGGTTTACCCGAGGTATAGATCACAATATATCGCGCAATGTATTTGGTGCCGTTTAAAATTTAAATCTAAATGATAATAAGTTTTGACCGCCATATTGGAAAACAGTATGACAAATGTAGGCAGTCTTACAGAAACGCTGGTGTAATTAGGGGATAAACGTACTGTGTTTGATTGCTTCCGACAGGTATACCGTGGTTATACCGTTGGAAACAGAGTTTTCCTGGCGACGCTTGCACAGTAACACAATATCGTTTTTTCTCTTTGAAATTGCCCCCAAATTCCTCGTTGCTAGGGACGGATAGCGCCATGTTTAAAATTCTTCCGAGAAACTAATTGATATTTAGTGCATTGACATAAGAAGTTTCTTCATTTTTATATCCTTAAAATTTTATAATTAAATTATCAATCACTAATTGATTTATACATGAGCGACTTGACATCGCATCGTAAACAGCTGAACAGGCAGTCTTGCTGCGGCGCGACGAGATGAAAGTACATGCTGGAAAGCATATTGCATAGAGGTACGTCATGTACGTTGTCAGTTTTGTTGGTTCGACTTGATTGTAATAATTGTGCACGTGAATGGTAGAACTTGCAAATCGTTCTTGATACGAGACTTAAGATGGACGTTAAGAGCACTGAACGAAGTTGTTACAGACAGTATTTTTGACAGTTGAAGTCAGAGGCAATGTGGACAAAGAGTACATACACTGTACATAGTAATACATTTGAGGACAGCATATCGTGGTAATACATATATGAAAGCTAACGTTTGGACCAATCAGAATTGTCAAAACAAAACAAGTGAATTAGAATGCTTTATAACTTACTTTTAAAACTTTTTAAATTTTAATATTTACCAGTATCTTTATATATATATATTTGAACAGATGTATCAATAGCGTAGCTTGGCAGATAAAAGTGGGGAGCACAACCTTTCTGAAAATTGAAAAAAAAGGAGGGGGGGGGGGCATTTCTGTTAGTGTCGTGTCTTTTTAACTTCAACTTTAATGACTTTAACTTTCGTTATAGTTTAATGCTTATAAGGAAATAAGTAGCTGATGATAAAATGATGGCAACAAAAATAATGTCATCTTGGTTTATTTCGCCATTTTATGAACATTTTCTCCGGAACATAGGTAGGATTGAAACTTAAGGGTACTTTCCAAAGATGCATAACACGTCGTTCTTTGAGATACAGGAAAACACGAAATCCGGGGTCAAAGCAGGCTAATTTAACATTAGAACCTATGGAAAACGGATTTGCTTTGCTTTGACTTGTGGATGTGAAATCAGGATACATCGGTCAGTAAAAATTCAAGGACCTTATCCGTAATTGTAATTACTGAAATAGATCTAAGACATTTTAAAAGATAAAAGAAAATAAATAATTAAACTTCATTCAAGTTATGCAACAAAATTCACTAAAAAGGGCATAGTTAAGTTTATTTAAATCTAAGATTACCTGAAAACTTGGGACACACACATGGTTGTATCCCCTCCTCCTCCCTCCCCCCCCCCCCCCGACTTTTCGAAAGGGAACGGGGTGCCATCGCTGCCTCCCCCTTCTCCTTAGTCCTTGTGTATGTATGTAAGTAAGTAAGTAAATAAATTATTTATTATAGTGACATGTGTATTATTATTAACATTTTGCATATTTCATTAATAAAATACATGGATATATTAATAGAATACACCAGCCCAGCGGACCTATATGTCACTTTTGAAATAACATTGTCATAAAAATAAACTACCGCATACAAGACAGAAATATTAGAATGTCTTTCTTATATCTGATTGTTTCAATTTATATGCGTTATAGATAAAACTCGATAATTTTCTCTGATAGTCTGTCATTAAATCTCTATATAAAATGGCATCCACAGGTAAAGTTTGGATATTGGTTTATCCAAATATTTAGTCCCCTCCCGGCAAAGCCGATGGAGACTTTAAGTTTGCACTCTGTCTGTCCGTCCATCTGTCTTTCTGTCCGTCGGTTAGTCCACCGCCGTCAGTTTTCAGTACTTTTTTCATTATGTTTATAGATTATCATTTGATATATAGTACATAGCTTTACCATGACAAGTTAAAGATCGAGTTCAAATTTTGTGAAGCGGGTTTGGCTTAGTGGATAAGGTGCTCGGCTTGTGATCGAGAGATCCCGGGTTCGACTCCTATTACCAGTTACAGATCAAGTTCAAATTTTGTTCCGGTGTTGTAGCATAGACTATCCCCTCCGCATAGACTTTTCCCCCGGATAAACCGACCCAGTATAGATCTTCCCCCTCTAAAGGGGATATTCTATCCGTACGGTTTTCCCCCTTGTGATTATCAGCATAGACTTTCCCCCTAGGCGGATAAACTGATCTGGGTTCATCCCCCCCCCCTTTTTTTTTTTTGATTCCGGATTCTCGTCAAATCGGAAAACTCAAACCGTAATTTAGTTTTGATTTTACGTCCATTTGAAATTAAAATACCTATCAGCCGGCCATAGAGGAAAATAAACAACCATGCATACAAAACAAAGTTCCCTTTTCATCATTTTAATGGTGTAGACTATATCAAATACACAACAAAAAAGTGAAGAAAAAATAAGATATACATGTATGATTATTGAGCAGAATCATTGGGAAAATTTCATTATCATTAGGTCAAGATGCCATTTCATATTTTAGATCACATTTATATTAGAATAGAAAAGATTTGGTATTGAAAAAAGAAGTTTCAATCCCTAAAATCGATCTCCTTTGGTTGTTTTCATGGTTGTGGTGTTCAAAATCTTATGGCACAAGGTCGCAGAACAAACAAACAAAAATAATCAAACAAACAAAAACAAAAAAACAAAACAAAACAAAACAAAAACAGAATATCTATAATTAAAGATTGATTCTGCTGTAAAATCATGATTTTTTTTTCTCATTTCGCTTATGTAAAAATTTTATGACCTAAAGAGGGGTTGTCGTTTACATTTGAATTTTGGTTTTAGGGTGACCTCCTTCCAGCATGATTTTCACGAAATTAAGGTGAATAATCTTTGTTAAATGTTAAAATTCTGATAGAGGAGGGTCTGACAAACATTTTGATATATGGATTATACATAGCGAAAGTGTAGGATGTTGTGTAAATCTTGCTGGAAATTTGGTAATTTAACATGGGATCCTATGGGAAATGGAATTACTGTGTTTTGACCTCTTATCACAAGGATTCATCGTGTGAAAGATGGAAGCTCACATAACATTCAAAATTTATGTGTAAAGTCTAATTTTTTGCAGACAAACAGATAGACAAACTAACGGACAGGACAAAAACTACATATCACAAATCTTTCATTACTGGTGCATAATACCGACGGCTACATGTATGTGAGAGAGGCTTTTATGTAAATATATATGTAGATATGCAGCATCGTGTGATCCTTATACAAATACTGCCAAAGCTTCCCAAGATAAAAATATCTTCTTGTCAGTGATACCCTCGCAAAACTTGTAGGGATCTCTTGGTTCCTTTTCCCGATAATTTTTGCATGCTACGTCCACACTCTAGATCCAATAATTGTTAAACGAATTTTGAATGTCACTTCATATAATTTCCAAAAAGGAGATTGAAATTGTAATTTTTGGCACTTCTAAAATGTAATTTGATCAAAACTGTTTTTGTATTTGCATTTGCTCGACATGTAGGTGATAATGTGTCCTAATGGGGAATCAGTTCACAGTTTGGTTCTCATCTAGGACCAGCTAGAGTAAAGAGATTTTTTTAATTTGCAAAATAAATCACATCCCTTATGCGGGGAAATCGGATTTTTAAACATTTCAAACTGGCAATGTGCCGATATCCGATTTGTCAAATAAACATGGTAATGCATTATGCATATTTAGTTTCATTCACTTGTTGTAATATTCGAACCAAACCGGATTTTATCTCTAGAGGGGGGAAAAGCGTACTGATCCCAAGGGGGGGGATAAACTAAACTGGTTCGTTTTATCCCTGGGGGATAATCTATGCTGGGTCGGTTTTTCCGTGGGGGAAGTTTATACTGGGTCGGTTTTTCCGGGGGGGGGGGAGTTCTATACTGGGTCGGTTTATCCGAGGGGAAAGTCTATGCGGGGGGGGGAGTCTTTGCTACAACACCAGTGTTGTAGCATAGACTATCCCCCCGCATAGTCAACCGACCCAGCATAGATAATACCCCATGGATAAAACGACCCAGTATAGTTTATCTCCCACGGATAAAACGACCCAGTATAGTTTATCCCTCCCCGCTGAGATCAGTACGCTTTCCCCCCTTGAAAGATAAAATCAGGTATGGTTCGGATCTTACAAGCGAATAAAACTAAATCACAGGGGTGACCTTACATTGAGAAATTCATTTCATAAGACGTAATTCGTAATAGACTACTGCAGTAGTAATACGTCAATAGGTAAAAGGGATGACTCGTGTCACAGGGTTACCAACATCAAACCTCGATATCTTCGCTAATTTTGCACGCTTTGACAAAAACCTGGTACCGATCGATCGGGGAGAGTTTCTTCTCTTTGTATATATACACTTTGTTACTGTTTACCCATATAATCCATCTTTTTTTGCACGATTATTTCATTTTGCCTCCAAACGGACGGTTAATGGATACAACGTGCTATAAATAACGCCGCAATGTCCTTTAATCCGAGCCGCAGCAAATCTAGCAACGCATCGTTCGTGTTCTCACGGAACATACCATTAAGAAAGTAATCGAGTCAGAAGATATACAGAAAAATGACAGCGATCTTGAGAAGAGCAGACGAGGGCCATAATTTATTGATCGCTGTTATTTTTCCCGCAGATTTTACTGTATATCTTCTGACTCGATTACTTTCTTAATGGTATGTCCCGAGAGAACACGAACGATGCGTTGCTAGGAGATTTGCTGCGGCTCGGATTAAAGGACATTGCGGCGTTATTTATAGCACGATGTATCCATTGGCCGTCCGTTTGGAGGCAAAATGAAATAATCGTGCAAAAAAAGATGGATTATATGGGTAAACAGTAAAAAAGTGTATATATACAAAGAGAAGAGACTCTCCCCGATCGATCGGTACCACGTTTTTCATTCGGACATCCTCGACCTTTTCCTGCGTAAAAAAGCTCGGACGTCACTCGTAGCCATTATTTAAAAATAGTTCCTGTAGTTATAGACGCTCGCATGTGTACCAGACAAATAGGTCAGTGCTTGGCGTGTAATAAAGACGGTAGAAGACTTTCACATTTCAACGGACTTAAATTAAACATTAATATTAATCCCGAACTGTTGCAGCTTTCATTACTTTCCTTGACATAGATGACATAGATTGTGTACTCGATTACATTTTACATCGCTGATATATTACTGAGTACAATGCCGGAAACCGATTGATGCATGGAATCGATGTAAGTCATTCCGCCGAGTGACGTCCGAGTCTTTTTACGTAGGTACAAGTAAAGGGCGAGGTTGTTCCGAATGCACGTTTTTGTCAAAGCGTGCAAAATTAGCGGAGATATCGAGGTTTGATGTTGGTAACCCTGTGTGATACGAGTCATCCCTTTTACCTATTGACGTATTACTACTGCAGTAGTCTATTACGAATTACGTCTTATGAATTTCTTAATGTAAGGTCACCCCTGTGACTAAATATGCATACTGCAGTAATGCGTTACCATGTTTATTTGACAAAATCTCATCGAATATCGGCACATTGTCAGTTTGAAATTGAAATTTTGAAAAATTTGATTTCCCCGCATGAGGGCATTGGTTTATTTTTATTTTGCAAATTCAAGATATCTCTTTATTCTGGTCCTAAATAAGAATCAAATAATGGATTGATTCCACATTAGAACACATTATCACCTACATGCTGAGCAATTGTAGATATAAAAATCTAATTTTGATAAAATTACATTTAAGTAGCGCCAAAAATTACATTTTTGATTTCCTTTGTGGAAAAGGGGCGGGCTTGGTGTAGTGGTTAAACGCTGGGCTTGCGGCATCGACGATCCGGGTTCGATTTCCGAGTTGCGCCACTATGTTTAAGAGGTTGGTTACTCCCTGCTTCCATGTCGCGGTACTGAAATATTGTTGAAAGCGACGTAAAACATCAGTCAACCAACCTTAGTGGAAATTATATGAAGTGACATTCCAAATTCGTTTAACAATTATTGGATCTAGAGAGCGGGCGTAACTTGAAACAAGAGGCCCAAGTGGGCCTATATCGCTCACCTGAGTACCTATATTATCAGTCATGCATGAAGGAAGAATTCATTTATTTTTGCATTAATGTGACTAAGTCAACACAGATGTTGAAAATATGTCAAATTTTATTTCAGGCTAGAATAATAAACAACACTTTTTTGCACATCCATTCAGGTGATTTTGATATTAAGCATTTCCTTTGTCTCTGCAAGAAGTCATTCAGGGCAACAAGTTAGTCATTTTCTTTAGGTGGGGCCTTTTGTTGACTGATTTCAAGTCTGGGTCATGAACAACAATTGTTTCAAATATTGTCCAGATCTAACTTAAAATTGCCTATTTTCATATGTTGAGTGTTGAGAAACATCTAAAAACTTATTTAGATGTGTAAAGAAATGAAAAAAAAATTTTGACCACAGCTGGATTTGAACCGCTACTCTCCATATTTCAATTACCAAGTGGTATATGTACTATTGTGAGAACTGCTTTTTAGACATGGTGGCATTATCTGTTAACCAATTTGGATGAAATTTACCAAATTGATAGAGGACTTTTAGTACTTCATGTATTCCATGTTTCATTAAAATCTTTCATGTGGTATAACAGCAGAAGTGAAAAATGTGATTGAATTGTTCCTATACACCCTCATTTGGAAGTCTTAAAAAATTCATAGAAAATCCAAAAATTGAGATATTGACAAAATTCTTTCAAAGTAACAATCCTTACCATAATTATGATCACAATAGTCCATAAGAAATCATCATTATCAATTAACTAGGAAATATGACACTTTTTTCTGCATTGAATCACCAAGTCCAAAGAAATGTCGAAAAAAATTCTAAAATTTGATTTTGGAAGGGAACCAAAATGACAATACCTCTTCACTCATCCCTCTAGATCATTTCTATGCATTCTGTTTGTCTCTGTATACAGCCCGTATGAAAAAGAATATTATTAAACGAGGGAACTCTTTTGTGACCTACTCTTGACTATGGTGGCGCAACCTGTAAAGAGGTCTGGACGAAAACAACAGAATTTGAAGAGGATCATAAGTGACTTATTTCTACCAAGATTTATTAAAATCCTTTAAACAGTTTTGTAGAAAAAGTTGAAAATGTGAAAAATGGCCAACCCCCCCTTTTTTTTTTTGGAAGTCTTAAACGTAAAATTCCTAATTTCATATGTTGAGTGTTGAGAAACATCTAAAAACTTATTTAGATGTGTAAAAAAAAAAAAAAAATTTTTTGACCACAGCTGGATTTGAACCGCTACTCTCCATATTTCAATTACCAAGTGGTATATGTACCATTGTGAGACCTACTTTTAGACATGGTGGCATTATCTGTTAACCAATTTGGATGATCCGCACAAAAAACAAAACCTTTGAAAAGGACTATGAGTACTTGCATCCTACCCAGTTTTATCACAATCCTTTAAGTTGTTCTGTAGATCAAGTTGAAGATATGAAAAATTGTCCCCCCCCCCCCCCCTTTTCTTGGAAGTCTTAAAAAAATTCATAAAAAATTCAAAAATCGAGATATTGAAAAAATTCCTTCACACCAGCATTCCTTACCATAGAAATGATTAAATGAAACCAAATGAATGCATCAATGTATACTAAAAGAAAATAATAACTCTTTAATGCATTAAAATAACAAAGTCCAAAATAAAAATGAAAAAACGTCAAAAATTTGATTTCGGAATGGAACCAAAAATATCAACACTTCTTCCCATATGCCTCTATCTCATTCCTATGCAGTCGGTTTGTCGCTGTATGCACCCGATCTGAATAAGAAGTTTGTCAAAGGAGGGTACCCTCTGTGACCTACTTTTGTCTGTGGTGGTGCCACCTGTTCATGGATCCTGACAAAGATGACCACATTTGTCGGGGACCTTGAGTATTTGATGCATGCCAAGTTTCATTGAATTCCAGCAAGTGGTTCCGAAGAAAAAGTTCAAACTGTGAAATGTTTACACCAATTATCCCCCCCCCCCCTTTTTCTTGAAAGTCTTAAAAAATTCATAAAAAATCCAAAACATAAAATATTGAAAAATTTTCTTCGCAGTAGTATTTCTTACCATCAAAATGATCAAATTAAACCAAATTAATGCATCAATGTTTACTAAAAGAAAAAAATACCTCTTTTCTGCATTAAAATTACCAAGTACAAAAAAACGTCAAAAAAACGTCAAAAATTTGATTTCGGAATGGAACCAAAAATAACAACACTTCTTCACACATCCCTATAGATCATTCCTATGCATTTGGTTTGTCTCTGTATGCCCCCGGTCTGAAGAAGAAGTTTGTCAAAGGAGGGTACCCTCTTTGACCTACTTTTGCCTGTGGTGGCGCCACCTGTTGATGAATCTGGACGAAAAACAACAACACTTGTAGGGGACCATGAGTACTACATGCTTATCAAGTTTGATCAAATTCTGTTCAGTGGTTCTGGAGAAGAAGTCGAAAATGTGAAAAGTTAACGACGGACGACAGACGACGGACGACGGACGGACGACGGACGGTGATTGATCACAATAGCTCACTTGAGCCTTTGGCTCAGGTGAGCTAAAAACTTATCGGGGAAAAGGGAAAAGGAACCAAGAGATCCCTACAAGATTTGCCAGAAGTATCACTGACGAGACGTTTTTATCTTGGGAAGCTCTACCTACATATTTACATATAAGCCTCTCTCACATACATGTACCGTCGGTATAATGCACCCGTAATCGAAGATTTGGGATATGTAGTTTTTGTCATGTCCGTTAGTTTGTCTGTCTGTTTGTCCACAAAACTTGGTATGTGACAGAGCTTTCATCTTTCACACGAGTGAACCCTTATAATAAGATCTTTCCACTTGGTATATTTGAACATCGTCTTCTTTAGAAAATCTTACATCTTGTTCATAACTTTTGATTTAAAAGTGATACGGTGTTCGTTATGTGTATTCCTTGTAGCAAGAGACATTACCGCTGATATCAACAATGTTTACCTTGTGACTCTAACTTTGGCATATCTGACATACTTTTTAAGACTTATACATTGGTCAGAACTCTCGAATGATAAGCGATATGGATTTCATATTTCACACTTGTATTCTTTGTGTCAATACCTTTTACTGATGCCAACAATCTGACCTCGTGACCTTGACCTTCGCGGTTGACCTAATTCTGCAAAACTTTAACCTTGGCCATAACTTTTGAGTAGTAAATGAAAGAACTTTCACATTTCACATGAGTATTCCTAACAGCATGTGCTTACAGTTGGTCCCATGACTTTTGACCTTGACCTTCAAGTTTGACCTACTTTAGAATAACAGCTTGTATTTGATAATCAGAGCAATTCGTGCTTCTTAAACACATCCTGTTTATTTTGGTGTTGTTTTAATGCGACGGTTACTGGACATTAGATAAAGACTAGGACGTTATTGTTTCTATTCTGACATGAATTATATAAGTACTTACCGTAAATATGAAAATCTTATGTCAACAACAATAAATTTAGACCATTCAGACAACAGGGGTGCATGTGATGTTAAAATCAAAAATTTGATTTTCAGAAAACCTAAATGGCATGACCTAAATTGGTTTTCTGGAAATCTACATACTGATTTTATTGACACGGTCAAAATACCGATGGGCGGGGCTTTTAAACGTCGTGACTGCTAGTAAGGCGTGGTGATTCTAACCGTGAATATATCGGAGAATAATGCACAGTGGAACTTTATGGGACATATAGGGGGAAATGCTCAAGTCATGTTAGAATTGAATATAATACTGGATATCATTGTATATCATATATGCTTGAATATCAATTTAGTATGTACAGGATTAATGTTGTTTATTTTCTACTTTTTACTTTATTTCGAGAAGTTTTTAATCTGTTTTTTATTTTTTTAATTTAATGAATAATTTAGTAAACGAATATAAATACTAATTATTATGACTAACAGCTAATACGTCTTTTGAAAATAAATGTTCAAGTAAAAAGTAAAGTGCGAAAGATATCGAGCGGTGGCCGACGAGGAACACCCATTATACTTGACAATACAGAGATATAGATTATCAAGGACCTCTTCAAGTTCAAGTTCTTTATTACCTTGAGCCATACGACTCAAAAAGAAAATAACATATATACAGATATACATACATATTTACAATACATATATAAATATCCACTATACACTAAATATTACGACTTTATTACGACGATATTACGACAATATTACGACGATATTACGACAATATTACGACGATATTACGACCTCTTGAAGACGCAGAAGCAGGATCAGGACTAGGAAGTTAACATGTAAGATCACGACTTCTGATAAGCGCCAAGAAGGTGTTTATAGCGACCGTAAAATGTGCGTCGAAATTTTAAATACCGAAACTGAAAACGACACTCCCGTACAAGATGTCAAAACAGGAGACGAGATAGTCCATAATCCAAAAATGTCTGCTCCACAATCTTAAAATAATCGACGAAAATTTGGGAACAGTATACAAATATTGAATATATGTCCCAAAATGAGCCTCGTTAGCTCTTTGGAGATTTTGGTATTTGGGTGTGTTTGAGCAAAAGAAATCGAATTTAAACAGAAATTATTGAGAATTGGGAAACAAAACCACCACAGTTGGTATGGTTATGGTGTGTTTTATTTCTAAAGCCATAGATTCATATGATCACTGTGAATGTTATAAACGCTCAGCATATAAAAAATACTTATTTGGGGGGGGGGGGGGGGGGGCAAATAACATCAGTAAAAATTGTTAAAAAAACTGATAAAAGTCTTGAACTTATACATTGGAAATGGGGGGGGGGGGGGGTTCTTAGTGCTTACATGTGCGATAAACACATCTTTTCTTTCTTAATAAAACTTTACAATATGTCACAACAAAAATAGCTGGAAATGGAAAATCTCTATATACATGTACACATGGAATTAAGCCACTTTTTTCCAGTGGAACAATTTGAAGAAATAATTTTCTTATGGCTTAAGAAATATTGTACAAAATGAATCATGTAAACGACGAATGGGGCATAATGGAATTTTTGGATGGAAACCAGTTCAAACTGATTTTTCTAAGAATATGACACAAACAGGGGCCAGTTGTTGAAAATTTTAACCGCTGGTTAAGTTAAAATGGTTAAATTTCATCTGACTATAACTTTGAAATCAGAAGACTCCAAGTCAAAGTCTGTGTACTGATTTGCAGCATATGTAACCAGTATTGTTTAGTAAGTTAGATTTTCATACAGAAATCTTATAAGTTAGACTAATTATCTCTCAAACTTTAACTACTGGTTAGATTAAGCAGCGGTTAAAGTTTCGAACAACTGGCCCCAGGTAGCTAAAGTTGATAAGTAACTCATAAAACTAGTACATAGTAGTTGATAATTACCGAATATATAAAACAAATCAACAACAGGTTATATCATATAATATGGAAAAATACCTACAAAACTAATAAAATATGTACACATCTGTTTGATCAACTAAGTTTTAGTTACACGAATTTTAGAAATATATGATTTAAAGGAGAAAACTAAAGACATCTGACAAAGCTGTATGACATAAATTACCAAGGACATGCACACAAAACATGATAATAGTAGAATATACATGGTAAAACGACTTACAAAAATATTTAATTGTACTGCGGTTAGGATACCGACTTGGGACGTTGAATTGAAGTACATTGTTACAAACGTCACTCATTTCGTGTGGTTAATCGGTTTACGGGCGTCCACCTTTCCACTCACCGCAAAAGCAGCACAATCAAGGGACACACATTTCAAAATATATAAATAACAACAAACACTCAAGCCAAATCATATAGGGTGTACTCGCACACAGATTGGGGGTATGTGTGCGAACACGGAGCATCTAGGTATTTACCAGTGTCACTTATAACCACGCAATTTTCTCCTTCTCCTCCGTTTGGCTCACCCAGTTCCCAGTTTGAATATGTGATGGTTGAAAGGCTGGCTTGGTGGATCCATGTACCCTCAGTGACGGCATCCGTCCCACTTATCCACGTCACTAAAACACAGCACTTTAACAATAAAGACTCGTAGAATCTATCACCACTATCTACAGGGACTAATAAAATCTCTATCTAATGTCCGCTGATGACTGAGAAATCCACAAACCCAAGTGTCAAGTTCACTTTGTCTATGCCGACGCTAGCCGACGTATGGACTTAATAAACTTGACACGACGGTATGTGGATTTCTCGATCATCATTGGACATTAGGGGTTGATTGTTTTTCTTCGATTGGTTAGTTTGTCCCGTAAAATTGTCGGTTTTCCCTTGCGTTATGTTGGAAAGAAACAAAAATTATATCGCCTTACGTTAACGTATGTTGTGATTGCTTATGGCGTCATAATAAAATTAAGCGCCAAATACCCAGTAGGTTGTGTAGCTTGTCATCCACCGCCACCTCTCCCCACACCCCGATGGATGCCAGGCTGATTATTTCATACCTCTTGTAAGGATATGGACTCTGTGAATTTGATAAGGGTCGAGACAAGCATAAGTACCTATAGCCCGAGACAGGGAGGTCCCAGACAGGGTGGTCCCAGACAGGGTGGTCCCAGATTAGGTAAACACGAATATATCCCTGTCTCTGGCAAAGGTGATAAAATAGTGATCCGTCACTGAATCATACGCAATACACCTATGTTATGTTTAAGGTCAGTAAGTCCGTCAGACCTGGTCTGCGCGATGGAACGTTGTAAACCAAGCAAGCAAATTGCTTATCGCCTTCTTGCTTTTGCTGTTCATACACAAGAGATTAATCTACAATGTCACCAAGTTTCATCCAAAAATATCAAGTACTTCCAGAGATATGCGAATTTTAAAAAAATATACAATGACGAAAATAGCTTGGGCTCGAATCGAGTTTCCAATGGTTCAAGGGGCAATACAGTCATGACACAAACTAATGCACCGACCAACTCCTTTTTTAAAGCAATTGCAAATTTAGCTCTTTACCATTAAATTAGGGACAGGCTTGGTATAGTGGTTAAGCGCTTGGCTTGCGGCGCTGACGATCCAGGTTCGATTCCAGGGTTGCGCCACTATGTTTAAGAGTTGGTTACTTCCTGCTTCCATGTCGCGATATAACTGAAAAATTGTTGAAGGGACGTAAAACACCAATCAACCAACCAACCATTAAATTACAAGTCACAGTTATTAATACCTTCTACGGGGCAAAAACAAATTGCCGATTCATTCAAAGCAGCAATTCTGAACTCGACGGTACATGTATTATAAAACAATTTGATGATATTTTGGCTGGATCATACGTCTATGTTATGTACATGTATCAGTTGCAATGTTAAAAAGATTCAATTATGGGAATTTACCATGAAACTAATAAATATAAAACATATATACCTTCTAATTTTGTGCACCAGATGCGCATTTCGACAAATTATGCCTCTTCAGTGATGCTCGTGGCCGAATGGTTGGAATTCTCATATTATATAAATATTTGAAGAGCTGTATTATAACCAAAATGACCGAAAAAGTGAAGCAAAGAATCAATCTAAGGACAGAGCTATGCATGAGGGAGATATTCCTTAGTGATTTGCATGATTTCATGACGGAACATTTTTAGTATATATCTCATGTCAGTACAAAAGCACTAAATGTAGACCGTCAGTACAAAAGCACTGAAAACTAGACTTGTGATGCCCTCGGGGAATATCAGTAAAGCATATGTAGGTGTTGCTCACAGAATAACTATGTCCTTATAGTAGGAAAATGAGTCGATGCAGTACACCTTACCGAAATATCAAGTTAAAATATTGTGATATTCTAAAGTTCATTTTACCTGTAAAATAAATGTGTAGAAAGCATTTCTGACATCTTCGTAAAATAAATATTTATGACTTACGTCCGTTGTTCCAAGACGCAACGACATCCATTTCCTGAGAGTTTGATATCTCAGCAAGCTGCTTGGGTCGAGTTACTTTACTATCTAGTGTCTTACATTTTTCCTTGAAATAAATTATATTAAGAGATTCAACCTAACTTCATGTATGAAAAATAATGCTCAGGGAAAATAAAGGAAAATAGATCTGAATGACAACCACCACCAAGTATAACAAAATGTAGAATAAAAACATAAAAAAAACATCACAGTATATTATAATATCAAGTTGTAGCACCGACATAAAACCTTCAATTAAAGTGAAAACATCCACATAAATAATTAAAACATTTTCAATATATATCAAGAAGAAAATCTAAATAAAGTGGAAAAACTCTTCATATACAGAACAATAATTCGAACCAACACTAAACAAAAAAAAATTAAGGTTAATAGAATGAAAACTATTAAAACCTCAATAGACTTCCATATAACAGAAAATATATAGCTCTAGGGTGGAATGAGAAAAGGAATACATGTAACATAATATTTTGTCTATGAAACCATAAATGAAATTACTATATTACTAATCTACACAGTGTCATGTTTACGAGTTTCACAAGTTTAATAGCGTGTATGACCGCCATTTGCACCGATGCTTTATTCACACCTACGACGCATTGAACAAATCAGCTTATGCAAAATGTCTGGGAAATGTTCCGCTATATGTGCGATAAAGAACGGCAATAGCGTCCTAGGTGGCAAGGGGTTTGGCTCTTGGCGTGGACGTCGTTCCATTTCTCCCCAAACATGTTCTATAGGCAATAAATCCGGTGACATTGCAGGCCAGGGTAGCACACTCAAGTTTTGCTGCCGGATATAGTCACTATAGTGCGGTGTGCGTTGTCTTGCTGAGAAATGAAGTTACGCTGATTGTTATGAATAAATCGAATGACGTGCTGATGAACAATCTCGTCATGGTGGCGTTCGCCAATGAAAGTGCCTTCCACTGTCCTTCCATGTGTTGTATTTCCATCCCAGACCATAACGCTCCTTCCGCTGAATCGGCGGTGCTGAATAACACAGGCGTCAATGTAACGTTCCCCGGCCTGACGGAAAGCCCGAACACGACTGCTGTCAAGATTAAATGTCGACTCGTCCGTAAACAGAACTTCCGCCCAATTTGTTATTGAAATGACGATGCCTCCTACACCGCGCTAGCCGCCTCGCAACACGGTGACAGCGGAGCAGAACAGGATGGAATGCAGGACGTCGAGGACGGATGTTTTCCTTTTGCAATCTGTTCCTCATGGTACGAGGACTTATCCGTTGATACCCATGGATGTTTCTAGCTGTCAAAGAAGCCAATTGGAATCGATTACGCAAATGTGACGTCCGCATGTACGTATCTTGCCGACGTGATGTCACAGGCAGACGTCCTGATCATGGGCGATTCCGAACGGTGCCACTTTTCTGAAATCGCCTCCATAAAACATTTACAATGTTATGAACTTCAAACTGTTTTGCCACATTGTTTTGAGACATCCCAGCTTCCAGCATCTCAATTGCACGCAAACGATCATTTTCAATCATGTGAAGAATCCTTCAATCAAAATTTTATTCCAAAACACCAATGTTTTCTGTTTCAATACATTGAATACTGTCAGTGCATGCAAGAAATTCTAATCGATTACTAACCACTTGTCATTAAGGTTCGAAACTCCAGAAAAGCGTATATTGACCATCAAGGCGAATCGAATGTGATATTTAACAAATTGAGTACTCAAACACGCGTTTAGTATATTAAACTATGCCTTTCAGAATAAAGAGCGATCAAAGTACACCTTTTATTAATTATGTTTTATCTAACTTTTAAGTTTGCACAGTTTCTTATTTTCCGCTACTATAATTATATGTACTGTGAAATTATGCAGTTTACAGATTTCCATATTTTCCGCTACTATATATGTACTGTGAAATTATGCAGTTTACAGATTTCTTATTTTCCGCTACTATATATGTACTCTGAAATTATGCAGTTTACAGATTTCCACATTTTCGCTAACTCTTAAGATTCATACTGTAATGACGAAAGCATAACACTACAACATACAAAAAATATAAATAATACACTTACTATTGCTCCATAAACGTCCGTGTTAGTGGTGTCTATTTTAAAACATTTATTTTTTACTCTTATCCAACCGGAGGCACATTCTATAGAAAAAAAACACCCAATATCAATTCAGATTTCAAGTAGCCAATGAAGGAAGCCTCTTTCTGAATGTAACGCACCCTTGAATTTCTCTATTATGATATTTCAGATATTTTGATATTAAGCATATTGCAATTTCTATTAGTCTGCAGTCCTACTGTCTGATTTTCAATTGTTAGATTTCTATTTCATTATTAATTCATATCAATTGTGAAGATACATATATATTCACCTTCACATTAATTTATTTAAAATTAATGAGAGAAAACAGAAGACGACATTACAAAACTATTCAATTGTGCTGCAGCTACGATTCCGACTAAGGACGGCCAATTGAAATAACAAACGTCACTCAATTGGTGTGGTTAACCTGTTCACGGGCGCTAACTTTCTCAATCACTGCAAAAGCAGAACAATCAAAGGACACACATTTAAAAATTTATAAATCATCCTCCAAGGCTCAACAGGTTTCACAAGAAGAGAGGTCATAGGAAAAACGTTCATAGCATAATATGCTGATATCAAAAATGTGTAAGGCGACATCAACATAAGTAAACCGTGCTCTGCCCGTCTGTAAGCCTGCTCATATCCTTGATCGATAGGAGTCCCGATGAACAGTCAGAGGGAACGAGGATCAAGACCTTGTCTCCTCTGAAAATGTTTGGACTAGACCCGTCATAGAGTCCCCACCGCTCTGTTAGCGTGCAACCTTCAAGTGAAAATTTGTACTGGGTTGTAGAGGGACCAATATAAGACATCTTACCGATGATCTCGGGATCATATTGTCGATTTCGAAAGTGTTTAATAATTTTAGAACCTGCCGATATGAAATTATCGGAACCTTTAACACTCCTTAGTTTGTACAATAGATCACCGTAGAAACTGTGATGGGAAAGGCCGCTGGATACGTATTGTTAAAAAGTCACATTTCCCAATTTAGATAAAATGTCTAAATAAGATCTGTAAAATTTACCAAGAATTCTTCGAAGTTTATAATATCTATAACCCTGAGTAAGAAGTTTAAAAGTAATCTGAGATTTTTTGCGGGAAAATGCAAAACATTAGTGCAGGCTCTAGTGAACAGAACCAATTGACTAATATAAATACCATATGATGGGAGTCTGGGGACATCACCATCTAGATAAGGGAAATTTACAATAGGACATTCAAAATCGCCACATTTGTCATATATGTTTGTATGAATATTGTTGTTAATAATTTTAATATTTAAGTCCAAGGAAGGTGCCTGATCGGCAGTATTGGCTTTATTTAATTGAACAGAAGTGGGATAAATGTATGTTATATAGTTTTCAAACTCAGGGTCATCAATAACTAAAATATCATCAAGATACCTAGAGGTGTCATTGAACTTATCAGTTACGTCGAAAGGTTCACAGGTTTGAATAGCATGCATAAAGTCTCATTCATAACAATATAAAAATAAATCTGCTATAAGGGGAGCGCAGTTCGAGCCCATAGAAATCCCTATAATCTGTTGATAAGTCTTGCTTTTAAATTGTACATGAATATTATCCGTAAAAATGTGATGGCATTACACAACTCAGTACAAGTCCATATTGTTTTTTTTTTTTTTTTTTTTTTTTTTTTTTTTTTTTTTGTTTTTGTTTTTGTTTTTTTTTTTTTTTTGAGAAAAATCCAAATATAACTGAAGTACAGAGATATGATTTAGACCCTCTGTTGAAACACCAGCATATAAGAAACAAAAAATTGGTTTTGATCAAGTCATGAGAAAGAGAGGTATATAGTGTCGAAAAATCCAAAATAGAAACGTTATTTGCCTTAAAATTTCTCAGACGGAATTTTTCAATGACTTCATTAGCATTTTCGATAGATAAAAAGCAATTGACGTTACCATTGCTAAAACAGCATTACAATACTTGATAACATGGTTTTTAACTGCAGTAAGAGGGGAAGTAACATGTTTAGGAAGCACAGTTGTAGAACAGTGTTGGTTGGTTGGTTGCTTGATTGGTGTTTTACTTCGCTTTCATCAATTTTTCAGTTATATCGCGACATGGAATTCATGTAGAGCAATGACTAGAATTTGATATAAAACGGGATTTATATCGATTTTTGTGTAATTTGGGAAGCCAGTGCATTGTTGGAAGATCAATGCTTTATTAGGATCTTGTCCTTAAACAATCGGGTTCCAACATATGTAGAAATAGAGTTGAATTCAGTTTTAAGAACAGTAATATAGTATATATTTTTTCAACCAATGATAATATTATTAGCTGCTTTGTCAACAGGTACATTTGTACGAGAACATCAGTATTATGTAAATCAGCCATTTTCCTTTTTCTTTATTTTCTATTTTATTTATTTATTATTATTATTATTTTCTTTTGTTATAGACTGGACCGGTATATAATGTGGCTGTTTGAATAAATGAGGATTTAATTGTAAGATATCGATGCTAATACCGATACTTTTTAAGATTTCACTTTTCCAGTCATTCAAGACATGTATTTTTACACCTTTTTACACAATCGTTTACAATAAGTGTTTAGTGCTTCTTCAAAAATATCCCGGCATTTGGTAAAATCTATCCTGGAAGGTAATTTATACGTTGGCCCTTTATTAAAAAGCGAAAGTAGATATTTGTCAGAAATACAATTAAGATCACCTGTAATAATATGGCCCGCAGACTGAAAAATAATATAGAGTTATTGGATGAACAGGACGATGGAATGGAGTCAAGAGTATTAGGATTAGATGTGACTGCATTGTATTTAAATGTAAGGTTTCTAATAGGTTTTTGTACTGATTGCAAATCAGGGGTGGTTCAATATTCTCGAAATACTGAGGAATTTTAGATTTGACTCTATAATCACGAAAAATATTAGAAATATCAAACCGATCTAGACCTTTATTTACAAACTTAATTTTGATGAATAGCGATTTAGGAGGAAGCGGTGGTATACGTGGGTAAAATTTGTTCTATCAAAAGGCTATAAACATTAAAAGTCAATTTGTATGACGTAAACTTCTGAAATCACCCTCATCCATGATGGGTTTTAATGACCATGAACTGAGAATATACTTAAGTCATAATTTTATATTCTTCTGTTCATCAATGAATTAATATCTGGGTTTTGGATTTTATTTAGCCTTATTCTACTGATAAATAGAATTAAATCACCCTGCATGATAATTTATTTGAACGTTGGACAATGAAAAAATTAAAATGGAATATTTGACTTAAGTATATTCTAAGTTTATGGCGCCGGACCTGGAATAGATGTGTATGTAAAACCTTATTAAAACATTCGACGGATTCTTTCATATGAAGCCACTCTCCCCGGGCACCTGATCTCACTCCATCACAGGGGTTCACATATGCTCTTCAAGTAGACATATTTTGTTATTTTCCATTTGTTTTTCATTTTCACTGATTTTGTATGTCCTCTAGTTTTATGATTTTTGGACTTGTGCTTTGGATTTATCCATCATCTTTACATTTCAGTAACTAGAGAACATTAAACGTTCTTAAAAGAATACGGATATTGGTTTAAAACATGAATTAATCACACGACATCGGAACTGTCATTACGAAGAAATAACTGTTGCTTTTATTATTCACCCAATAGTTACTGACTTGGTTGTGTGGGAGCTTTCCCCTGGGTTTGTACATCCTTATCCCCCCCCCTTTTTTCATTACAGTAACTCCTCAGTTTTCTTTTATAGAAATATTTCTAGACAAAATTCTCTTTCAAGATACTCTTTCCGAATATCTCAAACGTATTGAATTCTATATTTATGTCTCGGCAAGGAATATCAATTAATCAGTTTCTTTTAAGTGAAAACATGCTAGCAATTTCTATATAATCTTAAAATGTCAGATGTCTTGTTATGTTCTTTATGTTGAAAAAAAGTTAATTAATCGCTTGCGTTATAAATCTTGACGTGTGCAACAGACGAAGCGTCAGTGTTATTCTTCTGTTTACTTCTCGGTATTAAGTTGAAATTTTTAGGTACAGGATAACATATATTAAACATATTAAGAAAAAGTATTAAAAATGAATGAATGTGAATGTAAATTGTCACAGTTGGCTGAAGGTTATGATAATATTTTGGCAGAATCTCTAGTTGGATAAAAGATTATCATATCCTGTTAAACGAAAACTTACGCCATGAAACCACATTAAATTTCAATACAACGTTTAACCCATCAAATATTAACATTAAAAGCTGAAATAAAGTTTTCACTGATACTGCTTATGTTCCCTCAATACAGCGGGAGCACGGTGGCCAGTAAACCAATGTTAGGGGAACCTGTCTGCTGAAATAGCAAGGGACTCAAAAAACCCTCCAACCAGACAAAGAAAATGTACTTTTAAGTAAATAAACAAACTTAGAATATATGTAAATTTTATTCTATGTTAAATATATATTGTGTACCACCGTGTCATGAAATCTCTAAACGTAAAATCATAGAACTATCACGTTTTTCAATACGAATGAAACTTTGAAAACTTATATTTGCTTAAAAAGAACTCTGAGACTGATATAATTTATCTTACATCAACACATTATGTCCAGACAATGCTTTTAACTTTGATACAGGATGGCCTGGGAAATACACTGTTTTTCTGATACTGTACATAGCAGAGGATTGACATCTTAAGAAAACTTCACGGTGCAAATTCATCAGGAAATAGAGGAGGCGATCATAAATGTCTTGTAACCGAAAGAGGCCCAGGATATTTTAAATTTAATGTTTCATTGTTACAAAATGAAGCTTTTGTATCTGAGATGAAATGTTAATTTCAAATTTCAAAGATGAGCAATAGGTGTTATAAAGACGTACCTGGTACAAAACATGACATGTCAATAGAAGTCCATGGTTGCCCAGGGATACATGTGGAGAAAGGGCTGATGCCCACAAACACAGTGTCAGGATTACATGTGAACTTGACAGTGGGTGGATCATATGATCGTGAATGACTAGACAGAGATACAACTGGTCTGGAATTCGAACACTCTAAAATATAACAATGTTAAGATGTTGTACTTCCTTGATATTGTGCTCATACTTATTGTATAATGATTATATCTACTGAAAGTTCTCATGGACATTTAGGTATTGTTTGAAACGATAATAAATTTCACGCATAATATTCAACTAAATCCGGAAACATACAAATTGAACAACCAAGACTCCTGAAACATTCAAAAACAAGAGTAAAATGTATGTTTAATTTCGAAAATGGTATTGTCTATCTCTTTACGCTGAATACGTGTACGCTTTAAGTTATTAAATAATTCATTTCATAATGAGCACTAAGTAGATCTCAGTAGATATAACTTTTTTCTTTGAAAGTATCTTACAACAGAACATTTAAGAAAAGGAGTTTTGAAAATAATGATGTTCGATCCAGCTCACTGAGCAGAATTCCTGCACTTTAAGTTTTTCATATTTTACCAAGGGGAGATAATTCCTTTGAGTGCATTTATATTGTAAAATCCCAAATTCATTACTATCTACTATTAGAGATTGAATACCTTAACCACAAGCTTAAGGGTATTGCATTCACACGGAATGAGCTTCGCGGTCCGTTAGGCGGCGCTTGTGTACTATGAGTTAGAAACGACATTGGACTTTAGCAACCTAATGACGTCATAAGAACGTTTCATTGTTCTCTACGTCATTTTTATGGGAATACGTGTTATTTTCTCTTTTAACATAAGGACCGCAGTTAATGGCGGCGAAATCCATTAAATGGAACAGGAACATACTGTATCGCAATATTCGATGTCATTTAATCGGGAATTTCTTTCACTTAATACACATTCCCGACAAATAAATATCGTGAATGGTTAATAATACATAATCTCGTTACAAGTCTCGTTGATTTGGCAAATTTTCGTTCATAAGTAGCAGATCACAATTAATACCGAAGAATAAATTCAACAAATTTTTATATCTGCAACGCAATATGAACTTTTCACATAAAGAGATTAGGAGGTCGTTTTAGGCTATTCCATGGTTTGTTATAGATAATCAAATTCGTAATTTGTTATCGTTATGTATATGACGTCATTAATTTGTCAAAACTAAAATGACATCATCACAATGCTTTGTCGATTTTTGAAAACTCTCTTTATACGATCTAAAAACATAAATTACTTATTAATCATAGTCTGAAACAGCGAGAGTTTTAGCCCTAAACATGAAAATCATCTACAATATTTTAGGTAGGTTATTACAGAGTGCACTTGTCCCACTCTTTCGGAAAAAATTGAATATTTGACATTACTTTAAAGTGAAATTTTATGCTATTATTGAAAGATGTGTAATAGACATGTGCCGATAAAGAGAACGTTTAAAATATTTTTATGTTTTAATTTTGACAGTTCAATAATGTGAACAACTTATTTAGACATCATTAATACTTTTTTAAAATAAAGTGATTAACAAAAAGACAAACACTATTCTATGCCACTGATAAAAACTAATATACTTGGTTGACCCTTGAAAACCAGCACTAATATGAAAGAAAAGTCTCCTGCTTGGCGAGTCACATCCGCTATGAATAACCACAAAGCTACAAAAATCTAAATAAGACTACGTCATTCTCCAGAAATCGACCCGTTTATAAAAATAGTATGTGCCCAGTACTCTGACGTCTGTAATTATGGTCAATTTTTTAATATCAAATACGATCTAAAACATAAATTATTTGTTACCGATATAAAGCAGCAGATGTTTTAACCTTAACCATGACGTTCATCTACAATATTTATATACAGGTTAATAAAATGTTCACTTGTCACATTTTTCGGAAAAAAATCTTTTTGAATATTTGACATCACTTTCAAGTGAGATACCTGTATTATGCTAGAGTTAAAAGATGTGCAATAGACATGTGCTGATAAAGAAAATGTTCAAATTATTTAATGTTAACTGAAAGACAAACACTATTCAATGCCACTGACAAAAATGTAATGAACTCTGTTGACTCTCGAAATCCAGAGATGGAACACGACACCAAGGTGATGAAATTCTTTCCTGTTTGGCGGGTAACACCCTCAATTAATAATCACAAGGCTATAAAATTTAAACATAGACTAAAGGTGATAGAAAACATTGCGGTCATCCATCGTCAGAAGAGAGAGAGAGAGAGAGAGAGAGAGAGAGAGAGAGCAAAATAACATTGATAGTGGTATTTATATTTCGATACCTGTCTTAATACATGTGTTCGCTCCAGATGACAATAAAATGCATGTTTCATATTTATGCTGACAAAAGCTGCAGCTAGTGTTACTATCCTGAAATGTTTAATGACAAAAATGTCAAATTCGATATTTTTATTGGTTCCAGTAAAATATTGATCTTTCTCGAAAAAACAATTGAATTATTTTCTACATTAATGACGAATAATTTCATAAGGCAAGGAACAACAACAACAATAAAGATTCAAAACACAAACACAATGAGGAAAGTAAGCAAATGCATCTGTTCAATATAAAGGTCTGGCTCCATGAATAAAGAAATATTTGAAACATAAATTTGATGAGAAGCATTCACAAGATTGAGGATATTGAGGAGGAAGATTGCTTTAATCATAATACAGCAAGCACTTTTGTAATTGTTTACTTTGGATGTGGCAGTATATAGCTACAGGACATGGTGTTCCTGATTATTTAATATGGGGGATGTTTGTCTTTCCGGATTTTAGATATAAGTAAACATTGGCTTTAAAGGCAAAAATGCATAGATGTTGGAAATATCTTAGAGATTTCCATGATATTTGATAACTTTACTTTGTTTACGTAAATATTAGAGCATATCTAATGCATGCTGTACGACGAATATCGACAGACACTTTCTACAATAATTATGGACTAACTTTCTTTAAAGATGCTAGTTAAGCTATTCAATCTTCAATCATGAAATTTAAATCACTTTCCAATTTATTGCTTAAATTGTGTTCATTTTTTTTTTATTTTTAAGAAAAAGATTTTTAGTAAGAATTAATAAAATTTATTTCAAACCAAAACAGGGTTCATAGTTCAGGGCCTTGGTTTCTTTTTAAAAAAATTGATTAATATTAAACATCAAAACGTAAACATTACCAACCTTTTCAATGTCTATGTATGTTGTGTCTGTATCAGTAGTAGTTGATTTATCTACATGGGAAAGCGGCAGAAGTTTACACAGAAGGTGTAGACGGATGTAGTTAATGGATGCACATCCCTCAAGTTTCACACATTCTTTGATACACAATCGAAAGGACATAGATGTGAATGATTTTATTTCCTCAGTGTTAAGTGCTGTCTCTTGAAATATATGAACATTGTTAGAACTGGCTACGGCAACGCAACTTCTGAAAAATATATAGAGGAAAATAAAAACTCCCATCATTATTCAATTGTTTCCAGATACTGAGAAGAGTTGTCTTCGTTCGATAGAGGCACAACTACTGTTTATATTTGTATTATCCTTGTTTTAGACAATCATATATATAGATACATATGATCGTGTACTGTCTGAACAGTCGTAGCATCAAATGAGTCTCTATAAACCATTTACCAAGTTATCCTATCCAACATCAGCATACCATAAAGAAATGTTGGTTACCTGACTGTTCTGATCAAGAGAATTACTTCATTGATTGATTCATTTATTTATATTATACACTTTTGTTTTTGCAATGTGCATTTCTGATCTAAAGGTTCACCAGACTATATCAACACGATATTATCCAAGAAAATTTAAAATATCAACGATGTTCAGATTAAATGACCCCTAAAGGAATATTGTGTGTCACATGTTATTCATCATTAAACATGGGTTAAATTTTATTTTTTCTTTATTTTGTCTTCGATACAATAATCCTACTCTTCCCTGGTTGTTACTCGTACCTTGTGTCACTTGCTATTGAATACATATTATCTGTTCGCTGTTAGCATTATTTAAATCATTTATTATATTTTGTTTGGATAAATTTAGATCGAGGTCAGAAAAAAATCTTATACAAAACAAATTTATATATAGATATATACCCATCATGGTGGCCTATATAGTTCCACATAACGGTAAGCAGTGGGTTCGATTGCTATACCACCAAATACCTTGTTGTCCGTTCAATAGCTTTCATCTGTACAACGTACTAGGTTCGAATCTATGACTCCATATATATTCTTTTTAATTGCTCTTGTTGCAAATAGTCCGGGTTCGAATCTCTAGTGCCAAATATCTATACCAGTGATCTTCGCACACCCTAAAAGGTTCGAATCAATTACCACAAAACTGTCTTTCCTTCAATTCCTGCATACATGTAACTGAGGATTCGTAGGTGTTTTATCCAGTTGAAAACTACTGACTACACAAGTTGTTGTGCATTGCCACTGAAGTGACTGTTAATTAACTAAGTACAGCAGATAAAAAACTACTGTTATGATTCTCTAATTATTCAACATTACATAAATTTATGTAATAGATAGTAGCATAAAGCAATGACTTATCAATACATATAAGAATAAAAAGTGGAGATAACCCCTATAAAATTGACTGCTATATTAATATAATTATCTTTGTGGTCTGAAACCGCCAAGTACTTGCGTTATGTACCATTCTACATAAGGCAAGTTCAGACCCAAAGCAGTAAGAAAACCCATGCATTAGAAATTGCATGGTATACTGCATTACAGATATTGTGTAAAATATTTTAGTAATGGGCAATCTAAAGTCTTTTACAGGTTTAATTTTGCGACATGAATGTAATAATTTCTGTATTAAAACTGAACCGCTAAAATCGGGTAAATTGTTAATCTTATGTATATAGTTGACTGCAGACATGTATGAAGTTATAGTTGAGGCTGCATATCCTTTGGAATAGAGATATGAGATAAATAGTGCGAGAACTTGAGTCTAAATGGGAAGCACTGGTGATAAACCATGAATTGCTGCAAAGTTACTGAAAAGGGTCCATGCCCGAGAGTAGCTTTTCGCTGATGACGTGTTCAAGGATGCTCCTAATAGGTTATCCAGAACCTCGGTTAATGCAGAAAAGGTGGTAGGGGTGGAACCGCTACCGGCCTGTCGTCTGCCCAAAGAGCTAATTGTTGGAATAGCTGTACCTTGCAACGAGAAAGACAATCACATAGTAAATTTTCCTTAGATGGTAAATGTTTTGCCTTAAATAAAATATTGAATTTAAGGCATGTAAGGACCAAACGCCTTATCAAGTACATAATTCAGTGATCTTTTGATGTTTGTTTATAACATGAACCAATGCCATGTTGTCGGTGTTGAATAAAACACATTTATTTTGTAGATATTTTGACCATATTTCTACTGCTAAAACAATTGGATAAAGTTCTAGTGTGGCAATGTTTTGGTTACTCCATTGTTCGTCCCATTCTCCATAAAACCATTCGCTACCGAATATGGCTGCGTATCCAATGGTTCTAGAAGCATCCGTATATAGCCGAAGATTACTAGAACTGATGAATTACTCTGGTAGGAACATGCAGTTGCAATTAAAACTATTTAAAAACTCTAACCAAACATGAAGGTCATACTTGACTTTTTTTGTTAATCTAATTCTGCCTGTCAACCCTACAGTCAAGTTAATCAACCTTCTTAAAAATGTTCTACCAGGTATGATAACGTTGCATGCGAAGTTGAATAACCCAACCAGAGACTGAAGTTGTTTAAGTGTCCTTTTCTCTTTGGTTAAAAAGAGGCTGATTGTATCTTTACACTTCTGTATCTTATCTACAGGAAGTCTCACTTCCATTTTGACTGTGTCAAGTTCGTATCCAAAAAATGTAATGACTTGACATGCATCATAGGTTTTGTCATTTGCTACTGGTACACCAATGTCCTTACACATGCTTAGGAACTCTTTAAGTTTTATACTACCAGATTTATATGATTTTTCTATAATTATGAAATTATCTAAAACATGAGTTATAAATTGGTTTCCAAGCTTTTTCTCTGCTATCCACTGTAAAGCTGTTGTAAACTGTTCAAATATTTTGCATGAAGAGCTTAAACCAAACGGCAAGCAGCAGTCAAAGTAATATTGAACTTGCCATTGAAACCCTAGGTATTTGAACTGTGATTGATTTGAATTTATATTTCTGAATGCTGCCTTGATATCTGTCTTAGCACAGAATGAACCACTGCCACATTGTTTAATGAGTTTGATAGCATGCTCCACCGATGAGTATTGAACAAATGACTCCTCAGTAGGGATGCCATCATTAATAAATTTCCCCTCTGGATATGATAAATGGTGTATCTTGCGAAATTCGCCAGGTTCTTTCTTTTCTACTATGCCAAGAGGAGAACAATAGAAATCCAGAAAAGGTTTAGTTGGGAAAGGGCCTTTTATTCTACCCAACTTAAACTCTTTGTTAATTTTTGTCTGCACAATGTCTGTGTGCTGTAATGCTGATGGTAAAGTTTTGATGTTCAAATTTACCTTGTTTAATAAACCCTATGTAAAAGCCCTTGTTAAACCCGTTTAACAAATAATCACAAGATGTACTTTCGTATCCTTCTAACCAACTTTCTAATTTACTTGGATTTATTGCGGTTGGGCCTGTTGGGGGATGTTGAGGTCTTTCATTGGCTTGGTTATGTTTGCGACTTCTGACAAACCTTTCCATGACATGAAAGGGCCGTTGAATAGGTTTGGTACAGGATGAAAAAGGGTGGAAAGCCCCGCAGTTGAAACAGGGATCCTGGTACTTGCAGGAACTCCCTGCCTTACAGATCTTACCTGTATGGTAGTTAAATCAGGCGCTCTTTGGAATTATGGGGTTATGTGTTTTAGTAAAACTGTCAGATTTTTCCGCTTTGGCACTAGTGACAACGCTAAGACGTGCATTGACATAGAGCTCCATGTGTATATCGCCCCAAACCACTTGGCCTTGTTCAATAAGGTGACGAAATTCCTCAGCATATAGTCTCCAATCCCCTTTCACTCTAGCAATTTCTCTGACAGTTTCCATATGTTTGGCCAGTTTCAGATGATGGTCTTTATATTTAGTGCAATAGATTGCTGAAAACCTATTCCATGCAGTGATCCAATCATACAGTGTGTTTGAATCGGTAGAGTCCTGCTTGTCGCTGGTAGACTCAATTTGTTGTATTATGAAATCCCCTGATTTATCCTGCTCTTGTATTTGAAGGGCAAACTTACTTTGTTTACTAGGTTTATCTGATAAAAGTGATGACATCTCTACAAACTAATTAGACCATATTTTGGTTTTAATTCTTCTGTCTGAATCCTTTGCCTGTATTGGCACAGCAGTGCTCATAAAACCAGAATAATTAGGCGTACTACGGTAGTTACCTGTAATAGTTCCTACGTGGTTTACCACAGAATCCTCAACAATCCGATTGGCATCTTGAGAAGAGCTACTCAATGTTTGTGGGCCAGTTGGTCCACTTTCATCTGATAACTGCAGGTTTACCTGATCTATTTGAAGTACCTCCCTGTCTACCCGGATGTTGTTACTGTTTTGATTAGTGGGGACATTGCTACTACTGTTAGAGTTATTTTTATTTAAAACAGTACTTCCCTGAGACGGCATGAGCTGCTGAAACAAGGCAGTGACCTCCGTTCGCAGTGTATCAGTAACCTTTTGGGTTACTTGATCTGTTATTGTTCTGAGCAGTTCAGCACTACCGCCACGAGCCTGACTTGGATTCACACTCGCCTCAGAGACAGAAGGAGAAACGGCAATAGAATGTGCCTTTCTCCTGGGCCGTTTGGTAGCGCTTTTAGACGTTGTTCCAGTCACAATCCGTTTTCTTTTCGGTGCCATTTCTACAAAAGTAGCAATATAGGGCGCATTTTGCCCTAAAATTAAAATGTGAAACATGTGTTTCCTATTTCAATAGGCAGACTAATTAAAAACCCCAAAACAACCGGACTAAGTGATTCCGGAATACACAGCACCTGAGTTGTGCTCTTTGTGCATGCAATAGATAACATTGTGCTAGGATACGAGCATTTATCATGAGTTTAAGTAAGACATAATCCATGAAGGATGAGAGAAAATTGTTATGCTAACGTGAAGATTGAATACTTACATCTTAAGGACTTGTGCAAGGAAATACAAACCTTACGAATGTACACGTGCGTACTCTCAGCGAGACTGGGAGTGCACATCTCCAGGAAAATCATATCGAAATGATAATCCAGCGGAGATAAAAATTATGCTTCAGGAAAAACAAGCTTACAAACAATACATGTACCCCCAGCGAGAATGGGAATGCACAGTGATACTCCAGCGGAGATAAAAATATATCTCAGGAAATACAAACGCACAAATACCCACAGTGAGGCTTTGAATGCAAAAACTCTAGGCGAATATCAAAATATGTCACAGGAAATATTGTACAAACGTATATATACCCCCAGCGGGACTACGAATGCGCATCTCCAGGAAAATCATATCGAAATGATAATCCAGCAGAGCCAGAGATCAAAATATGCCACAGGAAATACAAGACGTACAAAAGTACGTGTATAAACAGCGCAGCTACAAGTGAAATACCTCCAGGAAAACCATATTTATAAGACTTTAATGATTATCCAGCGGAGGCCAAATGTACCTCAGGGAATACAAAACGTACAAAGTACTATAGTAAACCCAGCAAGGTTACGAGTGAAAAAAACCTCCCAGTTATAATCCGGGAAGGTGAAAGCGTGTCTCAGGAAATACCGAGTGTGAAACGCATCCGCATCCCAGCGAGACTGCAAGCACAGGGCTGCAAGTGTACATCTCCAGGAAAATCATATAGAAATAATAATCCAACTGAGATCAATATATGCCACAGGAAATGCAAACGTACCAAAGCACGTGCACAACCAGCGCGGCTACAAGTGAAATACCTCCAGGAAAGCCATAGTCATAAGACTTTAATGATTATCCAGCAGAGGCCAAAAATACCTCAGGGAATACAAAACGTACAGAAGCACGTGCATCACCAGCGAGGCTACGAGTGAAATACCTCCAGGAAAATTATAGTTAAACAATAAACCAGCAGAGGTCAAAAGTGATATACGTGTATATCAAATGCTGCAAACATTTTAATTTGAAAGAGGATTTAATCAATTGTAAGAAACATATACATATGCAATGATGTAATTAAACTACTCGGTATACATTTAGCATTAAAACCCAACACCAGACTGATAAATTAAAATCAATCAACTAAGTTCTACTCAAGATCAAACCTCTCAGTCTTCGATACAAATGAACATTTCCTTCTTTTGTAAAGTGTACACCATCATGTAAAACTTGCCCTCGCAAGATTTATTGGTAGGCGGGTTCGGCGATGAAAAGAAATTGCAGTGTTCCCACAATCCGCTATAAGACAAAGCTGGTAGCGAAACTCGCAATAAATCATTGACTTGATCAACGAAGTCATTGTGGTTGTATTGCTGATTGAACCTTGGCAATAGATTACCCACAATTACTTTATTTACCTTGAAGCGGTAGCGCAAAGTTGCAACAACCGCTTTTATCTCGGACGCCAGTTCTTTGGGAGAATCCCGAATCAAAACGTCTTTGCCACCCGCTATCAAAATTATCATATGTGGTCTAAATTTGTCCATATATTCTGCTTTGTACTTCAATATATCGCTTACCAGTCTGCCACTTACACCTCTGAATTTAATAAGGTGCGTGTCTGGAAGGCCTAAATCTGGTCGATATCTATTATCCGTGTCGTCTTTAACAAGATTAAAGAAGCGACGCATAATATAATGACCTACCACGAGAATTTTCGTTTTATTTTCCATTTGCGCTAATGAATGAATCAGAAGATACAATAAATGGTAAATATAATATTCTTTTTCTAGTTAAAAGAATTGAATATTAGAAGATCAGACTTGCTTACCAGAAAGTGGAATTTTAAAACTTAAATTTTCCCAGTAAAATAAAGCACTACCGAATCTTTAGACGACCCAAGCGAAAGTGCCGAAAGCGCGGGCTTGGCCCTATGTCCTAAGCTGGGTAAGTGTTTGATTGGATGTTGCAACCAGTTTCATTGCATCCTCCTAATATGGTCCGACCATGCCGCCCTCATGGTCATCGCGCAAGAGAGACAACTCTAATTCAACAAATAAAATAAGCAAAGGAAATACACATATCTCTAGATATAAAACTCTTTAAATTATTCTACTTAAAGATAATTTTAGTCATTCAGTATTCTTTACATGTCAACAATACCATGCAATAAGCTAAATATTCGAATTAAGTAACATTTCAAATAAAATAAATCGCAACCGTGGTTTTGTCATCGGAAGTTTAAACTTATCAAAATGTCACATACCAGATTTAGGTTCCATTTATTAAAACCACGATAGGGAACAAAAGAATAGAAAAGATTTTCAACCCACCCATCCCCCCCCCCACACACACACAAAGAAATAAAATAAAATATAATAATAATAATAATAATTATAATAATAATGAGGAAAGCACAAGTTTTAATGGATTAATATTGTTTCTTTCATAAAAAAAATCACATATTAACAAATTTCCTTTCATATCTCATGTAAATCTGGATAAGACATTTAAATTTAAATAAGTAGGGATGTGACCTCCCAAAAGAGTTCACTTAATTTAGAATAGGGGAGTTCAGTGACAATTTTTGATACATTGATACATTTAAACCTTTAGTACAACCTAACTCCCTCATCACAGTAAAGTATTGTTCAGGTGCAAAGCGAGTGCGCTAACGACTGCTCTACCTGCCCCCCCCCCCCATCCCTTTCTACTGAGTTCTCTTGTATGACAGATTGTCGTATACTATCCAACTGCAAACGTTCACAATTGTTTCAAAGAGTAAATTTATTCCTTTGTATTGATCGTAAAATTCCATATGCACACATAATCGTATATTATCCTGTTTCAAATTGTTTTATGTGTAATATGAAATATCAAACTCGGTTGTATGGAACAAAATCTCCGGCTGTATGAATAACAGATGTTTCTCTTGTCAAATCATTATTTCACATACTTTTGGCGTTAATGTAAAATACGAAAGTAACTGGTGTCATATAACTAACAACAATGTACCATAGTGGACATTCACGAACCCCTGAAATTCTCTTCCTTTTTTATTATGATTTTATATGATTAATCACGAAGCGCCATCAGAATCATATAATAGAAATATCTTAACAATATAAGGGACCACGAATGGTATGCTTGCAGAAAAGGAATATAGGTGGCATGATGGATAGAGAGAAGCACAACAATAAGGTACCGAGTAACGTTTTGCAGAAATATCGATATAAAAAGACAAAGCTTTGAGAAAAGGCAACCACGGACCCCAGAAAAACCCAGATGTGGGTTCAGGTGCCATGGTGGAGTAAGAATCCCATGCCGACCGGTCACACCCGCTATGATGCCATAATAGACGTCAAGATATTATAAAACTCGAATTCACATTCAGTAGACAGCAAAATACCGTAGGGATATCTGGTAAAAAGACATAGCATTGTTATTACAAAAGAAATCTACCACAATCTAAACGATAAGTTCTCTTAATCGCCGCAGGCTTCCTCTCCGGATTCGTTACTGAATCGTAGCAAAGTTCGAATAGGTGATACCATATTTTCTGAATTCAAGTTAAACTATGATAAATTTAGGACTACAGTAACTAAAATACCTTAGTATGAAATTTTGCTGTGGTGATTTTTTACCTTTGTGTTTCTTTGAATTTTTATTTTTTGGTTCACTTTTTCGGCCATTTTGGTTTCAATACTTCTCTTCAAATATTTATATAATATGAGAATTCCAACCATTCGGCCACGAGCATCACTGACGAGACATAACTTGACATGTCGAAATGCGCATCTGGTGCACAAAATTAAAAGGTATGTATGTTCTATATTTATAATAAGTGTTGCGATTAATTGTATGTTATTGGACGAACGAAAAACCTAACAGTTCGAAATCCTCCGGTCTCACAGACAATAGTCGGAATACAGATTTAATATCTGCTTTCCCCAGTAGCGCCCCCGGGCCCAGGGTCCCAATCATTGCAACTACTTCATCGATGCTAGCGTAATGTACTGTGCAATACTTTTCAGGTATAAAGTAGTTCACCGAAGAGTTTTCAGGGTACGACAGGTGATGAGTTAGCCTGAAATCCCCTCCCTTTTTTGGTACTAGGTGTACTAGGTGTGGGTATTGGTAATTAGTTAAATGGACCGGCTACTCTACTTGCCATTACTTCTTTCTAAATATTTACGCGCGTAATTTCTGGTGACTTATAGATACTCTTTAGATTTTTTTGAGAAAAGTCGAATGCGTGGGACGCAATACTGTAAGGAAAACCCGAATTTGAATCTGTTCAAGGGTAAATCAGCGGTGTTGACTGTCAGTGTAATCGGAAAGTAATGCCGATAAAATTTTGATTATTATAGGCGAAAAACCGATTTGAAAGGCGTTGTCCTGATGTATTGCATTACGGTTTGGTATTATTGCATTTCAATTTTGGGTAATTTGATCTGCGTTTGCTACATTTGTGCGGGAAGGTGCATCTAGGAAATGTACATTTTTAGCTATTGAGACCACAGTAAGTTTTTGGTGTTAGACTCGAACCCTTTTGCATGAAATTTGTCCCTTGATGAGGGATTTGGTTTAGCTTTGCCTCGAAAGCTAGTCATACAAAGCAACCAGAGTTCAGTATCCACTATTCCCCAAGATGTATGGGGATATTTAGCTCTTTTAAGACAAAATTGTTTGTCATATTTTACCCATGCGGATGGCGAAGGTGCCCAACTTGTGGGGTTGCAGGTGAAGGTGCAGCAAGTCTTGTCTTCTGTCGAGCATATATTTTAACATATCCTGAATGCGTGCTTGTTGTTTTTCATTGAAAATGCCCATAAAAACAATCAAAGCAGAAGTCTACGTGTGGATGTTGTACAGTGGCTTAGTTAGGTTTTGTTTTTATATGGTGATGTTTCCCATCCTTCATGATAATCTCCCCACTCAACTCCCTTTCAGTCGCGCGCTGATATTAGGAGAATGGAGAGATTCACGAATCTCCCTTCCCAAATCTGCTCCCTAAACTTTATTGGAACATGATCGCCCACATTATCGAAGATGTTAGGAAGCATCGGAGGGTTACTGTCCACGTGGTCCGACTGCAATTCATGGTTTGATTGTATATGCAATAACGAGAAAAAAAAAGATTATTACCTTCATGAACTGGCAGTGCCACTGGCATGGTTGCAAAATCAATTGGTAGAGGTTGTCCGGATGATTGGATCTGGGAGTTTGAAGAAGGATTTCACATATTTACGTTCCAGGGGTGTGGTTGCAGGCGGCCATAGTGTCCAATGTTGGCAGGGGGTTGTCCAAGGGAGGGGGATTCGAGACAGATTGTGTTGCGGCTGTCTGCGTGGGCGGTTCTGTCGGTCCCGAAGTCCTAGATTTCAGAGACCGACGGTGAGTTTTTTGGTTCCTCGGCTAATTTGAAAATTTGGGCGGGTGGCATCTTTTCCTGGAACCAGTAACACGAGCAGGAGTTCCTTGGCGAGGTTTTCCTATGGCAAACAGTGACGAGTTTTTCGGTTTTTTAGCTATACAGTTCTTGTAACAGAAAAATGTCGAAATTAAATCTCCGAGTTAAAGGCAACAGGTTGGCGTTCGCTCAAATTTATTGTCAGGTATGAAGCAGTAGACGCTATGACGTCACATATTATTGTTTCATAAACACCAATCAAACAACAGTGTATATACCACGGTATTTACATCACTTAAATGGACAACGGAAGGTAACTCTCACTATTTTACTCGCATTAAATTGGATTAACAGATATCACTGTTATTCCATCTATACTCTTAAGATTGTTATGACTACGTCATCAATGCATCAGAATGTTTTAGTTTTTGTTCGTATTCTCGTCTGCATTTTGGATGAGTCGGTAAAACATGAAAGCTTATAACATCAGGACTTAAACCTGTAAACCACACCAAATGAATGACGTTTGTTACTTCCGTTGGCCATCCTAAGTCGATATCGTAACCGCAGCAAAATCGAATATTTTTGTAATGTTTTCCATGTATATTCTACTATTACCATGTTTTATGTGCATGTTCTTGGTGACTTGTGTCATACAACTTTGTCAGATGTCTTCTGTTTTCTCTCTTATCAATGTAAAACAATCTTACAGAAACGCTAATGTAATGCTTAATATCTAACTTAATATCTAACAACAGATTTAGAAAATATGATAGGACACAATTTTGAAAATAGAATTAGCGAAATAAAAAAAGGATAAAATCTTGATCAAGACGCACTATAAGTACAGCTGCTAAAATAACAGTAATAAAATCTATACGATTACCCAAACTAACCAATTTATTCATTAGTTTACCAAATCCAAATAATAATCAAATAAGAGATATAGAAAGCATATTCTATAGATTCATTTAGAATAATAAAAATGATAAGATAGCAAGAAACACCTTTAAAAGGTGGATTACGTATGATTGACGTCACATCTTTCGTTGAAAGTTTAAAAATTACATGGATGCGTGGAATTGCCACAAATTCAATTGAAACTTCTTGGTACAACATGTTAACCTACACTCTGCCAAACAATTTCAAATATTCTTTCTGTAATGGAAGCTAGTGTAAGGAAATAGCTAAACAGCAGAAAAACCCGTCTTGGAAAGATGTATTTCTACCTTTCTATCATTTCAGAAACATTACAAATAGATTTGACAATACATATTTTCAGTCCATATGGTATAATGATGCAATTAAAATATATGGAAATGTACTTTGTTATAAGAAATGGTATGAAAAAGGTATTGTTTATGTATATGATTTGCTTGATGACGATAGAAAAAAGAGGAGTTACTGGCTCAGTTATGTGGTAGAAGTCACCATGGAGCTATACAATAGCAATATTTTAAGTTATGAAGATTTCTGTAACAAGCTTAGATTACACCGTGCTTTTACTGTATATTATGGAATTGTATAATGTATCAAAACGAAAATTAGAGAAACAAATGCAAATATAGAATTTAACAGTAGAAACATTCCATTTAGACCAAATATTATTTAAATATTAATGAAAAACTCCAAAGAAATCAGATACATTTACGATATTTTTATTAATGATATGTATAATACACCAGAAAATGAAAGAAAAAGGCAAATAGAGCTGTTTTACCTTCGCCAGAAATGGTTGCATGAGCGAAATAGTTTAAATAGAGAACTAGGTAGTACCATAAAGCTTAAATGGTTTCAATGCAGAATAAGTCATAGAATACTATCCACTAACTCCCTTTTATTTAGGATAAGCTTAATAGTTTCCAATCTGTCTACCTTTTGTAAGGAGTACCCTGAAACAATTATTGTATACATATTTTTGGTCATGTAAAATAATACCTGAACTTTGGTAACATTGTATCAAGTGGATGAAAAATTACCTTACTCTCGATGCTGATTTGAATAATACTGACATAATATTTGGTAAAACATGATTAATAGTGCTTTTAATTTTGAAATCTGTTTAGTTCAGAAATACATATATCAACAAAAAATGAACAAATGCATCCCTACTTTTATAGGTGCTAAAACATATATCAAAATTTATATTCATATGAAGAACAATAAAAATGATAATTTCTATAAAAATTGGGGAATTTTACGAAATTATTTCATTAATTAAAGCTTCACTGACCAAATCCAGTGGCCGATCCAGAATTTCCGAAAAGGGGGGAGCACATGTGTATTATCCAAACTACTCGGCCATTTTTGGTGCCAAATCTGAATTTTTTCTTGTAAATATGTGGCGCAAAGCAGAGGGGGCACTAAGTCCGCCACTGAAAACATTACACATTATATATGTATGTACATTCATGATATTAACGTAAATAATTTGATGTAAACTTCCATGTATATATATGTTGGTGTATATATGTATGTATATATATATGTATATGTATATATGTACACAATTACATTTAATAGTGACTAACATGTGTAAATGTATATGCATACAATATCTATAATATCTACTTACATAATAATTCATGAATTCTTGGCTACATACCTATGATTTAAATTCTCCTTTGAGTGAATGATGTATGAATGTAATGCTTGAAAGATTGTCTTGTTTTATTGGCCTTTGTAACTCTGTGTTGTCATGTCCAATGTTTGTCAAATTAAATACATAAATAAAAAAAGTCTAATTTTTAAAGTATCTATGTTAATATTTTTCCAATATCTTTATATATATTTGAGCTGATGTATGCAATAGATATACAGTATAAACTCTTACCTATATTTCTATATATATGCACAACCACAGTAATTGCCTGAGATAAAGCTTTCAAGACCTATGTATTTTATTTCTGTATAAAGTACATTGATCCGTGACGTCATAACGCCCCATATTTGACCAACTTTTCAAAACAGAAAGCGATGTTTGGCAGACTTTTGATTGTTAAGCTAAGGACGTCACAATGAAAGGTTCGACATTTCCAACCTTGCGTGACGTCATTAAAGTCGTATTTTGCGCTAAAGTGCTTGACATTCGACGAAAGTATGTTATTCTGTATAAACGACTGTTTCTTTCAATTTAAAACTTCCCTGTGGAATGATTTAATGATACAGTTTATAAATAGGAAATGGAAGTTTCTTGTAAGATATTTAGGCGTTAAAAGCGCATATATATATAGAATAAGTGTCGTATAAACACAAAATAAGACACTTATTCTGTATATACATTTTCGTATTTCATTGATACTATTATTTTCTAAAATTTTCTATTCAATTTCTCCTATATTTCATTTTATTTGAATACAATAGTGGATATCATTGTATATCATCTATGTTTGAATAACAATATAGTACAGAATTAATATTGTTCCTTTTCAACTTTGAGAATTTTATATTCGAAATTTTTATTATAATAAATAAATTAGTAAACAAATATGAATACTAATTATTATGACTACTAGCTAATACGTCTTTTGAAAATACATGTTCAAGTAAAAAGTAAAGTGCGGAAGATACCGAGCGGTGGCCGACGAGGAACATCCATTATACTTGACAATACAGAGATATAGGTTATCAAGGACCTCTTCAAGTTCAAGTTCTTTATTACCTTGAGCCATACGACTCATAAGGAAAACAACATATATACAGATATACATACATATTTACAATACATATATAAACATCCACTATACACTAAATATTACGACTTTATTACGACTTTCTTTACGATAATATTACGACTTTATTATGACGATAATACGACCTCTTGAAGACACAGAAGCAGAAACGGGACAATATGTAAGACAATGACTTCTGATAAGTGCCAAGTAGGTGTTTATAGCGATCGTAAAATGCGCGTCAATATTATAATCTTAATCTTATTAAATATGTCCATAAATGAGCCTCGTTGGCGCTTTGGTGGTTTCGGTATTCGGTCGTGTTTGAGCTAAACCATCGATTTTAAACAGAAATTGTTGAAAAGTGGAGAAGAAAAACACCACAGTTGGTACAGTTATAGTGTGGTTTTATTTCTAAAGCCATACATACGTGAGATCTACCAAACATGATCATATGAATCATATAAACGCTCATCATATAAAAATACTAAAGGGGGTGGGAGGCAAATAACATAATTGAAAAAAATAAGGAAGGGGGTGCTTACATATACGAAAAACACATATAATAAAAGTTTACCATTTATCTCAACAAAATTAGCTGGAAATGGAAAATCTCTACAAACACATATTCATGCCACATTTTCCCGATGGGACATTTTGTAGAAATAATCGTTCTTATAACTTAAGAAATATTGTACAAAATGAGTCATGTAAACACCGAATAGGGCATAATGGAGATCTTGGATGGAAACCAGTTTAAACTATCTTTCAAGAACATGACTAAACAGGTAACTACATTTGATAAATATTACACGATTTATAAAACTAGTACATAGTAGCTGATAATTTGTAACTGTAATTGTATCCCATATATCTTTCTATATACGGAATAAAATAAACTGAACTGAACTATTAATTACCAAATATATAAAAACATGAACAATAGGCTATATCATATAATATGGAAAAATACCTCCAGAACTTGTAAAATATTTACACCTGTGTTTGATCAACTAAGTTTTAATTACACGAATGTTAGATTTAGACGGAACAACAAACACTCAAGCCAAATCCTATATAGTATACTCGCACACCGATTGAGGGTATGTGTGCGAACACGGAGCATCTATGTATTTACCAGTGTCACTCATTATCACGCAATTTTCTCCTTTTCCTCCGTTTGGCTCACCCAGTTCCCAGTTTGAATATGTGATGGCTGAAAGGCTGGCTTGGTGGATCCATGTGCCTTCAGTGACCGCGTCAGTCCCACTTATCCATGTCACTAAAACACAACACATTAACAATAAAGACTCGTAGAATCTATCACCGCTTTGTACAGGGACTAATAGAATTTATCTGTAATGTCCGATGATGATTGGGAAATCCAAAAACCAAGTGTCAAGTTCACTTTGTCTATGCCAAGGCTTGCCGTCGCATGGACTAGTTAACTTGACACGCATGTTTTCAGAATTCTTCATCATCGGACGTTAGGAGTTGAGTGTTTTCCCCCATGGATTAGTTTGTCCCTTCAAATTGTTTTCCCTCGCGTTATGTTGGAAATGAACAACAATTAGGTGGCCTGAAGTTGATGTATGTCGTGTTTGCTTATGACGTCACAAATAAATTAAACGCGAAATAGGTCGAGGACCTTGTCATCCACCCCTCCCTTCCCTTGAGGTTAACAGGCTGATCATTTCAGATCTCTTGTAAGATATCTTTGTGAATGTTGGAGAAAAGAATCCCACCCTAGTGACAAATATCTGCAGTGCACGCAAGGCATGCCGACTCTTGTGTGTTGCAATCCTTGATAAAAGAATTTCTCTTTTTCCCCACAAAATTGATTAAATTCTGTTTTTCTGCAGTACTTAATGCACATGAGAGTATACCTATTGATAAACAGTAATTCAATTGAGGTATTCTGACGTTTACATTTTATGTATGCATTATACATTATAGGATCCTTTGATAGGATTTTAGGCAGGCATATGTACCCATAGTCCGAGACTGGGTTGTCCCTTAATGGGTAACCACACGAATATCCCTGTTTCTGGTGAAAAATAACATCGTGTGATATCCAAATCTACATATTTTTATGTAGATCTCTATATTGTGTAAGAGGATAAACAATATTTCATTCAATCATTAATTTATCAATAAAATGGTCTTCAATTATCTTAGTAATACATCAGTATCACACTGTATATGGGATTTAAATTGGTCAAAAATGCATTTCTATTTCCGAAAACATTTGGACAGATATAGATATCGTAATTCAGTTACAATGCTATCAACATTCAGTTATGGGAATTTTACTATGAAACGAAATCATCTGTGGGTATTGCCCACAGAATAAATCTATCCTGTTTGAAAAATTAGTCGATGCAGTACATGCTTAGCGGAATATCATGTAAAAGTATTGTGATATTCTAAAGGTCATTTTACCTGTAAAAGAAATATATAGAAAGTATTTATCTTTGTAAAACAACAAATATTCATGACTTACGTCCGCTGTTCAAAGATGCAACGACATCCTTTTCCTGAGAGTTAGATATCTCAGCAAGCTGTTTGGGGCGAGTTACTGTACTATCTAGTGTTTTACATTTTTCCTTGAAATAAATGTATTATGTTTATTTAGAGAACGTGTTAAGAGATTCAACCTAATTTCATGTACGAAAAATTATCTCACGGAAAATAAAAGAAAATGGATCTGAATGACAAATACCACCAAATATAACAAAACATAGAATAGAAACATATAAAACGTTACAATATATTATAATATCAAGTTGTAGCACCGACTTAAACCGAATTAAAGCACAACAGTCAAACAAAGAATTAAAACATTTCAGTATATAGCCTAGCATATAGAGAACAAGAAGCTAAATAAATTAAAGTTAATAACTCCCCATATACAGAACAATAATTCGAACCGAATAGTATTCCAAAGAAACAAATGAAGTTTAATAGAATGAAAACAATTCAAAAATCAACAGAGTTCGATATAACAGCTCCAAGGTGGAATGAGAATATATATATATATATATATTTATATATATATATTTATATATTTATATATTTATAAATTTATATCGAAATGGTAAACATACAAATTATAATAAAGTTCCGTTATGATAGATAACGTCGCACAGTTAATATATTACACTGTGCATTACAAAAACTCATTTCTCACACCTACGACGCATTGAACAAATCAGATTATGCAAGAATGACTGGGGAATGTTTCACCATATGCGTGATAAAGAACTACGCAAAGTGTCCAACGTAGCAAGGGGATTTGGATCTTGTCGTAGACGTCGTTACATTTCATCCGAAAAATGTTTTATAGAAAATAAATCCGGTGACATCGCAGGTCAAGGTAGCAAATTCACGTTTTGCTGCCGTAGATGGTCACTAACTACGCGTGCGGTGTGCGGTCATGCGTTGTCCTGCTGCAAAATGAAATTATGCTGATTTTTTAATAAACGGATTGAAGTGCTGATATACAATCTTATCACGGTAGCGCACGCCGGTTAAATTGCCATCCACTACCACCAAAGAGGTCATTCCATGTGTTGCAATTCCACCCCAGACCAAAGCGCTCCCTCTGCCGAATTGGCGGCGCTGAATAACACAGGCGTCAATGTAGCCGCAAGTAGTGGCCCTAAGTGAATGATACGGCCACAATTCCTTACGTTGCGTAAACTTGCATTTTTGATTAACGGAATGGCCGGCACGATTCTACGCATTTCGGCATCAAATGGAGCAAATACCTAATATCATTGTTATTTTTATATCATTTTATTCATCGGCTAGTTATTTATGAAGAAGAAAACTAAATTGAAATAACAAGAAATGCGGTAACTAGCCGATAAATAAAATGTAAACAGAGAAGTGACATAAAAATAACAATGACCACGCACCCATGACCACGTGTTTTTCGTCAGCTCCGCCTCTTTTTGTGAGGTTTCTGTTAACGAGATCTCGCGAGACCGAATGGCTGACACAGAAACCGGCAAATTTGAAACAGATTGGGAAAAAATGTGTGTAGAGCCCTCAGACGACAGATCGGGGGTAAGTTAACGTTGCCGATCGCTTACTTTATGTTTATATATGTAAGATATTTGCTCCATTTGATGCCGAAATGCGTAGAATCGTGCCGGCCATTCCGTTTATCAAAAATGCAAGTTTACGCAACGTAAGGAATTGTGGCCCTATCAATCATTTAGGGCCACTACTTGCGGCTAGCGTCAATGTAATGTTTTCCTAGCTGTCAAAGAATCCGATGGGAATCGATTACGCAAATGTGACGTCCGTATATACGTATCAGGCGTCCGGATCATGGCCGATCCCGAACGGTGTCACTTCCCTGATATCGTCATGCGCCGATCCAGGATTTTTTTCAGAGGGGGTCCAACCAAAAAAGGTTATTTTTTCTCTTAGACAAGGGGGGTCCAAACCCAAAAATGCCCAAATATGACCTTTTTGGTAAAATTTTCGGATGCCAGGGGGGGGGGGGGTCCAGACCCCCGGTACCCCCCTGTGTATCCGCGCATGATCGTCTCCATAAAACTTTTACAATGTTAATATGAACTCCAGTCTGTCTTGCTACATTGCTTTGAGACATCACAGCTTCCAGCATCTCAATAGTACGCAAACGATAATTTTAAATAATGTGAATAATCTATCAATTCCAAGCACCAATTATTCTGTTTTAATACATTGCATACTGTCAGTGAAAGCAAAAAAAATACAATCGATTACTAACCACGTGTCTCTAGGGATCGAAATTCCGGAAAAGCGTACATCAAGGCGAATCGATAGTGATATTTAACAAAGTGAGTACTCAAACACGCGTTTAATATATTAAACTATGCCTTTCAGAATAAAGAGCGATCAAAGTATACCTTTTATATTTTATCTAACTTTTATATAGGCACAGTTTCTATTTTCCGCTAATATATAACGCAGTTTACAGGTGTCTACATTTTCGCTAACTCTTAAGATTCATACTGTAGAGACGATATTATAATACTACAATAGACCAAAAATAATAGATAATACACTTACTATTGCTCCATAAACGTCCGTGTTAGTGGTTTCTACTTTAAAACATTTATTGTTTACTCTTATCCAACCAGAGGCACATTCTAAAAACAAAAACCCCAAATATCAATTCAGATTTCAAGTAGCCAATGAAGGAAGCCTCTTTCTGAATGTAACTCTTGAATTTCTATATTTATCATATATCACATATTTTGATTTTTGGTATATTATAAACAGCATAATGCAATTTCTATGAGTCTGCAATCTTAATGTCTGATTTTCTATTGTAGATTTCTCTTTCATTAGTGAACCATATCAATTGTAAAGATATGTATATATTTACCTTCAAATTAATTAATCAATTCAAAATTAATAAAACATTCGACGGATTGTTTCATTTAAAGCCTATCTCCCAATCACTCGGCCACGAGCATCACTGAAGAGACATAGCATGTCGAAATGCGCATATGGTGCACAACATTAAAAGGTACATATGTTCTATATTTATTTCAATCACTAGTGAGCAATAAAAGTTCTTACGAGAACAAGGGTATTGTTTTAAAACATAAATTAATCGCTACTCCCATTATGAAGCAATAACTGTTGCTTTTATATAAATATTTCTAGACAAAATTTAGCTTGTGTAGGATGTAGGATAATCTTTCTGAATATCTTAAAAGTATTGAATTCTATATTTATATCTCGTGGAAAAGTTCCCCGCGGAGGGTTTGACTTAAGTGTTATTATACCTTTCTCCTGATGTCATGTGGCTTTGACACTTTCTATACAGTGTTTGTTCACATTCATTTATCTATACAGTGTTGAATTATTATTGTTTCGTCTGTGTGTAAGGACATTCGCGGCGGGTGTGGCTAGCCAAACAGGGGACGCTCACTCCTCCCGGGCACCTGGTCTCACCTCTGAATTTCAGGGGTCCGTGAATGTCCACTGTAGTACATTGTTGTTAGTACCATAGTCATGTGACACCAGTTACTTTCGTATTTTGCATGAATGTCACACTTTTTCCCTTTGCAGTGTTGAGCTCGTGAAAAAGTTCCCCGCGGAGGGTTTGACTTAAGTTTCTATTATACCTTTCTCCTGATGTTATGTGGCTTTGACACTTTCTATACAGTGTTTGTTCACATTCATTTATATATACAGTGTTGAATTATTATTGTTTCGTCTGTGTGTAAGGACATTCGCGGCGGGTGTGACTAGCCAAACAGGGGACGCTCACTCCTCCTGGGCACCTGGTCTCACCTCTGAATTTCAGGGGTCCGTGAATGTCCACTGTAGTACATTGTTGTTAGTGCCATAGTCATGTGACACCAGTTACTTTCGTATTTTGCTTGTATATATAATGTATCGAATTGAAAATCAACTAATCCGCTTCTTTTAAGGGTAAAACATGCTGGCAATATCCGTATGATTTTAAGATGCCTTGGTATGTTCATTACTTGGAAAACGTTATGCAATCGCTTATGTGAAAAATCTTGTCGTGTGCAACAGACTAAGTGAAAATGGTGTGCTTCTATTTGACTAGCATATTGCCTCTCAATGTTGAGCTGACAATTTCAGGCACGGGACAAAATACATTGATTATATTGAGAAATAGTATTAAAAATTATATGTATTCAAACATGTGCTAAACACGTTTCGAAATCATCAAAATACACAATATACATGAATGTTAATGTTAACAGTTGGATGAGAGTTACAATAATAATTTGGTAGAAACTCTAGTCGGACAAAACACTATTACATCCTGTTGAACGAAAACTTACGCCATGAAACTACATTAAAGTTCAATGTTTAACCCAGTTTTCATTGATAATGCTTAGTTCCCTCAATATAGCAGGAGCATGGTGGCCAGCAAAACCAAAGTTAGGGCGCCGGTCTGCTGAAAAAGCAAAGGACTCCAAAAACTTTCCAACCAGAAAGAGAAAATGTACTTTCAAGTAAATAAACTTAGAATATATTAAATTCTATTCTATGTTAAATATATATTGCGTACCACCTATATATTGTCATGAAATCTCTACCTGTAAAATACGAATGAAAAATTTTAAAATTTATACTTGCTTAAAAAAGAGAACTCTGAGACTGATATACTTTACCTTACAGAAGAACATTATGTCCAGACAGTGCTTTTAACTGTGATACAGGATGGCCTGGGAAATACACTGTTTTTCTGTACATAGCAGAGGATTGATATCTTCAGAAACATTCCCGATGCAAATTCATCGGGTACTAGTAGGAGCAATCATAAGTGTCTTCTTTTAATACATATTACGATAAAGAAAAAACCGAAAGATACCCAAGATATTTTAAATTTAATGTTTCGTTGTTAATAATGTATATGAGATGAAAATGTTAATTTCAAATTTCAAAGATAAATTAAATCATCTGCAATTGTGTTATAATTATAAATACTTGTATGAAAAATGCCATGAACAATAGGTGTTATAAAGACTTACCTGGTACAAAACATGACATGTCAATAGAAGTCCATGGTTGCCCAGGGATACATGTGGAGAAAGGGCTGATGCCCACAGACACAGTGCCAGGATCACACGTGAACTTGACAGTGGGTGGATCATATGATCGTGAATGACTAGACAGAGATACAACTGGTATGGAATTCGAACACTCTAAAATATAACAATGTTAAAATGTTGTACTTCCTTGATATTGTGCACATATTTATTGCACACTGATTATTGTATTTACTGAAAGTGATTTCTCATTGACCTTTAGTTATTGTTTGAATCGATAATAAGTTTCAACTAAATTCGGAAACATACAAATTGAACAACAAAGAATCTTGAAACATCCAAAAAGAAGAGTACAATTCATGCTTAATTTCGAAAATGATATTGTCAATCTCATGACTCTGAATACGATACGTGTACGCTTTAAGGTATTTAGGCACTGAATTCATAATAAGCATTAATCAATAATACATCATCTCGTTACGTGCCTCTTTCATCAATTTCTTTGATTTGACAAATATTTCAATTCATAAGTAGTAGGTCACATTTGATACCGAAGAATAAATGATGTGAACAAGTTATTTAGACATTATTCATACTTTTTTAATTAAAGCGATTAAACGAAAGACAAACACTGTTCAATGCCACTGACAAAAACCTAATGAACTCGGTTGACCCTCGAAATTCAGAGATGGAACCCGACACCAAGGTGAAGGAAATGTTTCCTGTTTGGCGGGTCACACCCGTTATTAATAATCACAAAGCTACAAAATTTAAACATAGACTAAATTTGACAGAAAACATTGCCGTCATTCATTATCAGAAGAGAGAGAGAGAGAGAGCACAAAGAATAATATTGATAGTGGTATTTATATTTCGATACCTGTCTTAATACATGTGTTGGCTCCAGATGACAATAAAATGCATGTTTCATATTCATGCTGACACAAGCCGCAGCTAGTGTTACTTTCCTGAAATGTTTAATGATAAAAATGTCAATTTTGATACTTTTTATTGGTTATTTTCTACAATATTGACAAATAATTTCATAGGGCAATGACCAACAACAACAATGGCAATGAACAACAAAACAATAAGGAATAAAAACACAAACACAATGAAAAAAGTCTGGAAATGGATCTATTCAATATGAATTGAATTCATGAATTCAATGAAGAAACATTTCAAATTAGATGAGAAGCATTCACAAGATTGAGGATGTTTTGGTAGACGATTGCTTTAATCATAATACAGCGAGCACTTTTGTAATTGTATACTTTGGATGTGGCGGTATATATCTATAGGACATGATGTTCCTTATTTTTTAATATAGGGGATGTTTCTCTTATACGGATTTTTTTTATATAAATAAATATTGACTTTAAATGCATTTATGAATTAAATCTTGGCCAGATTTGAACTGCAAATCTGTTTTAGAGCCAATTCCTCCATATTTCAAAACTAAAATCGTCAATGCAATGTAAGATATTTAAGTAATCGACAAATAACGCCAATGAGGAAATCCTATAGTCGATACGAGGCTTTACATGATATCTCATTATCCAGAGTAAGGAATGATAGACCATATTAAATACCACATTTGACATCTATACTTGGCAATTACATGATAAGACGTTTTATAAAGGACTTAGTGTTCTTTACAAGCAGACAATGCTTACGTGCCCCGCGCATCTGACTTCGCTTCGTTTTGGGTTTTACATATGGTCATTATTAAATGTACTTTCGTATGTTTTGTTTTGTTTATTAATGTTATAATTATTATTATTATTATTATTATTATTATTATTATTATTATTATTATTATTATGCACTGCAAAGGTAACACCAGTAAATATCCAAAACTTTGTAGATTCGTACAATGTATGTAATTATCTCTGTGGATATATAGTTTGATACGAATGTGATTGCGCTCTGATGATTTATTTATAGATGCTTGAAGAGCGTCAAAAAGAATGAACACATGTTGGAAATATCTTACAGAGTTCAATATCTTATAACTTTACTTCATTTTAAATAGTAAATAGTAGAACTACCGAATGCATGCTGTATGAAGAATATCGACAGACACGTTCTACAGTGATTGTGGACCGACTGTCTTTAGAGATGCCAATTAAGTTATTAAATCTTCAATTATGAAATTTAAGTCACTTTCTAATTTATTTCTTAAATTGTTTTTAAAGAAAAACATACCTGAGCAAGTTTTAACAAATTTGTTACAAATCAAAATATTGTTCATAACGCAAGGCCTTAGTTTCTTTTCCCCAAAAAAGATAAAATAAATAAATAAATAAAAACCCCAAGAATATTTATTAATATTGAACATCAAAACTTAAACATTACCAACCTTTTCAATGTATATGTATGTTGTGTCTGAATCAATAGAAGTTGATTTATCAAAATGGGAAAGCGGCAGCAGTTTACACAGAAGGTGAAGACGGACGTAATTAACTGATGCACATCCCTTAAGTTTTACACATTCTTCGATACACAATCGAAAGGACATTGGTGTGAATGATTTTATTTCCTCGGTGTTAAGTACTGTCTCTTGAAATACTTGAACATTGTTAGAGCTCACTACAGCAACACAGCTTGTGAAGAATATATAGAAAACACTAAAAAATCCTGTCATTATTCAATTGTTTTAAGATACTGATCAGAGTTATCTTCCTTTGATAGAGTCGCAACTACTGTTTATATCCCATTGTATTATCCTTGTTTAAGACAATTTATATTGTTTACAAATGATCGTGTACTGTCTGAACTGTCTTAGCATCAAATGAGTCTCTAGAATCCATTTACCAAGTTATCGTATCCAACATCAGCATACCATAAAAAAAATATGCTCGTTGCCTGACTATTCTGATCTAGAGAATTATTTCATTGCTTTTATTTATATTATACACTTTTGTTTTTGCAATGTGGATTTGTGATCTAAAGGTTCGTCAGGCTATATCAACACGATATTATCCAAGAATATTTAAATTTTGCACATTGATTTTTTTCATGTTATCTATGAGTTCCGAATGAATGATCCCTAAAAGAATATTATGCTTTACATGCCATAAATTATTAAACACGGATTTATTCTTATTTTATTTATTTATTTTCTTTTGTCTTCGAAACAATAACCCTACTCTTTCTTGGTTGTTACTCGTATCTTGTGTCACTTGCTATTGAATACATATATAATAGCGCTGTTAGTGATAAATAATTGATTACATTTTCACTGGATGAATCAAGATCTAGGTCAGAAAAGAAAAGTTATACAAAACAAACCTTAGTCATTCAGTATTCTTTACAAGTCAAAAATACCATGCTATAAGCTAAAATGTTCGAATTAGGTGACATTTCAAATAAAATAAATCGCAACGAAGTCTAGCCACTGTACTTTTCTCATTGTAAATGTAAACAAATCATGATAGGAAACAAAGAATTTTTAACCCTCTCCCCCCACCCCACCCCCCCTCCACACACACACACACACACACACACACACACACACACAAACTACTACTACTACTACTACTACTACTACTACTAATAATAATAATAATAATAATAATAATAGGAAAGCACAAGTTTTAATGGATTAATATTGTTTCTTTCATAAAATATCACATAAATTTCATTTCCTATCTCCAGTAAATCTGGATAAGACATTTAAAATTACATAAACAAGGATGTGACCTCCCAAAATAGTTCACTCATTTTAAAATAAGGGAGTTCATTGACAATATTTGATACATTGATACATTTTAACATTCAGTACTATCTGACTCCCTCATTACAGTTAAAGTAGACTCACGAAGCATTGTTCAGGTGCGAAGCGAGACAAAATCTCTGTATGCTTTAAGACACATTTTCTACGTGCTTGGCACCCAATACGCTAACACCAAAGAATGCTGACAGACAAACCATAAAGAGCAAGGTATGGAAAATTTTATAACAATATAAGGGAACATGAACGGTATGCTTGCAGAAAAGTAATATAGGTGGCATAATGGATAGATATAAGCACAACAAGAAGATACTGAGCAATGTTCTGCAGGAATATCTATATAAAAAGACAAAACTCTGAGTAAAGGCAATCGCAGACCCCCGGAAAAATCCAAAGGTGGGATCAAGTGCCGTGGAGGAGTAAGCATCCCCTGCCGACCTGTCACCCGCCATGAGGCCATAATAAACGTCGAGTTATTATAAACTCGACATCACATTTAGTAGAAAACATAATACCGTAGTCATATTTGGTGAAACGTCACGACTAGTATTGTTATTGCAATAGAAATCCACAACAATCTAATCGATAAACAACATCTTCAACCAAATAAGGAAGTCAACCTGTCGACAATGATATCAAAAATTGTACACAAGATCTTTGTATCGTCCGTAAAATGTGCGGGATGTTGACTTAGGACGTTTGCTCTGATATCCTTGTGATAATAACTTTCACTAATTAATTTGCCTTAGTGAATGAAGGAACCGTAATAAGAAGAAACTCTAGCATATCGGATCACCTGAGACACATAAAAATATATATGCAGGTGTTAAAGGAATGTTACTTCATGTGCGTGGAAATTTAACAATGGGAATATTAAAGTCGTCTCGCTTGTAATTTAATGATGAAGTTCGTTTACCATCTTTGTTAATATTTAGAAGATCTAAATACGAAGCACAGGCACTGGATTCTGTTGTATCTTTAATTTTGAGTCCTTTTGGATATATTGCGTGTATGTATCAAAGTGTTGATTATTTAAAGACAATACATCGTCAATATATCTGAATGTGAAATCAAATTTCATTGCCAACTGTTTATTTATTTTGTTATAGTTAGTGCCCATTGGAATGCCAACAGTATGTCGGAATACTTGGTTACCAAATACAACATAAATAAAGTCAATGATATTGGAGCTTAAAGCCGGCGTGACCTAGTGGTATCGCATCGGACTCCTGATCGGGAGGCCGGGGCTCGAGTCCCGCTCTGGTCATGCCGGTGTTCTGTCTTTCGGATGAGACAGTGAAAACCGAGGCCCCGTGTCGTGGCACGTTAAAGATCCCTCACTGCTTCGAGTGGGTCCGTTGCAAAGGTCAAAATTTGTATGCCCCGCATCAGGCAGATGCCGTCACCATATACGTGAAATATTCGTGGTGTGACGTAAAACAAAATCAATCAATCATATTGGAGCTTTAAATGTGTATATTTCTTTCACAAAACTTGAAGAGTTATAGATACTGTTATCAATATACTTCATATTCTAGTATGGCATGAGATTTTCTGTATATCTGTTTCATAGAACTCCCCCAGTGTTTATTCTCCAACATATTCCCGCTCAAGATACGCAACGCCTGTTCTTAATGCTCCGCCAAATTGATTTTCTGAAAACTGAATTATTTATTTAAAATACGAAACTGAAGTTGTCGCCTGTAGAAACATATCAGAAGAGAAACAAGAAACAATTTGGTGCAAGCACCAAAGTGTGGGCCGGAATGGGATGTTTGATAAAACTGCAAAGAATTTTAAAAACTGAATAACGTTGTAAAATATGTATTGTACAGCCATGTGACTGTTAATTAGCAGACATATAAAGACCATGCATTATGATCGACCACAGACATATAAATCTCCAGTATCACTTCCTTTTCAGCTAATAGTTTATATTTGGGCTCATTTAGCCCATTCAGTACTTAAGGCGTGGCAATAGCGAATTTATCAGACGTGCGGATTAGCCTGCATTTAGTGTGGAAATGTACTTTTAAAATTACTAGTCATATCATCTACTATATGTTTTAAGTCGGTGGGTTCAGTGGACTAGGTGACCGAAAGGACGCGGGTTCGACTTCCGCCGTGGGCACATCGGTGATCTGTCTTTCAAATTGGACAGTAGAAACAGAGGTCCCGTGTCACGGTAGGCGTGACACGTAAAAGATTCCCCACTTCTTCGGGAGGGTCCGTTACAGAGGTATAAATTTCTATGCAATGCATCAGGTAGATACCGTCACCATGTACGTGAAATAGTCGTGGAGTGACGTGAAACTATAATTAATCAATTAACCCACTATTTATTTTTAACAACAAAACATAACCAATCTATAAGCAACTTGAGGTTTTCTGAGGTAACCAACACTTCACTGGTAAACTTTTGGTAGTGGTGTGACCGTGCTGGTTGGTAATCTTTTTATTCTCAAGTTTCAATTTATAAACACTAATTAAGGTTTATCGTCCTGCCAGAAGAAACAATTGTAATTGGTCCTTCTTAGCGTAGCATTCTGTATTCTGAAAGTTTTAGTAGGACTTACATCACACTATTATTCAGTCGTAATATTACAAGTCGACCATTTCCGTACGCAAAAAAAAGATATATTTTTTGTAAAAAATGGCGATGATGTTCCGATTGGATATTAACCAAAAGTCCCTTAAGCAACCGAATAATAATTTGGTTATGAAGAAAGCGCGTCAAATATTAAAAAATTGCTAAGTAACACCCATCCCCAGAAAATATTCCAACAAATTTAATACTTCTCTGCTGTAACGTACTACAATTACATGTATCTATCAAACTGGGTCAGAGAGGTGACACATGCTCTCTCCGCAGTGAATAAAATCCTAATTTATTCATTGGTGTAAAATCCTGGGGGTGTGGTCTTACTGTACCGCAGAAACGCATGCGACTTTCCCAAACCTATATCAAAGGCTAGTGCCGGCCCACAATAACAACTACCTAGCCGTGGTTTATGGTCCAGTAATTCCACTTGTCGCATGAACCAATCAAATCATAACTGAGCCGCCGGCGACGAGGGGAATTACTGGACAATAAACCAAGGTTAGTTAGTAGTTATTTCTTAAATATATAATATAGAGTAAAAAAAAAACGAACATGGACATGACGTTGAATACATAAGCGTCACTTGTTTCTTTGGGATCCCAGTAAAAAGGAAGATCGTAAGACATTTGGGTGAGGAAAACACTAACCACGTAACACTAGCCACATCACTAAAAGGTACACATTCGTAATGCGACGATAAATAACAAAAAGAACTTAACCACTCACTACCAGCTCTTATAACTTACTTTTTCCAATGTCCTGAAATAAAGGCGGAACAAACATCTGTGTTCCCTTTCAAATGATGCAAAATTTGTCAAATATTTACCTCTTGATATCGAATTAAAGGTGCATCAGAATTAATAAAACACCTATATCGTATATTATAATAAAGTAAATATGAATGCGAATAGTTCTTTCACATTTACACTCACAAAAACGAACCACGGTGGACATTCATAGGTACGTAAGAATCAGAGGTGAGGCCAAGAGTCCAAGAGGAAGTGAAATGAAGATGAACAATATGGTGTACCTACTGCTATGGTCATCAGCTGCAGTACAGCCAAGATAAGGATCGCCTTTGATTCATTTTCACCAAGGATATTCACTCAGAATACTGAGAATCAATAAGGATCTCTCTCTCTCTCTCTGTCTTTGTTTTAAGGTGGGACGTCCCCTCTATCCCACTTTCAATCCGCCACTGAAAGCCACCGTTCGAACACATTTAAAACCGGACAAAACGTCCAGAACAAGAAATTCTTAAGACAACTGGTTTACGACAATGACTGATGACAAGCAGACAGATAAATAACTAAGAGAAAGAACAACAAACACATGGACAACAAACATGACAGACAGACAACAAACATGTACAGACGGACAGACAACTAACATAAAGAAAGATACGCAGACAAAAGACACCTAAGCATCAGTGTCATTCCAAAATACCACAAAAATACCTCAGTGATCAAAAAGTCAAGAAGAAAAGAAAAACTTCATAGGCAGGGCATTGTCAAAACAGAGGTCTTTTATATAAAGCATCCAACAAATCCAAAGTTATTAATTTATTGACCTTTGACAATGTTTATAAATAAGAGGGAGTTGACAGGAGCCCCACCATTCCTCTCAACCTGTCTGCCCCCTCATGTATATGTATCATGAATAATGGCAAAGGTTTAAGTTTACTTCAATCGTAAATTTGTGTGCAGGTGTTTTCACCTCATTAGAAATGCCAACATTAAACCCAAGAAATTTCTCGCCATCCAATGCTGGATTTACACATTTCATTGTAAACCATTTATAAAGAAAACTCTATCGAAATCAACGTACATGTATATATTCTACAATTAGTCTGTACATAAAGAGCTAACGCCGAAATTGTACATTTTAACATTGTTGATGTGTATTTTTTAAATATTAGTTGTATGTATTAAAAAGTGAGTTTTATAAGCCCTTCAAGAATATTTTAGAGGAAATACACAGCAGTAACATGTACCATGTCCATTACAGCCTGCCTGGTCCTTAATTGTTTCGAGCCGATTAATATTTCGCGCAAATGTTACTCATGACTTTAAGTAGTTCAATGTCCTTTATCCAAGGTCATGTCTTCAAGGCCATTATCATAGTGAATATTTCAGTGGTGCTTGGTCCTTGAAACTATATTAGTACATGAATCTACTTTTAGCTGCAGGGAAAATATATCCGAAATTGCACGTGTCATTCATTACCTTGATCCCACGGTTAGAACTCCAATGTCAATCTAAGTGATCTTGTGATAGTGCAAAGACAGACTCTTGCTGAAGAATAAACTTGCTATCAAATCACTAAATAGCCTTCCTATGTTCCTTTTCTATATCCAATAATCTAATCTAATCATAAAATATATGTTCTTCATTCCGTACTAGATGATAGATATGAGAAAGCATGACAGTGTCTACCTTAGTTAAGCAAAACGCCTATTCTGGCCACCATTGTGATCACTTTAAATATATATGTACTTAACGATCTCAAATTGTGTGAGATTCTCCAAAATCAAAGGTTAAGATATTTATAGATGTCTGAAAAATCAAAGTTGAGACAAGATGCTTCACAGGAGTATCTCCTGTTGACAAACTACACATCAACATTTCATGAGGTGAACTCCATTACAGGAAACTAATACAACAAGATGCCCATTGGTCTTATCTCTCACCTGGGCTGATTTTCCCAAAATGCCGTTCCCCTGGTTCTTTTCTTGAGGATTTTCTTATTTATGTATCATAATATTCCATCAATGTGGTAAGTCTCTAGAATAAGGGTGTGTATCATCAGACTTATGATACCTAATGACACTAAGATTCTTCAGACTATTAACCGTTACTATCCACTTACCCCACAACTGGGGAAACAAACTTTTATGAAAGTCACAATAGCTCAGTGGATGAAGTGCTCAACTCATGGCCAAGAGATCCTTAGTTGGACTCCCACCGTGGACACGCAAATGTCCCGTTTTTCAGATGGACAATGAAAAAAAAAACCCAAGGTACCATGTCACAGTAGGCGTTGCATATAAAAGATGTTTCACTGGTTCTGATGGGTCTGTTCTAAGGGTTTGCACTTCATCAAGCAGATGCTGTCATCATGTATGGAGAGATGTAAACCAATATTCAATCAGTCAGGCTCTTTCTAACAATGTATTTAAGTTCTAAAATATTTAAAATTAGTGAAGAAAATATTCCAAGTGCACTTAATTACGATGGTCATTTTGGCCCCATCCAAAGACAGTATACCCCCCACAGGTGATTATGAATTCTACATATTTGGTAGAGGACTGAATTGTTATTTAACATGTGCTCCTCTCTTAAATATGAAAGCCTTACCTTTATCATTCATGTTAAAAGTTTTTGAAATATAGGTCAAAGGTCACTGTCAATGTCATGAGGTCAAAAATTATTGTACCAACAGAAAAGTCTTGACACAAAAATCTGCATGTGAAATATGAAAGCCCTACCTCTTATAATTCAAAGGTTATAATCATAGTTAAAATTTATGAAATATAGGTCAAAGGTAACAGTGAAGGTCACAAAGTCACAAATTATTGTACTGACAGACAGGTCTTGTCACAAGCAATATGCATGTGAAAATTGAAAACCCTACCTCTCATGATTCTAAAGTTATACACAATGTTACAGTTTTTTTCAAAGACAAACAGATAAACAGACTGACAGGCCAAAAACAAGATGAAATGAAAATTTTCAAAATACATTATCAGTAAAAGGCTATATAAGTTCTATGAAAGGTGCTGGACCTTTGCCCTGAGAATCATGAATTTCACAATTTTGATACAGAGCTTCACATTGTTTATCTTGTATTAAATTTTGTATACAATGCTTAGAAATAGATTTTCAAAGACAATGAACATTATCACTAAATAGCTTTATTTACTTTATCCTAAAGGCTGATCCCCTGCCTAAAGAATTATGAAATTCATAAATTTGATATAGAGCTTAATTAAGCTCTTTATAAATGTAACTATACATAGATTTTATTTCCAAGATGTGCAGGATAAGAGATAATTTTGAACATTGGATTATTTTCAGAAGTTCTGGCACTGAGGTAAGGCGTGTCAAGAGATTCAAAATTAATGATCATTTTATCCTAAAAAGAAACAAGCCAAAACACATAACTTCTTCATACAACTCTCTATGTAATAAGTGCTTTCAATTTTCCAATTCTGCGGTGTTTTTAATAAGTTTCTCAATACATAATACCTTCCAATAAAGTACCGGTAACAACCAGTATTCAGAGACAGATCATAATTAGGGCAACAAAACTGTTGATTAAAGTTAGTGTTATCAAAGGCCATAAATTCAAATACAGTTGTACATGAAATTGAAACATATGATTATTTTGATGTCTACTAAATATGATAACTTAGGTTTATGTGTAGATTTACAGTAAAAGGTCTGTATGCCTTAAAGGAACCTGGTCTGAGACTGGAAAATTATAGTATGAAAAGGATAAATTACGACAATATCTTATTTTTCCTGTATCCATAATAACTTTGCGTTAATTGCAGAATGTAATGCTAAAATCCCGCAATGTTTTCCTTGAATAAAGGTAATTGTGTCAAATTAAATTTGGTTGGTTTCAATTCTCTAAATAAGGCGATGCTCTGCCCATAATCAAACGCATACTCAGATATTCACTATAGAAAACAACAACAATGCCGCACATGAAAGAACACGAACACAGGAAACAAGCACAGTAGAAAAAACTATACACAGACTCAGAGGCCAAAAAAGAAAAGTGGAACAAATGTTAGAATCGGGTAAAGTCAAGTTTCATTGTCATGTGATTTCCTCTGACCATCCTCATCAATATTCAAAGAGTAGGCGTGGTTATTTCGCAAATTAAAAACGGGCATATTTCATCAACGACATCAGCTTTGGTAACGATACTTTTTATACATCTCAGATAACATACTAACAATCGATTACTGTTTAAGAAATCTGTATACATCTCGTATACTTTTCCCTTTAAAGTAAATGTTGATTTAATAGTGCACTCCATGTCTTTGTCTGCCTATAGAGTGTTCCCATGCAACCTTGTTTTCCTCAAATTAGCTAGAGTTATCTCCCTCATTGGAGTACAACTCTCTGATTTTATCCCTCATTGCTCAGATAAAACTGCTTGATTTAATTGCATTGTATATCTAAATCTTTTACAGAAAATTTTCAACTGATTGATTATATTTACTGATTAATCAAGACTGAAGTCACGAAATCTACCCTGATAAATTTCTAAGAACTTAAATGAAGTTTACATAGTGGTGATGGAAAAAGTCCGAGAGTTGTACTCCATCATGGCTGCTAATGTTAGTAGTATGACATCACATGGGCAGACTCTATACATGTATCTGCATGTGTACGACCTTTAGTAAAAACAAGTCCCAATACTTGGAAGGTTGTAAATCATCATAATGTCAAGACTGCCACTACCATATCTGCTATCAGTACGACAAGACACCAAAATTTCTGCTATTTGATAATACAATACATATAACTTCTCACAAAATTTCCATATCTCTGTTTAACTTTCTTTACTAAAGAACACAAGTATTCCTACATGTATGTAAGGTAAACATTGCTTAGTTATCATTGTTCACAATATTTCCATATCTTAACTTCTCCATCATCACTACAGGAAGCCAATAATCCTGCTTGTTTTGGATTCCATACTACAGCATTCACATCCTGTGAATGAGCTTTACTAATAGAACAAACGAGGCTGAAAGATGGCTGGTTTTTGTCAGAGCCTTCGTTCTCCTTGAAAACCTTAATAGCATCGTCACCAGAGGATGAGATGAGAAGACCAGTCCGATGGCACCAATCAATGTCATAAATTACTCGTTCATGGTAACCAGAGAGAGTGCATACACATTTCCATGTTGGGTCGCTGCCAATAGTTAAAACCCCTTCCTCATTCCCGGGTAAATATTCTTGCCAGATTTTAATGGTCTGGTCGTCACTACAGGATGCTAATCTTGATCCTGATTGATCAAAGCAAATTTTCCACACAGTTGAATGGTGGGATTCTAGGGTAGCAAAGCATGACCAATCATCAATCTCCTCTTTGAATAGTTTGATAGTGTTGTCATAGCTACAAGATGCAAGTACTTCTTTTATTGGATTCCATATGACATGTTTGACATCTTGAGAATGTGCAGACAAAACACTGGCGCATTCAAAATCTTCATCCTCAGTCACTGAAAAAGATAAAAGAATTTCTGAGTTTTCTGACTTTTTCTTACATCTTAACAATATGCCTAAATACAGTAATGAATAAGGAGGAAAGCACTCCTATTCATTTATCTATGTAGTTATAGAACAATATTCTATACAGTAAGGGTGAAATCTTAAAGAGGTTTTCAGAGAATCACAGGAATACTCTAAGAAACACATGTCACCTGCATCCAATTTTCATAAAGTGACTCTACACAGACAGACAGATGCAAACCGAAACAAAGAGGTTCCTATAAGTTGTGTATAACAGATGAGACAATAAATACCAAATCTAATAAACAGATGCTCCCTTGTCACTACTGGTATCAGGAATATCTCAATTCAGTAAAGCATCTTCAAAATCACTACATATATAACAGCCGCAAGTCATGACCCTATATGAATGATAGGGCAACAATTCACTGCATTGTGTAAACTTGCAATTTTGATAAACGGAATGGCTGGCACCATTCTACGCATTATGGCACCAAATGGAGCTAATCAAACATGCATAAAAGCAACTGATAACTTACCCCTATACACACATCTTTTCCCAACCTGTGTCAAATTTGCCAGTTTGTTTATATGTAATCTTAGTATACCACATGTTTGATTCTGCCCACGAGATGCAATTACACAAACATGTGAATGATTCAGATTGTTGCATATACATGTATAAGGTAGTAAATAAAGTAAAGCATCCTAGAAATCACAACATATATAAGGAAGTTAGCACAGCAAAGCCTCCTAAAAAATCACAACATATATTCCAGAGTTAATAGAAGACTATCTTCAAAATCGCTACCTATATTAACAGAGAGTAAATAGTTTCAAAATGCACACCATAAAGAACAAGGGATAATATAACATATCTACTAAAATTCCCTCCACCAAATCCAAAAATGGTAATAACTTGAACATTTCTGATGAAATAGTTCAGGAATTTGTCTAGATAATTGATAGAGCTATGTGGTAATTAAAAAATAACACTACTTGGCACGTCACATTTATCCTCTGTAAATTTAAGTCAAATTTCAACTTCATAAATCTATTATAATAATAAAAATTCAAGCAGGAAATATAATAGAAATCTTCCCGTAAGTCTTAGAGTTATTGTTCTTGGCCATGTTCAGTTCCATTTCAAAATTTAAATTTGTGACTTCTTTTATTTGGTTATCAACTGAAACAAATTTTGTATCAAGATTTACAAGAAAATCAAGGTGATAAAAGTGTGAAATTCTTCTTGATGAATTCAGAAACATGAAAATCATTGAATTTAGTGATATGACAGTAAGTTAAATTTGTTAAGAATCATGAATAAATGTTTACAGTAGAAATTTAATTCAAATTAAAACTATAAATTAATTTACAACATATCAAACAAACTGAGATAATTATTAACAACAGTATACTTTTGTGATATTGCTACCCGATAAATAGCCATTCATGTATGTTGCCATATTTTTCATATCTAATACATGTGTGGTACTTTCTTTAAAGCCCATAATACAATGCATTAGAAATGTTTCTCTAAATACTGAACAATAATAGTAATATTTGGGGTTGATATTTTCTGTTTTTCCTCACTATGATTTTGGAAATTCAATCTACTGTAATACTGTTGTATGAAATTTTCACAAAAACAAAAAGATAGTGTGTATAACAAGAATAGATTGTACTTTATGTTGATGGAAAGTCTTATATCTTATATGCCAGACTCAAACCATGGTTACAGCTGATAGACTTAAGGGTGTCATTGAAACTTGATTGATCACACCTGGTCCATTTTAGAAATATATTAATTACATGTTGTTTATATCTTAGGAGCAATCTTGTGGTGCAATGTAGTATAATGGTTAAGTGCCTGGCTTGTAATGCACGCGATCAGTGTTTAAGAGGTTGGTTACTTCCTGCTTCCATGTCGCCATCTACTGACCTTCCCATATCCACACACTTTTATCTCGACTGCATGTTGCTAGAAGACTGCCACTGTTTGACCATGCTACGGCCTTGACCTCATTTTCATGACCTTCTAAGGTTGCTATACACTCAAACTCCCCTTCTTTGCGACTCCAGACGGCCACTGTAGCATCAAAACTGCCACTGGCAATATAGTTCCCACAGGGGGACCATGACACCTTCCTCACTGTACGCTGATGACCGTCCGTTAAAACTGTCTTGCATACCTGACAACATTTGAAAAAATTCATATTTAGTATTAATGCTATAAAATGCTATAAAACTTGCATTTTGTTGGAAAATTAACAAAAATTAGGTCACCTGATGTTGATGCATGTCTTGTTTGCTTATGACATCACTAAAAAATTAGCTGAGAAATAGGTCGTGTAGCCAGTCATCTACCTTCCTGTGTTGGACAGGCTGATCATATCACACCTCTTGTAAGGATTACTTAGTGAATATAGGATACTAAATCTTCTCTATCTACCTGTACATCAGTAGTAGTGATTTTTTAACGTGCATTGGAGGCCTCAACAGAACTTTGCAAATCCTGTACCAATGATTCCTATGAGAATTGATAGATTATATGGAAAAGTTTGATAGTGTAGTCTGTTGCTATGTACAACTGATTTTTGGTACTTAGAGCAAATTTACTATTTCACACATTCTCAACTAATTTGAAAAGATTTCAATAGTTTAGCATGCATTCCAAGATCATCTCTAACACCTCTAATTAAGACATCATAAGGAAATGTTTGTGAAAGACAGACATGTCAAAAACAAAAGGCACCTAATATAGCACAGTAGGACTTAGGGGCATGTTTAGCTCTTTGTTCACAAATACCAACCACCATCATACAGTCATAATGCCATTCAGAATAACATCTTGAATATTCTAGGAAATCCCTTCAGTGAATATATTACTGTTTAAAGTTTACAAATGCAGACCTGCTTACAATATTTCAGTACCCTAAAAGAAAATCGAATGAAAAAATAGAATGCAGATGAAAACACTTCTAAGTGAAATGAAATGATTTTCCTAATTGTTGCAATAAACAAACAGTTCTGTGAAATCAAATCTTTAAATGATTATATGCCACATAAAAAATGAGATGGAAATGAAATGAAAACAAAATGAAAAGAGAGCAAAATATGGTGTACAATAACATTTTACCCATTTATCTCCTTCCTGACCCCATATTCTGATGGTTTTATCCCCTCCACAGGATGCCAGGAGGTTCCCTGAAGGATTCCAGGCTACATACCAGGCCCTATCTTGATGTCCTTTCAATGTAGCCAAGCACTGCAGTTCTGCCATTACATCCATACTAAGGCTACTGAAAATGTAGGAATAATGATTCATTCTATTATGACTGATAATAACTCTGTGACAATGCGACAATGTAGGTTTTTCACAGGGTCACATCGATTTAATTTGTAGATTCTCATCACATGTCAAGAAAAGTTTTTTTCTTTATTCATAAAGACCTAAAATTTAGCTTGATATTAATCATAATTTGACAGTATGACCCCTAAATCATTGTAAAAATCAACGGACTTGTATTTGGACCCTGTACAGCCTTATACAGGAATTTACTTAAGCACTGCATGCTGACTAACAGGGCGGTGGGAACTCTATGACAGGCCTTGTCCATACCTTTTCAGAGCAGACATGGTCCAGAGTCTCGTCCCCTCTGACTGTTAGTCACTCTTATTAAAATTATGGTACAATGTACCAATTTTGATATGTCTCTGTTACAGCCAGTTAAACCTTCATATCAGAATGATGAATACAGAATGCAGCATACCTGTAAACCTTCCGTAAGAAGGTCAGAATCTCTGTACAAAATGGCTCCCGATCTAATCAATATCTATTAAGCAATGGCAAAAAAGGGCATCTAAATTAAATGTGTTACAAGTCGAAAAGGCTGCCTGCATGTTGAATAGTCCAGTAAAATTTCAATTCGACAGAGACATATTGAAAAAGAAATAATTTAGCAGTAATCTACAAGGTTGATGTATACACTTAGAAACATAACAAAGTTTAGAACTGTAACAGTAAGAGGAAATTGACATGTGCTAATGTTATAATTAAGAACTGTTATTATGTTCCCCGAGTACTTTAATGACTTTTAGATTACTGTAGACATTCCTGGGTTTTTAAGGTGGGCGCCCATAAACCACTTAACCATACCAATTAATTGATGTTTGTTACTTCAATTGACCATCCTAAGTCGGTATCGTAACCACAACACAATCGAATATTTTTGTAATGTCGTTCTGTGTATATTCTACTATCATCATTTTTTGTGTGCAGGTCCTTGGTGATTTGTGTCATACAGCCTTGTCAGATGTTTTCTGTTTTCTCTTTTCTATCCAAAAGTCATTCCTTGCATTGATGATAGATAGATATGATGATAGTACTTAAAAAGTAGCAGATACATGTACACATGTCAAATAGAGTAAACATCAGGCTTCATTTTATTTATTGAGTTTCTACAACTATATATAAGAGATCTTAAAATTTTATATTTTCATTTGATTTTACATTATTTTGGTAAGAATTTTATCAGGAGTTTATTCATTTTATACACTATCATGGCCATTAGGCCAAATAAAAGAAAAGTTTCAAGCACAATTGCTACTGCATCACTAAAATGGGTGCCATATACGAAATTTTTATACATGATTTTCTGGATTTTCCAGGTCTATTTTTTCAGCGTTTTCAGACTGAATTTTTCTCTCAAACATTCAACTGACATAAACATTCAAATGTGTTGTTTTCCTTTTTTTTCCAAACAAGGTAACAAGCTATAATTACACTGGGTGCAATTTTTTTTTTACATACAATTATTTCTATGGGGAGGCTTTTTTAAAGGCTCATGGCTAAATTTAGTCTACTACCAGACCAAGAGGGGACGCATATTGTCAGGAGATATTGAAAGGACAAGATTTATCTGACAAGAGGCTCACAGGTACGTGTACTTAATTGCTCAAGATTTCATCTCTTTGTTCATATCATTGTATGATGTATTATGCCTCAGCTTTTGAGTACACTTTGCAATGGAGGAAGATCATTTAATTTACTCTCCAAAATTTTAGCCTTTTGATTTTGATACCTGTGCTACCCTGTCATACTACTTTATGCCTAAGACAGACTTTAAGCCTAGGACCCACTTTAAGCCTTCTGGGTGCTATCTGACTTCAGTTATGTACATACTAAAATTCTCGAAGTCGGACATCCAGGTATTTCATAACGAGCGTTCGTAACATTTGGGGTAAAGCATCGGCCTTTATCATAGATAGCAATGCATATTCCGATATAATAATTAAAATATTTTATTGTTTCAACAAGTAAATTTTGAATACATGTTCTACACATTTCTGATCGTATTTTATAAGATTGATTGATTGAGTGATAGATTGATTTTTGTTTAACATCACACCACAAGTATTTCGCGTATATGGTGACGGCATCTGCCTGAAGCCCTGATGCTGGGCATACAAATTTTGACCTTTGCAACAGACCCACCTGAAGCAGTGAGGGATCTTTAACATGCCATGCATACCATGACACGGGGCCTTGGTTTTTACTGTCTCATCCAAAAGACGGGACACCGGCATGACCGGGACTCGAACCCTGGCCTCCTGATTAGGAGGCCAGTGCTATACCATTAGGCCACGCCGGCTTCGCATTTTATAGGAAAAACCTTTTAGAAATGATACAAAAGAACTTAAAGTTGTATCTATGTAGGGTATCTACGTAGACCAATAGAGACAGTGACGTTTCAGTACACAAAAATAGTTGGTTTCTGCATGTTTCAGTACATGATTTTGGTCGTTTCGGTACAGGTACCTAAATATCGGGACAGAAACAAATTAAAATGGATATTATGACAAATTAAAATGGATATTATGACAATCTATCGAGAAAAAAGTAAAAAGATCAGCACTAGCAAACTGTAACATTATTTAAAAAACCAATAATGAAGACTATATGCAATATATATATATATATATATGTTTATTCATTTATTTTTTTTTTTTTACTTATATACCTTATTTATCTCGCATAATTACAGTGGTCATGCATACTTAAAAAATACTGTAAAAGACTGTAAGACGAAAAGTAGACATATAGACGTAAACTTTTTAACTTCTGTATGGACGTAAACTGCATTTTTCCTGAAGTGCCTAAAGTTAAAACTCATTTGTTAACGTTGCGGAAGGTGTAAGTTTCTTAAGGAACTTTTTAGCGAGGAACCTAACCGGAAGTTCAGGGTGATTTTGAGTGAGAATTGATGCCAGGGAGAATGCAACCGCAGAAAATGGACTGAAACACAAGGTAGGGGCCTTTGGTGGGTAAAATTATTTATGTATGGTGAAAGAAGAAGGTTTGATGTTTCCTTTGATACAAAGAACATCGTGATACGTGAAAAAAGCCGGTGATATACGCGATTAAAATCGAGTTTTTACACATTGCTGAAAAAATAGTTGTGTACCTTGTGTTATGTGTTAGGAGTAACCATCCCTCCCCACCTCCTTACTATACGATTGCCTGTGATGCAGACATTACTTGGCTACTATGTGCTTATGTGCAATGTGGCAGGGTACAATAGAAAATCAGATAATTTTGACATAAAACTATTTAGATCTAAATGGAACAAAAATTTTGAACTTTTCCGGGTTTTTGGCAATTTTGCTAAGACTCAAGTCTAATTGGTATGAGGTTCTTATTAAAATGAACAGAAGACAAATATACATTCAATTTAAGATTTTGAATTTCTGGCTTTTAAGATCATTTACATAAATGCACGATTAATTCTTACATCAACTTATTCCAAAGGAGGCTGACATCTTGGATTGACAAAAAGGTCGTTTCACTTGGTCACTTGTTCGCTCTAGTTATATACGAAACAGCAGGCCTGAAACGGTAAGCCTGTATTTCAGGCCGAACATGATGTAATATACGGAACGGCAAGTCTGCATTTCAGGCCGAACATGGCGGAAGTATATGGGTCGAAAAAAATTTGTGGTGTTGTAATACAAGAAATGTGTAAATTAATAGCAAATATTTAGTAATTTAACCTCCAAAGGGAAGTCGTTTCAGATAAATAAATAAAGCTACACTGATGTGCCACATATTAGATATCAACGTTAGGAATAATAGGCTAGCCTCTCAAAATTATGAAGTCATTGTACCAGAATGGGTTTGTGATGTGAAAAATTTATTGTCAAGTATTGGCTTGATAGATTTATGGTTGTAAAAGAACTCTAGATCTGTTCGCTTGGTGAATATATCAAGTAGTATACAAAACAAATAGTAAAGAATTATCTATGTATGTATGATTAAGATGCTGTTTAGAATTATTTATGTTAATCTATGTATGATTAACATACGGTCTTTTTTTCTGACCATGTATTATAGAATTTAAGTTGTATTATTACATGTATTGTGATGTGTATAAGCTGTATTGCTTTTTGACCAAAAACTATCTAATCAACAAATCCAAACGATCCATTGCCAGAGAGGAGTTGCGTGAAGAAATAGTGGATTTGAAATGCCGCTCGATGAGAGATAATTTACTTTTTATGGGTATTCCAGAGGAGAGTGAAGAAAATTGTGAAGAAACGGTGACGAATTTTATCTCCCAGGTAATGAAAGTGCGCAAACATGTCAATTTTGAGAGGGTGCACAGGATCGGCAAAAGGCCAAATAGAGCTCAACCTGATCAACGTCCGCGTCCGATAGTGGCGAAGTTCTCCTCTTACAAGGACCGTGAGCTCGTGCGCAGACAGGCGCCTAAAACACTCAAGGGCACCAATTTTCGTGTACAAGAACAATTCCCGATGGAGGTGGAGGAGCGCAGGAGAGCTCTCTATCAAGTGATGCACCAGGCGAGGCAGCGGGGGGACAATGTCAGACTAGTGAAGGACCGTCTCTATATCAATGGGAGAGAGTACGCACCACAAGTCAACGGGTCTGCACCCCGTTCTCAACCACCCACACCCTCCCAACAACAGAGAAAGCGACCACGAGTGAATAGCCGGGACTAGGACAGACAAGAGGGCCCTGAATGGGACTCTAATTATATAAACATTGACAATTTGTCAAACATGAAAATTTTAGCTTGGAACATTAATGGTGGACTTGAAAGAAAATTGAACGATATTCCTTTTCTTAATTTCATTTGTACATATGATGTTATATGTCTATCAGAGTGTTTGATAGAGAACAGTTTTAACTTCACAGTACCCGGATTTTCATGTAAGTTTGTACCTAGATCATTATCCAAATGTAAGCAAGGGGGTGGTATCGCAATACTTATAAGAAATGATTTCGAAAAGTACGTTTGTATTTCAGAAATTTGTTTTGACACATTTGTATGGTTAAAAATTAACCAATTCATTTTAGATATTGATACTGATATGTTTTGTTTACATTCCACCCGATAGATCGTCATTTTTCAGAAGATATAATTGTGACATTTTTTATGAACTCGAAAATTATATATCTCAATATTCAGATAAAGGGAAAGTTATTGTCACTGGAGATTTTAATAGCAGATGTTCTACTTTAAATGATTTTATACAAAATAACAATTTATGTAAGGATGTCTCTGATGTATTAGCTCCCTTACTTAACTATGAAGCGGATGACTTTGTTCCTGATCGAGTCTGTCCAGATACTCATGTTAATTCGTATGGTCTTAAACTTGTACAACTTTGTATCGAAACAGGTCTACGTATTTTGAATGGTCGTCATAATCTTAATTTCAGTAATGATTACACTTATTGTGGTACGAATGGTTGCAATGTCATTGATTACGTATTATGTACGCCCGACATGTTTAGTTTCATTTCTAAGTTCATAGTTTGTAGCTTCAATATGTATTCCGACCATGCTCCACTGCATCTAGAATTTAATTCCTGTCATATGTGTTGTAATAATTTTGAATGTAATGAAATTGTTGGAAGTAAACACGATAAATTTAGGTGGAACGCTGAGAAAGGGGAAGAAAGTAAAGCGTATCTGCTGAACAATATTCATCGCTTACAACAATGTATTGACACTAATGAGTTAACATCTAACGAGGGTATAGAAAACTGTGTAAATGGTTTTGTGACCGAGATCCGAAATATGATGTCGACATTTCACAGCGTTCCACCTAAACAACCTTGTTCCCTACAGAGGTCACGTGACAAATACTTCAATCATAGGTCACATGCCAAAGGTAAAATTGTAGAACACAAACCATGGTTCAATGACACTTGCAAGCAGTTGTACTCCATGTACAAAAAAGCTTTATATGATTTCAATCATATGAAATCTGATGAAAACCATTCCATCTTAATGGAAAGTAAAAAACAGTATAAAAAGATTGAGCTTAAACTGAAAAGGAAATATCTGTATGAGCAGGGGAATATGATTGAAAGTTTACGCACGACAAATAGCAAATTATACTACTCACATTTTGCTAAGAAATCTATTAAAACAGTTAATGCTTCTCTTGAGGATCTACACAAACATTTTCAAAACCTGTCGGACAATCTAGATACAGGTACAGGTACTAACATCTTAAGTGACGATGAAACACCCGGTAATGAAATTTTTGAGGAATTAAATATTGAAATCACCATAAATGAAATTAAATGTGCCATCAAAAATCTTAAGCGAGAAAAAAGCCATGGGTTTGACTGCATATTGAATGAGTATTTTATTGTGTTCGAAGAAGCATTACTCCCCTTTTTACATACAATATTTAACGCTATGCTCTCGAACGGTTATTTTCCTGAAGTTTTGTGCACTGCACTAATAGTTCCTGTCTACAAGAAGGGCGACTCAAGTGAGCCTAGTAATTATAGAGGTATAAGCTTACTCAGTTGTTTAGCAAAATTATTTACAGCAGTATTAAACAAAAGATTATTGACTTGGGCAGACACCAACAACATAATAACTGATACCCAATTCGGTTTTAGACCTTCGCATAGCACCACCGATGCAATATTCGCTTTGCATACCATCATATCTAAACATTTGTCAAAAAAATTAAGATTATATTGTTGCTTTGTTGATTATAAGCAGGCTTTCGATACGGTCGATCGTTTAAAACTCTGGCGCAAAATAGCGAAACTTGGCATTAGGGGAAATATTTTTTATGTTCTGAAATCTCTATATTGTAACATTAAATCATGTGTTCTACTTGAAGGCAATCTGTCTGATTTCTTTTGCAATAAAATCGGTGTATTACAAGGAGAGATAATTTCCCCGATACTTTTTAGTCTGTTTGTAAACGATTGCGAATTAGAATTCTTAAATCATGGCGTTACACCAACAGAGTTACAAGAGTTATCTCTCTTCTTGCTTATGTACGCTGACGATATGGTGATGTTTTCAGAAACGGTTGCGGGCCTCCAATCAATGTTAGATTCATTATCTTTATATACTGTAAAATGGGGTTTAACAGTTAATGTTTCCAAAACTAAAGTCGTTGTATTTAGAAATAATGGTATTGTTAAACCAAATGAGAAATGGTTATATGAAGGCAATAATTTAGAAGTTGTAGACCAGTTTTACTACCTGGGAATTTTACTAAATTATAATGGTAAATTTCACCAAACACAAAAAACAACTATCTCGTCAGTGTATAAAAGCAGTTTTCGCTTTAAAAAGAAAATGTTTTAACTATCAACTTAACTGTGTAACACTATTATCTTTATTTGACTCATATATTTCAAGTATTGCATTTTATGGTTCAGACGTTTGGGGTTTTCATTCAGCACCTGATATCGAAAGAGTTCACTTAGATTTCTGTAAGAATATATAAGGAGTAAAACGATCTACTCCAAATGCAATGGTTTACTGTGAGCTAGGTCGATTCCCACTATCTTGTATAAGACAAATCAGAATTATAAAGTATTGGCTGAAATTGATTAATACTAAAAACTGTATTTTAAAAGGGTGTTATGATTTTTTAAACGAAGAATTCAAGTGCAACAGAAAATGTAAAAATTGGATTTTTAATGTATATATTATTTTACAACAGCTTGGACTTGGTGATTTGTTTCTCAATCAATCAATATTGACTCAAGAATATATTCTTTGCGCTACAAAACAACGGATATTTGATATGTGTAAACAATCTTTGCTATCTGATATTAACGCTTCTTCAAAATCTATTATATATAAGCATTTAATTGATGGACATACACTCCAGGCATATTTGGAAAAACCAATTTCATCGCAACATAAAAAACTTATTTGTAAATTCCGCTTGTCTGCCCATACTCTCATGGTTGAAACTAGTCGTTTTAAAAACATTCCTTTCGAAAAGCGAATATGCCCTGTATGTAAAGATTCAACAGAAATAGAAGACGAATTCCATTTTATACTGAAATGTCCCTTGTACAAACTATTCCGACAAAATTTTTTTAAAGAAATACTATTATACCCGGCCCTCTGTCTATAAATTAGTACAATTACTCAGCACCTCAAATGTAAAAGAATTATGCGGTTTAGGAAAATTTCTTACGCAAGCCTCCAAATTAAGAAGTGAGCATTGTTGACTATTTTGTAACCTTTTATATATTTATATATAATATGATATATGATATATGTTTGATTTCTAATACAATTTATACTTTATTATATTTGAGTATGCGCATACAAAATTTAATGACAAAATTCATGCCGTTGTATGTATATGTAGTTGTGTATGTGTATGTGTATGTGTATATATATGTATATGTATGTATATGTATACGTATATGTATATATATATATATATATGTATGTATGTATGTATGTGTATATGTATGTGTGCATTCTGATTCCATCTCTCAATTTACCTTCTCTTAGACTTGACCATGTATATTATTATATTTACGTTGATTACCTATATTGCATGTATCTGTCTATAAGCTGTACAGCTTATGATTAATAAACAATACAAATACAAAACACGTGTGGCAATAAGTGAATTATCGCACAGGGGAGTGTATTTATCATAATTAAACAATCAACACGTGACAATAAACATCCACGTACCTTCGCCCAAGCTGGGGAGTACAACCGGTCGGGTAAAAAATAAAAACATTTGTATTGTTTATTAAGCGTATGCATTTCTGCAAATAGATCAGAGACGTATATACACATATATGTCTCTGACATAGATATAATACATATATAACAATAGCAATATAATATAAATCAGACATAGTTAGAGAGTGAGATAATAATTGATAATGAAAATGAAGCTTATACAGTGTGTTTTCTAATGATAAAAGCATGTTTTATATATTTTCCTAAGTTTAACATTTTCTGTGCATAAAAGTTGAATTAACCTAAAGACGGAGTGCCTAACATAATATTTTTTTTTCAAAAACTGTTGTCTTAAATGAACATAGTGGGGACATTTCAGAATAAAATGGAACTCATTTTCAATATCTGAAGTACACAAAGGACATAAACGTCTCTTTAAAGGAATTTTCTTATATCGACCAGTTTCTATCATCAGACAATGTGATGACACTCTCAATTTACAAATCAGTTTCTTATACAGCGTTGGAATACGTTTCAAAAACTAAGACTGTAAGGTACACTTGTCAACAAGATGTCTATAGATTGAACATTTTGAAGAAGAATTTATGTAAGAAAATAACGATTGCTTATAATGATCAAATAAATGTTGCTTAACAATTGCAGTAATATATTGTGGGTTTTCTACATTTTGGTTTGTCCTTAACTCCAACAAGCCTAAACATGTATATATGAGTTTTGATATCCAAACGCAGCCCAGTAAAATATTTTCGTAGTATATGTGTAGAAATTAAGTAATATGATTAGAAAAGATTCGAATTTATTTCATGCATGCACAAATGCTCAAATCATATACACAAGTGAAGAACTTATTGATTATTGTTTTATGTCACTCCACGATTATTTCACGTATATGGTGACGGCATCTCATCTGCCTGATGCATTGCGAAGCAGTGAGGGATCTTTTACGTGCCACGCTTGTCGTGACACGGGACCGCGGTTTTCACAGTCTCATCCGAAGACAGAACACCGGTGTGCCCAGGGCGGGAGTCTAACCCGAGACCTCTCGATCACGAGCCGAGCACCTTATCCACTAGGCCGCACCGGCTTTTGAAGAACTTATCAAAGATATTCATATTTTATTTAGATGTATTATCCAATTTCATGAGATGTTTTGTTGTTCATCATTTACAATGTTCGTTCTTCTCTTGCGTAGGACATGGTGTGCCAATTTCTACTAATGAACACATAATTAAGAGTTCCGTACTGTTGCTTTGCTAGTTATTTAAATTTGAAGAAAATAATTGAGTGTTTCATTAAAAGTTATATGTTAGCTTTATTTTAGCTTCGAAGAAGCATGGGGCTTATTGCTTTGCACATGTCGGTGGGTATGTCGGTCGGTCCTCCTTACCTTGTGCAACGGCTAACTCGAGAACGCTTCATATCACAAGCTTCAAATTTGGTAGGAAGATAGTCCTTGAGAAGTACAGATGATCCCAATAGATTGCATACACAAACATTTTTTTTTTAACAAGGGACCATCTATTAAAGTTACCTTAGTGAAAATTTGGGTACTGTAGAGGGCATTTATAATACCAGTTGATTGTGGTTGGATGAATTATAAAGCTCTTAAATGTATAAAATTGAAGGATGGTAAGAAGTTTGATGATAATATTATTTAATGTACATTTTATTCTATTGCTGTGTTGTATGCAAAGAACTTCTTCCAGATTTTTTTAATTGAATTTTCGCTAGTTTGACGTGTTTTATTTTATTATTATATTTTGGTTGTTTTTTGTTTGTTTTTTTTTTTTTTTTTTTTTTTTTTTTTTTTTTTTTTTTTTTTTTTTTGCTCGAATTCTCTTATTATAATCTTTCGACAGTTACCCACCAACCAACACCTCGTTGCGATTTGTTAAAAAACCCAACAACAAACAAACAATTAAACAAAGACAAATATAAGACAAATTTTTACGACGTTGGTCTGTCTGCATGTCCGTCCGTATGTCTCAGTGGAAATCAATCATTAACTGATAGTCACTATTTATTTGGATTTTTTTTTTCTTTCTTTAATTCAGTTGAAATCTTTATCAAGTTTAATTTTTATGTATAGTCTCAGTTCATGAAATCATTTTTGAAAACAGATTATATTATGGTAAAGATACTCTATAGCTTGTCTTTTTTAAAAATTTATTTGTATTGGACCAAAACTTCATGGAAAAAATCATATTGAATAATATTTTAATATTTCTAAATCTGCAAAATGTAGGAAATACAAACTCTCTACCATACATTTATTTGACACTTCATTTTAAAACTGATTTAATGATTTACGTAGTATTTTATTCAAAATTATTTATCATATCATTAATTTAATTTCTTTTTCTTGCTTATCTATTTAAATTACACTATTGATGATTCATATTTTAAAGTAAATTAAATGCAAGAAATAATTGATTTTAATTTCCAAAGTATCTTCTTTATTTTGAATTTCTCAATATCATATTTGGAGCTTATCATTGTAGAATATTTAATTATTAATTGATTTTTATACTATACTTGAGGCATGTTTATTTTTTTTGGGGGGGGGGGGGGAGGGGTAAAGAATGGATTATTTCATGTTATTACCAAAGTGTTTTTATTCCGTTTTTTATTTACCTATTTACTTATTTACTTATTTATTTATTTATTTATTTATTTATTTATTTATTTATTCTTATGGCTCTTACAGAAGTGGCTTCCCCGCAACAAGAGCTAGGAATGTTGTTTGTCTGTTTGTGTCGTTGTTTTTCGTAAACAACGGCTGATAACTTCAATTTATATAAAAATGTTTCCTTTTACAAATTGTTGGAATGTAAATATCAGTTTGTGCGAAGAGATCTTACATAAACTGAAAGTTAAATACGTGAATTCCATATGACACCACAGATACCGATCCAGTATACGGCGCTCGGTGGTTGGAATTCACCCGGGGAAATTTGTGAGCCTATAAAATCAAAACTGCTCAATATATTTGGATGAAACCCCTAACCCCCGTATTTTCCTTCCGGACTTCATTTAGTAGCGCCGCTCTAGAGTAGATTCTTTTTCGTTCATGGGCAATTTCTTCTTCTTCTTCTTCTACCAGTAATGTGCAGGGCTCCTACTGGGGCATTTTCGCACATGAAATGAAATTTAAAAACATGCCAGGAAAGGCTCTCAATAAAATCAGGATAAAAACATCTGCTCCTGCTCAAAAGTGATGCGAGCTGATTCGGACCTTGAACGCCTCGAGCGAATCAGCCGTGATGTTGGTAGGGAATTCCATATCACTATGCCAACTGGAAAGAAGGAGTCCTGGTAATTTCTATTGAAACGGTCGGTTCATACCAAGGTATGAGCCGACCGTTTCAATAGAAATTACCGGCGGATCTGATTGGGTGTTTACACAACAATTGCTATGTATAGAATTCAAACTAGAGAGTAGATCAAAGCGCAAACTTGGAAGAAATACTACACTGGAATGGATGGATGGCTGGGTGGGTGGATTGACTATTATTTAACGCTACACTGGGATTGATTGATTGATGGGTGGGTGGATGGATTGGCTATTATTGAACGCTACATTGGAATTGATGGATGTGTGGGTGGATGGATGGATTGATGGATGGGTGGATGGATGGATTTGCTATTATTTAACGATACACTGGGATTGATGGATGCGTGGGTGGATGGATTGTCTATTATTGAACGTTACACTGGAATTGATGGATGGATGGGTGGATGGATTGGCTATTATTTAACGCTACACTGGGATTGATGGATGCGTGGGTGGATGGATTGTCTATTATTTAATGCTACACTGGAATTGATGGATGGGTGGGTGTATGGATTGGCTATTATTTAACGCTACACTGGGATTGATGGATGCGTGGGTGGATGGATTTGCTATTATTTAACGCTACATTGGGATTGATGGATGGGTGGATGGATGGATTGGTTATTATTTAAAACTACATTGGGATTGAAGGATGGGTGGGTGTATGGATTGGCTATCATTAAAGCTACATTGGGATTGTTTCACCGATATGGTGGTGGAATCTGTCTGGTGCATTTTTGAATAGTTTTTTTTTTTCTATCAAATAGACCAATACGTTGCAGTGAAACATATTGTATAAATTATGCACTGATTGTTAGACAGAATTTGATTCACGAGGCAAGAAAGAAGTCCAAATATATCGAAATCCACGATTGTAGCTGACGATTTATCTAAGACATTGTAGATAAGTAAATATTTATTCTGTTAATTGTAACATGGACATTTATTCATCTAATACAAGATAGAGATCATTAAATTTCAAACTACAAGTAAACTGAATAATTAATGAATGTACAAATATTTTCTAAATATAAACAAGGGTGTTTGTTTTGAGTGTTTTTTTTTCTTTTTCTTTTTTCTTTCTTTTCTTTTCTTTCTTTCTTTTTTTTTTTTTTTTTTGTTTTTTTTTGGGGGGGGATTTTGGGGGGGGGTTGTTTGTTTGTTTTAGTTTGTTTGTTTGTTGGGGGTTTTTTTTGGGGGGAGGGGGTGGAGGGGAGGGGTGGTTTTGTTTGTTTGTTCTATATTTTAAGGCAACACAAAAAACTGTCTATCTAAACTGGCAATATTTGGTAATAAGTCGTACATGTTCAAAAGCCGAAAATGAATGACATTAATTCATGATCAGTGAAACAGAATGGGAAAAAATATTGTACGAACTAAAAACAGAACATTTTAAAACGGTATTTAAACGTGTCACCAAGTACTTAGTACTGAGCACAATAAATGGAAATATGCTCAGTAATAACCATACAAAAGTTGAGTATGAATACGCCGTTCTTCTTTTGTAGGAAAATCGTGCAAGAGTATTTTATTTTGTCGTTTTGATAGCGTACTAAAGAAACGTTGGTACTATTTTCATGATATGCAAACTTCCTTTTCATTGGCGTTTCCTGTTTACAATAGGAAAGATTTTGTGATATACACAAAATAATATAAATAATGTACGTGTGTTACCATGATTATGAAGTTCAAAGATCGTTTCGTGGATATGTTCTCATAATCTACATCACACTTCTTGTTGACGTCATTTCCGGTAAGTAATTCTTATTATGATTTACAAATTTTACACAAGTTAAAATTTGAGTATCAATCGTTTATATTTATAGGACAACGATTGTGATATATATCACGTGCTATATTGCACACTCTCTACTCTCAAGTTTTCGTTTGTATCGCACTTACTTATGGTGACGGTATTTGCCTGATGCAATGCACAGAATTTTAAACAAATGCAGCAGACCTATCCGAAGCAGTGAGGGATCTTCTACGTGACACGGGACCTCGAATTTGACTGTCTCACCCGAAAGGGTAACATCCCGATAGTCCCACGGTCCGATAGTCCGACGGTTCGATAGTCCGACGGACCCATAGTCCGACGGTTCGATAGTCCGACGGTCCGATAGTCCGACGGTCCGATAGTCAGACTGTCCAATAGTCTAAAGAGGTTTTCATGTAGCCCACGATCGCGCCACCGTATCCTCGAATTGAAGGGTGGTTGCGCGATGACGATGACGCGAATGCAAATGATAATGACGCAATGGCGATGGCGAGACTATCTACCTCTTCTTTCCATCACGCGATCAATACTTTCATCTAAATTCATGTTACAAGGACAAATGTACAGGCGCCTTAAAATACATGTAGAAGGCAGCTGATGACGATGGTATGATAGAGCCCGAAGGGCCAGGGCTGAGACCACAGGAAGTTAATCTCGGCGAGGGCTGATACCTGACTGAGGGCTGAAACCATGGCTGAGATCACATTTACCATGTAATGTTGTTTATGTATTATATACTTAGTACTGTATTTGCCCCGAAAACACTGTTTTACTACTGTGTGGAACAAGCACTGGCAGTGTTGCCTGTCCCACAGAGCAGGGCTGAGATCACCCAAAACTTTCTGTGATCTCAGCCCTTGTCTCCATTCGGAACAACCTCGCCCTTTACTTGTACCTACGTAAAAAGACTCCCACGCCACTCGGCGGAATGACTTACATCGATTCCATGCATCAGTCGGTTTCCTGCATTGTACTCAGTAATAATTCAGCGATGTAAAATGTAATCCAGTACACAATGTATATCAAGGAAAGTAATTAAAGCTGCAGTAGTTCGGGATTACTGTTTAACTCATGTCCTTTGAATCGTAAAGTCTTCTACTGTCTTCATTACACGCCAAGCACTGACCTATTTGTCTGGTACACATGCAAGCGTCCATAACTACATCAACTATTTTTCAATAATGGCTACGAGTGACGTCCCAGTTTTTTTACGCAGGAAAAGGACAAGGATGTCCGAATACCCTTGTCTCGGCCCTGGTCTCAGGCCATTTTAACGTCATAGACGTACACGGTAAAATGACGCTGTCAGTTATTTGCGCTGACGTCAAAGTAGTGTAGTCTAGTTCACGTGATCTCAGCCCTCAGTCCGGCATCAGCCCTCGCCCTACGGCTCGGGTCAATACCGGCTGAGATCACATTTACCATGTAATGTTGTTTGTATCATTTATCTAAAACAACACTTTTATTGGTGTTTTTGTTTTACCGCAACGCGTCAGAGGAGCGGTAAAACGTGTATTTGCGACAGTATAATGATACAATTTATACCTGCAAATCGTTCAATTAGAAAGATGTTATCCCTAATCTAATTCACGCATTTTGAAATCAGTTTCATGACGTTACTAGGTAGCGTTGCTAAGGTCATGACGCCATTGTCACTTTCAAAGCATAACTGCTATGATTTTAATGCCCCAAAATAAAAATAGACTGTATACCTGATTACTTATCATTCTCAGACTTCTTTATAATGTTAAAAAAGCACGATTTTGACGACAACAAATTCGAATCACAACACGATATCAAAACGTTTTCACAAGGACTTCCAAAATCATACACATAATCTCATGACTCTTATTACTTCATATGATATCTCGTTATCCAGACTTTTAAATGATATTCTGGACGGAGACCGATTCCGATCATTTTACACAGATTTGACACCTTCTATACTAGAAGGTAACCTACTTCGACTTCTCCATATATAAATACATATGGAATTTACACGATTTGACTCTTTCTACTGGGTATATGTGACGGGTGTTGCTAGCAAGCAGGAGATGCTCACTCTCCCCGGGCACCTGATCTCACTCCATCACAGGGGTTTTCATATGCTCTTCAAGTAGACATATTTTGTTATTTTCCATTTGTTTTTCATTTTCACTGATTTTGTATGTCCTCTGGTTTTATGATTTTTGGACTTGTGGTTTGGATTTATCCATCATCTTTACATTACAAGTAGAGTAAAACCCAATGCCGTCACAAAATCAAGGACTGTCGCATTTGACTTTTGCTAGGGGAACTTGGGGATACAGGTGATAAACCGGCTTAATACATGTTACAAAATATGACAAAATTTGACTAATTTCTCTTAGTACTACAAGCTACAATTCATGAAAGCATGAAGACACAGTCGTATGAATAATGTAATTTTAACAGATCTGCGCTAAACAGTCATTTATTCATTAAAAAATCCCCACTCCCGTTATGACTGATGAGATTCACCCATAGCAGCGTATGGCTCGACGACAATGTCAATGAGTACCCCCGTATGGGTCGGGGATATTAATTTCAATGAGTAGTATACGACCGGAAGCGCAATTACTGTTATTGAAATAGATCGCAAGGAAACATATTTTTAGCGTAGACATTTATTTTGAGTGTCTTCAATTGTCTTTATTATTATTCTTTATTTACATTATAAATCAATCTTGTAGCATTCTCTCATCTTTCATAAAATTCTTCTATCTCCTTGTTGATTGGCACGTAAGTATGCTATGTTCTAACAGGTCTGTCCTGTATACATGATACATCATACTCTACCTGTTGTAATCCTTCAATATCACTGAGTAGAATATGATACAAGATACATACAATTACACTCAATGAATTTGGTATATATCAAATGGTTGAGGATCAAGAAACAAGAAAGTGATGACATGTTACACTTAAAATCAGGTGAATCCTTTGTCTGTTTACTTGATGAAGAAGACAACATTTGATGTTTTTTTTTGTATTATGGTCCATAATTTGTAATCAATGAAATGATTAATATTTTCACAAATGGCGCATGTTAATCATATTCTGCATGACAGATCATGAAAACAAAGGGGGGGGGGGGGGGGGTGCGAGCGCCCCCTCCGCCCCTTGAATCCACCACTGAGTCATTTTTGGAGAGAAAATGATATACAGACTATTTTTACGTCATTTTTAAAGAATTTTTTTTGGTTAAATTATATTAGATAAATTGCCATGATATATGTCAAAAGCACCGAAACCTTTGGTGCATCTAGTTTCAACATAATATGTAGAGATGCTTGTTGTATACTCCTCTACAATCTCTGCGGCCTGGTCGTTGTTTTGAATATAGCCATAATAATCAGTTAATGTGGAGATATTTCGTCTTCATCCGTGGCTTTGTCCATGTTCATTATATTTTCAATTTCCCGCAGTTTCTAAAACAGTATTGTTCTATATTTAAAACTGCTTAATGCGCATGTCTCATATTTTCTACTGCCGGATCGTATACTTCTCATTGACATTATACCCGACCCGTAGCGTATGTCCGCTTATATTGCCATTTTGTTTTGGAATTGCGGGAAATTCGGTAGGGGCGCGGAATTGGAAAGTGGCCAATTATCAGGGGAATCACTTTTTAATCAATCCGTTGAAAAATGACGGTGGAGTCATTTTTCAACGTGGGTCATTTTTTTTATGTACGTCACACCGGCAAACCATACGCGGGTGTACCTCTGATGGTAAAGAGGTTAAAGATGTCTTTGGGCGTCAAGATACTTGTCGTGGATAGACTCAGCAAGTAAAAGACCCCAAGTTTCATTGAAATTGGATAACAAATGAAGTCAGGGTCCTGCTCACAAGAGAGCCCTAAACATGTCCTAATTAGGACTTACTATTTCTAAATTAGATGACAGCTAAGTCCTAACTAAGGACTAACTATCTCCTAATTAGAACTTACTATTTCCTAAATAGGTGACAGCAAAGTCCTAATTAGGAGATAATAACTCCTAAGTACAAGGGTTAGTATCTCCTAATTAGGTGATAGTTATCACCTAATTAAGTAAAAAAAACCCTAATAATTAGGACTATATCCGAATAAGGACTTAAACATATCTCCTAAGTAGGAGGTAGTTAAGACCTAATTAGGACTTACTATCTACTAATTAGGTGTTAGTATCTTCTCATTTGGAGATAAAAAAAATCAGACCGTGGCACGTGGACGCTTCCTTACATTGGTGCGTTTTTGCGGGATGTAGGCTCGGTCTGGCCTCTTGTTTTTTCTTTAGCCGTCAGATAATATCAACATTCAAGTTTTGACCGTCGGACTATTGAATCGTTGGACTGTCGGACTAACGGACCTATGAACTATCGGAACCTCGAAATGTAGGTGTAACGGACCGGCGGACTGTCGGACTATCGGACCGTCGGACTATCGGACCGTCGGAATATAGGTGTAACGGACCGTCGGACTATCGGACCGTCGGACTATTGGATCGTCGGACTATCGGACCGTCGGACTATCGGAGCGTCGGATTATAGGAGTGTAACCGATTATATTCGTCTCTTGAATAAATAATTATTAACGTCCTACAGTATCGATAGCATTGGGAAGGTTTTACTCCAGGAAATCTCAGGAGTTTTTCTTTCTTCCTTTCATTTATTTCTGATCTGACCTATATATGAAGCGGACCGACCTAATGCCGTGAAACCTTTGTAGTGTTATATATATATATATATATATATATATTTTTTTTTTTTTTTTTTTTTTTTTTTTGTCATTTCCGAATAGAAGATTAAGAGGAGGTCCAAAGATGACTAACATCCTATAAATATTCATTAATTCTGACGGCCTCGATCTAGATTCGTCCGACTCGAAAATGCAGATTTAATGCTATCGGACCAACATGTCTTTTACATGGATGCTGTAGATCATTACTTCTAACACAATCAAAATTTTTACTCATTCGCATGCTCTATATATTCATAGATGCCATCAATATGACTCTGAAAATGTTTAACCTGCTTTTTACAATTTGTAGGTCTAGACTTGACCGATGGTCAGTGGTCAGAATGGCTGCCATGTAATGAACATGGATTCAGGTCCAGAGTCAGGAATCGCACTGAAAATGATGTGAAAGATACTGAACGATGTTTGTTCAACCAAGGTACATGTAGAAACACGGGGTAAAATATTTTTTGCATTTCTGAAAATAATTTTCTGACAAGTCGAGAAATATCTGACAAAACGAGATAACAGACAAGAGGGTGGCAGGAATATGCGGCCCGCATTAGTATGTATTGTATATCATTTGAATAGTAAGAGAGAGAGACAGAGAGAGAGATATTTAAAATATTGCTTTGTATCACACTCACTCATGTTACCGATCGCTGTTTTATGATTAATGGAGGATTCAGGAAATCCAAATGTGCATTGTATCACGCCGAAGTTAGACATCGAGTCAAAGTAGGTCAAACTCAATGGTTACAGTACCGCTATTGATAGTACCGCTGTATTACATTGATTGATAGATTATTATTTTACCTCACTCCACGATTATTTCTTGTATATGGTAACGGTGTCTTGCTGATGTATTGCATAGAAATTTAGACCTTTGCAACGGACTCACCCGAAGCAATGAGGGATCTTTTACGTGCCACACCTATCGTGACACGGGACCTCGGTTTTTACTGTCTCATCCGAAAGACAAAACACTGATGTGCCCAGAACAGGCTTTGCTGTATTAAATGATCTTCAATTATTTCTTAAACGTTTAAAGCACTCCCAATTTTATACATTTTTAATTATTGTTTTATGTCTAAAGCTAGGTAAATATGAGGAGTATCATCATATATGATCATTTTATGGCATAAGTATTCGAGTATTTATTTGTGAAATTAATAATTTTTGAGGAAGAACTCAACAAATTATGACAAAAAATCGAAGAAAATTGAAAAGGTATATAATTCACATGTTTTCAATGCCTTTGACATACCAAGATATATATGGAGGATTTTGGGGGGGGGGGGTGTTGTTCATTCTTCTTTTCCTTTTCACATTTAATGATTTTGTGAAAAGAAATGTTGATTTTCTCATCAATAATTGTAAAATAGAGTGTATGTGTTAAGGCTATCATCATTTATTGTTTTTGATATTGGTGATTCATAATTATGGATTTAAAACTAAACAAATTATGAAAGATACGTGATTTGTAGAGGTTATCCTAAAATTTTCAACAAATTTTGTGAAAACTGATAGAATTTTACTCGAAATGCCTTAACACCCAGCGAGCAAACAGCTAAGCTGATTTATTTTGTACCTCTTTAATAAATGTGTGCAAATAACACCCTTCGAAAATCTCCGGAGGGTTATCCCTCCACCAAGATTTGGTTATATGTACAGTGGAGGATCTAGGATTTCTGAAAAGAGGGGGGGTCATATGTGTATTAGTCAAACTACTCAGCCATTTTTGGTGCCAAATCTGGATTTTTACCAGTAAATATGGGACGAAAAGGAGAGGGTAAGGGGCCCCTCTAAATCCGCCACTGATGTATCTTAAAAAATAATAATTTATTCATTTATCACAATTATCATCATCATCATCATCGTCATCGTCATCATCATCATCATCATCATCCATTGATTTATAATTAAATTTATTTTGTTTATTTATTTTTTTACCGTTATTTTTCATAACATAACATAAATATACCTACAACTGTACATGTATCTATATTTCTTTCTCGCACATTGCACTATGTTCAGATCTCTTGAACGTTTCAATATACACAGGAAACAGAACGGACACAAACAATACTAAATCAGAGAAAACGGAAGATTTTTTTCCCCGTAAGTTGTAGTATTTACATATATAACCAATTGTATTGCTGTAAAGCATATAACACACTTCCTCGTGAATATATATTTCAATTTCGATACTAGCACAACTTTTGGAGTAGGAATTACTTTACAATAGTTCCTCTTCCCGGATTTGTTCTTATCGTTACCGTATATCAAAAGACATAACCTGAATTATATGAATATTTCTTACGTCACCAACAGGACATCTTACACACAAATGTCAAATTCATTTTATCGTAGAAATGATACTAGTAAACAAAAACAATAAACAAAATAAATAGAAATACCATGACGGATGAAAAATTGATAGGGAAGCCAAGAACGATAACTCTATAATAGAAATAAAATGTCTCGTTTCTCACGAATGCTGACTGTTCTCTCTCATATTTGGTGATTAAAGTCAAATATCACAATCATGAATACATTTATAACAAATCTTTTCATTTTATTCTGAATTCTACATTTTATCATATTTCGTATTCGGCTGTAGGTCAACTGTATTCAGCTATGGGAGCGGATAATGCCATCGATGTGTCATGTAGTCATTTTCAGTTACCACTAAGTTGTTTAGATTATCTAGAGAAGTTTTTACGACAGTGTCTTCAGAAATATCCCAATAATCGTGATTTTCTGGATGCACGGACTTCTTGACCCGGACATTATTATATAGCATGACTGAAAATTAGGTCTTAGCATGATCTGTGTTTTTTGAACGAAATTAAAGTGAAATGTAATGATAATTTGATGTGATGTGTGAATAGTGGCAGTCCTCCTGATAATATAGTGCATGAATCTTTTTGCATATGTTCATTTCATAAATGATTACAAAAAAAAAGCTAGGCCGTTATTAAATTGAACCCGTCAGTTTGTTTCAGTTCAGAGGTTATCGAAGGAGATTCAAATCACCTATATTGATGGGATGCCAAGCATCATGCTTAAATCACGTGTATTCCTGGGATGCCAAGCATCGTTCTCAAATCACCTGGAGTGAGTTTTATTAAAGGTCGTAAGCCCAAACGTAAATGTAGACGTAAGCTTTCCGTCTAAATCTACGTGTACGTCAATTTAATTTTTCCTGAGGTCAATGTTCATACGTAGTTACATTGATAAACGTTGTAAAAGGTGTATGTTACGTTTGGAACTCTTTAGGGAGGAGACAAATATTTCTTAGCAAAGTTTACGTCTACGTCTACCTTTGGGCTGACGACCGTTAGTAAAACTCTCCCCTGTATTGTTTGGATGCCACGCATCGTGCTCGATTCACGTGTATTGCTTGGATGCCATGCATGGTGCTCGAATCACATGTATTGCTTGGATATCATGCATCGTACTCGAATCACGTGTATTGCTTGGATGCCATGCACCATGGTCAAATCACCTGTAATGTTTGGATGCCAAGCATCGTGCTCAGATCATCTGGGATGTCACGCATTGTGCTCAAATCACCTACATATATTGCTTGTATTCCATGCATCATGCTCAAATCACCTGGATTGCTTAGATACTATTCATCGTGCACAAATCACCTATATTGCTAAGATGCTGTGTACCGTGACTTATTTCTTTATATTGCTTGGATGCTTAGCACCGAGGAGGTTTATTCACCTGTATACCTTAGTGTCACACACCATGCTTAATTCACATGTTCCGCACCGTGCAATATTCAACCGTACTTTTTATGCTGCGAACCATGATAAACTTAAGTGTATTGCTTGGATACCATCGGTTACTGATAAGTAGAAATAGCATCGAAGAAAATCCCCGACCTAAGGCATGTGTACAGACATCCCGACCGAAAATTAAACCCTAAATTTCACACAAATGACAAATTACAGTGACGCAACGCTCTGAGATTATGAAGTTTATGCAAATTTTGTATCATTTTTCTTTTTCATTTGGCACCTGACGACGTTTACAGAGTTGGTACATATAATCATCATAGTAGGTAAGCACTTTTCTATATATTTTCAAAAATCGCTTTTCTCTAACAGACACCGCTGGCCAAACAGGAGACCTTTGTTCCTGTTAAGGACCTGTTCTCGATGCCTATTTAGACAGAACAAAGAATATTGACGTCGATGCTATGTCTTGAATGGCACAGTGGCAGTACACCTGCTTCTTCTGACACTTTCTGGTACACTGGCATTCCATCTTCTTCTTTCGGTACCCTTCAGTGACGGCAGACTGACATGACACCTGCTAGTATTGGCACCCCGCCATGCCGGCAAAGTGACATGCCGCCTCTTACTTCGTGACGGCTGACTGGAATGACACTTCTTACTTTTGGCACCCCGCAATGATGACAGACTAATATGGTACCTCTTACTATTCGCACCCTGCACTGGCAGTAGACTAACATGACTGCTGCTGACTTTTGTATCTTGCCCTGATGGCGGAGAGAGATGTGTTACTTTTGCCCCTTTCACCGTTTCGCAGTCTGTCGTAGTGACACACTGACATCTCACCTGCTACTATTGGCACAATCTCCGTTTTGCAGTCTGTCTTAGCGACACACTGACATGTCACCTGCTACTTTTGGCTCTTTCTCCGTTTTGCAGTCTGTCGTAGCGATACACTGACATGTCACCTGCCACTTTTGGCACTTTCTCCGTTTTGCAGTCTGTCGTAGCGATACACTGACATGTCATCTGCCACTTTTGGCACATTCTCCGTTTTGCAGTCTGTCGTAGCGATACACTGACATGTCATCTGCCACTTTTGGCACATTCTCCGTTTTGCAGCCTGTCTTAGCGATACATTGACATGTCGCCTGCTACTTTTGGCACTTTCGTTGTTTTGCAGTCCCCCTTAGCGATACAGTGACATATCACCTGCCACTTTTGGCATTTTCTCCGTTTTGCGGCCTGTCGTAACGATACATTGACATGTCACTGCTACTTTTGGCACTTTTTCCGTTCTGCAGTCTGTCTTAGCGTCACAGTGACCTGTCACTTGCTACTTTTGGCACATTCGCCGTTTTGCAGCCTGTCTTAGCGATACACTGACATGTCATCTGCCACTTTTGGCACATTCTTCGTTTCGCAGTCTGTCGTAACGATACACTGACATGTCACCTGCTACTGTGGTACTTTTTCCATTTTACAGCCTGTCTAAGCGACACAGTGACATGACACCTGCCACTTTTGGCACATTCTTCGTTTTGCAGTCTGTCGTAACGATACACTGACATGTCACCTGCTACTTCTGGCACTTTTTCCGTTTTGCAGCCTGTCTTAGCGATACACTGACATGTCACCTGCCACTTATGGCATATTTTTTGTTTTGCAGCCTTTCATAGCGATAAACTGACATTTCACCAGCCACTTTTGGCACATTCTCCGTTTTGCAGTCTGTCGTAGGGAGACGATACACTGACATTTCACCTGCCACTTTTTGCACATTCTCCGTTTTGCAGCCTGTCGTAATGACACAGTGACATGTCACCTACTACTTTTGGCACTTTCATATTTTCATTTTATTATTTTACAAAATGTTTCATTACGAATTGGCAATTCAACACATATTATCTGGATCAATTCTAATATGAAGGATTTTATCCGGTCATCGTTATATGAAATTATCTTCAGGACGAACGTAGTAATCAAATATTCTATTCTGATTTATCTAAATATAAAATATATAATTATCTTTTTCAGCTTAATATATAACCAATATTACATTTGAAGAGTCAAATATTGTTATTTGGGTTAACTTGATATAATACTGGTAAATACAATTACTGTATTCACTTAAAACCTACATTTATTGATACACTCAATCACATTATATATAGTATTGATTTACTCGATGTTATAAATTCTATGCAGGTAAATTTATTATAAATATAACAAAAATCAACTGAAGCAAAAAAGTACTATACTAACCCGAAAGGCTCCGATTCGTGACTCCTCCCAGTGGCGGATCCAGGTTTTCCGAAAAGGGGGGGGGGGGGACATGTGTATTAGCCAAACGATTCAGCCATTTTTTGTGCTAAATCTATGTGGCCAAAGGGGGAGGGGGCTCTAAATCCGCCTCTGCCTCCCCCATATAGTACCAATAGTAGAAATATTCATATAACATTTCAGGAGAGGAAAGGGGGGGGGGAGGAGAGTACGAATCGGTGTCCCTTTGTTTAACCTATTAAATACCCACAACAAATACAGTCTCAATGTATTCAATCCCACAGAAGTAGAGGTGACATAACAAGCTTGTGTTACCTTGCTGCAACTAATGTTATCTGTACTTGGAATAGGATTAAATCAAAAGTAAAGAGGAGGGTCTATATTACCTTTTATCAGTGGCCAGAGCAGAGTATTATAATTTTCAATGTAGCATTATTGTTTAAGTCAGCCAAAAAAGAGGAAGAGGGTGAGGTTGGTTTCAATAAACATTAACTTATATCGCGGCATGGACGCAGGAAGTAACCAACCTCTTGAATGTAGTGGCGTAATCGAGGAATCGAACCCAGATCGCATGCACCATCCTCTTTCACCTATACACTGAAACCCTATATTTAAACAATCCGATAATTCTGTATAATTGAAATGATTCTATGTTAATTTTCAGTTGTTGGCGTTATAGTAATAAACATCGCTGTAACATACATTTGTATGAAGGTATGCATGAGGAATAGGTAAGTATAAACATGGCAACAGTAGTAGTAGTAGTAGTAGTAGTAGTAGTAGTAGTAAAAGTAGTAGTAGTTGTAGAATTATTAGAATTAGTAGTAGTAATAGTAATAGTAGTAGTATTAATTCTAGTAGATGTTGTTGGTCTAAAGAATAGGCACGTTTAAACATGGTAATCAGTAGTAGTAGTAGTAGTAGTAGTAGTAGTAGTAGTAGTAATAGCAGTAGTAGTAGTAGTAGAAGTAATAGTAGTAGTAGAATTAGTGCAATTAGTAGCAGTAGTAGTAATAGTAGTAGTACTAATACAAGTAGATGCTGTTGGTCTAAAGAATAGGTACGTTTAAACATGGCAAATAGTAGTAGTAGTGGTGGTGGCAGTAGTAGTTATTGTTGTTGTTCTTCTTCTTGTTGTTATTATTGTTTTTGTTTTCGTTGTTGTTGTTGTTCTTGTAGTAGTAGTGTAGGTAGTAGTACTAGTAGCAGTAGTAGTTGTAGTAGTAGAAGTAGTAGTAGTAGCAGAATTAGTATAATTAGTAGCAGTAGTAGTAATAGTAGTGGTACTAATACAAGTAGATGCAGTTGGTCTAAAGAATGGGTACGTTTAAACATGGCAAATAGTAGTAGTAGTAGTGGTGGCAGTAGTAATAGTAGTAGTAGTAGTTGTTGTTGTTGTTGTTCTTCTTCTTCTTCTTCTTCTTCTTGTTACTATTGTTTTTGTTTTCGTTGTTGTTGTTCTTGTAGTAGTAGTAGTAGTAGTAGTAGTAGTAGTAGTAGTAGTAGTAGTAAATAGTACACATGCAGTTCTTCTTCTTATTGTTGTTGTTGTTTTCGTTGTTGCTGTTCTTGTAGTAGTAGTAGTAAGTAGTAGTTGTTCTTCTTCTTATTATTATTGTTGTTGTTTTCGTTGTTGTTGTTGTTGTTGTTGTCGTCGTCGTCGTCGTTGTTGTGATTGTTGTTGTTGTTGTTGAGGAGGTTGAGGAGGAGAATACTGTTTTTCCTTACTTGACAAAAGTTATTATTATATGGTGTAATTTATTGAAAAGATTGGTACGTATGTGATTCTTACAATTCATTAATTTGACCATTGTTTTGTTGAAAAAAAAACAATATAATTTTAGATAAGTGACCTATGTCATCATCTTCAAATCTGTGCGTCTGAAAAATTGCAATTACTTTGTATCATTATTCTGAAGTATTGCCTAGAAACCTGTTCATGTCAATTAGACTTTTTTGTTGTTTGTCTTGATACCCAATCAAGGCAGATGTAACATGTAAAAGTATCCGGTAACGCCTCAGTTAGGAAGGGGGGGGGGGGAGATTCCGTCGCATATATCTAGAATTCTGCGTTATGCATCATGCCATCACCACACAAGTGAAAAAGCGCAAGTACAAATACAACTAGATGCAGACGGGAAGCGATTTTCAGATAGTGATCGGGCTGAGGAAAGATGGATAGTACCATATCCTAAAACAACAAATTTAGTAACAAGGCACTTGTCTCACCTTTGATTTGCATAAATGTCCATCTAGATACACTTTGGTGAGTGACTTAACACCCATTACTTTCGTATACAATACTGTCTCTGAATATACCAGACAGTATATCACGTGATGTGAATTATGATTTCATTTCAGAGGAACACGTGCATCGCTCACGGATCGAAGAGGTCCTAGATATAAGTCGCACATGTCTGAAATCAGTGAAAATTACGATCCGAGGATCTTCCCGGACAGTACCGGAAATCAGACGGAAATCACCGAGTTATAATGTCATACACTGACATACGAGCAATGAACCAATGAATTGACATTCTGTTTTAAATGATAAATTAATAAATCCGACTTTACATATAGTTTCGGCATTTATTGGGTTTGAATTTTGAATAATGTGGCTGTATATATTGCAGGGCATGGTATTCTCTTGTTCGAGAGCAGGTGTAGTTCAGACACTGATGTGCACAAAGCGGGAGTCGAACCAAGGATCCTTAAGTTGGGAGCCGAGAATCTTATCAACTGCGCCTCAGTGGGTAAGATTCTCGGCTCACACCTTAAGGGCCCTTGGTTCGACTTCCGCTTTGTGCACATCAGTGTCAGAATGAGACAATGGAAGCATAGGTCCCGTGTCACAGTAGGTGTGGCACGTAAAAGACCTCTCACTGCTTCGCATGAGTCTGTTGCCTAGATATAAATTTCAGACAGATGCCATCATTATATACGTGAAAGAATCGTGTAAAATATTAACATTGGCTGTGCTTGGTGTTTTCTTCGGCAGTGATGAACGGCACTGTGATACATTTGAATTGCATTTTAATGCCACAGTATTTTTACAAGCGATGTGTTTTTTACCGAACAGTTGGATAATTTCATGAAAGGAACCCATACGTGTATGTTACCAATGCATATACCACTTATAAATGCAAATTAAACGAAAACAAAAATGTAAATATATTTTGTAAGAAATTTTCATGACAATATAATTGTTCCATATCTCGCCTTGGTGAGTTAAACACACAAATCATAAAAGTAAATTGAATTAATAGTTACCGCACTATTTTCAAACCTTTCCTTTTCTACTTTCGGACACACGACGAGGATGTCGGCCACGCGACGCCCAGATCCATGTCACAGGAAGAAAGCTTATCTCTATTTCGAAGGGCTGAGGTTCGCGGAACCACTATTAAGGGAAATAATCGGAAGAAAAGCAAAAAATGGATATTGTAAAGATAAGAGAGGCCTGCATGGAACCTTAACATCCCTGAGTGAATGATTACAGCAAGGGTGCCGAGGTTATGTATACAAAACGGTGCTATTTATTCATAAAAGCTGTGTAGAAATATAACATATAACTCTTATACTAATGCGCAAAGTTTGCAATAATAAGACACATGTAATAAAACATCCAACACTCCTGACGAGGGACAGAGACATAGCTTTGGAGCAAGGAGATGGGAAGGAAATGTCCCTCTAATTTTGTTAAGTTTTAATTCTATACACTTCGTTCTGTTTTGTGAAAAGCCACTTGACCTCTTGCCCATAACATTAGAAGACAGCTCGAATTTGGGTATATGATCCCGCTTTTTGCGCTTGATCCTTCTATAAAAATCTGAGAAATGTCGGTGATGCAACCTTAAGATTAATGCTTAAGATCTGAGATACAAATAATATTATCAAAATTCGTTCTAAAGTCAACAATTAAAGAATATATTTCTCGGGTTTTTTTTTTCTTCCGTGTTCTCTACGAGCATTTTGGTAGGAAATGCCCCATAATCTACTTCCCCATTTATAAACTAGCAGAAATGTTAATGTGTTGCATTCATTATATATGAAAGAGAACATGGCTGTTGGATCTACATTGAGAATTTTACTCTATCTATTCCTTGCAGCAAACACCAACGTCATCTCAGGTAAATCGTTTGTACTGCTTTTCTGCTTTTCCCGTTTGCTCGTTTTATTTTACCTATAATAATGAATTCTAAATGAGTGCAGTAAAATCTTTATACATGCAGTTAATTAAGGATTAAGTTTGACAATTTTGCAATTTAGTGAGGTATAATATGGTTTTATAATCTGCGAAGTGCATTATAAAAAAGTGTGCACTGCTTCAAACCATATTATATATCAATAAATTGCAAAATGTTTAAATTTAATCCTTATAATTTGATTGAATTCTAGAATAATTTGAATTATCAACATCAGATTCTTTTTAAACTGCAAATGAAAATGTAACAAGAGCTGTGGAAAAAATCAGCATAGCTGGTTGCTCCTAGCAACCGACCAAAGCAATTCAGAAAGCTATAATATGCTTTCAACGGCCAGTCAAATTTCTTGTTTCATAAAAAATTAAATTAAATCGGGATATTTCAGCTGTAACTGTTCTGATCCTAAATGATGTAAAGGGGCTCAATAGCGGACAAACCTCTTTTTGCCTAAATTATCATTATTACTTTTATGTTTGCATTGTGATTCCACTGTAATATGACGTAAATCTGAGCGAAAAAAATTTCATATGTTCGATAAAAAAGTCTATAGATCCTTTCAAGTTAACTGCGGGACTGATGTTCTGAGTGGCAAAATCATTACTGTTCCAGAAAAATGACTTAAGAAACAATCAATATTTTATTATGACGTCAAAAATTTTACCGGAAACGTAACTATTCGCTACTCAAAACGTCAGTCCCACGGTTAACGTGAAAGGGTCTATTGCTTAGAAAGATATTGGGTAGCACTTAAAAGACGGATTGACTTATACCTCAGTAATCCAGAAACATCTGAAACCATGCGACGATAAAACAAGAACCTTGCGTTTTGTCTGTTAATTTTTGTAAACTATATGATTTAAAAACAAAAAACCTTCTGTCTGTACTTTATTTGGAAATGCATGTTAAAAGTAAATAACCTGGTCATGACTTAGATGCAGATAAGATCCAGGCAACAGACGTACACTCATTGGTTTCAAGATTTTGTTGCAAAGAGGGTCGTGACCTTACTGAAGGTCGAAACGTCACTAAAAGTCGTAACTGTACTGAAGGCCGTATAAAACGTATAAAAAAGTTGTAATAACTTAGCCAATCGCCATCTAATTACTGAGACCACACGTGGTTTTATATTTTATGTGGGTTTTGTTTGTTTGGTTGGTTGGTTGGTTTTTGGAGGTTTCTTTTTTGTTTTGTTTTGTTTTGTATTATTTGTTTGCTTGTTTTGTTTTTGTTTTTTGTTTTTGGGGTTTTTTTGGGGGGGGGGGTTGCTTTTTTTTTTTTTGTTAACCATCAATTGAATTCAAAAAAGCAACTTACCTATATGGAAAAACAAATAATCTCCGAGTTATATTGGTGTACAGTAAATGATACAAAGTATGCAGTAAATTGACATTTTTAAAATTTGATAGAATAAAATGAAAATAACAAGCTTTCTTCAGAGATTCATAATTAATTCAATAAAGACCATTATCTCTTTTAAAATAAGTATACTAACATTCAGTGCTACTTAACAAGCATCGCGGGATATTCTGTAAAAATCAACCGGTTCAACATATTGTTCTTCTTTGTTAGTTTGGTTATTAGGGGTAGGAGGGGGAGGAGGTTGTTTGTGTGGATTTTTTTTTTTATGTTTTTTGTTTTATTTGTTGTTGTTTTTGGCTGGGGGTTGTTTTGTTTTGTTTTGTTTGTTTTTTATGGTTTTTGGCTGGGGGTTTGTTTTGTTTTGTTTTGATTTTGGTTTTTTTTTTCTTTTGCTTTGTGTGTGTGTGTGTGTGTGTGTGTGTTTTGGAAAACCATGATGTGGCCATGCGTAAACGAGACAGGCTTGGTGTAGGTCCAGCGTGTGGCTTAAGGTGCAGACCCGGGCTCGATTCCTAGATTGCGCCACAGTGTTTTATATCCTGATTCCATTTGGCCCCATAACTAAACCAATTGATGACATCAACGTAAAACACTGATCATCCAAATAACCAGTCTGACATCATTGGGTTCATATTCCGTCATATTGTCCTGAATGTTGACTACATACTTAGTCCTTCTACTACAGACATCGCAAAATTGTCAAGCACTGTTGAGTAAATGATAGACGGACATCCATTCCGCTCTTTACACGCACTCAATATAATTATTCCACATGTTCATTGTGTTATATATATTTATTCTAAACTCAGTTTCAAGAAAGGTCTATGCTTTGTGTATACGTGTCTTCAAGGTCTTCATACCCAAGTCGTAACATTTCGTCTTCGCTCGTCATAACTCGTGGTAAAGAGGTACCGACGTCGTCTCAATCCGCAACAAAACTTGTGGCAAGGTGCTGAAAGTGGGTTGTTGTGAAAATGCCATACAAAGATAGTACAGGTGTTGTTGTTGTGAAAGTGCCATACAAAGATGGTACAAACTCATTTCACAAAGACGAGTGTCGTACTACTAGCGTGTCGGTATGGAAGACGATTGTTGCAATACTAGCGTGTCGGTATGGAAGACAATTATCGTACTACTAGGACGACGGTATGGAAGACGATTGTCATACTAATAATGTGTCGGTGTAGAAGGCGATTGTCGTACTACTAGCGTGTCGGTATGGAAGACAATTGTCGTACTACTAGCATATCGTATATGGAAGACGATTGTCGTACTATTAGCGTGACGGTATAGAAGACGATTGTTTTATTACTAGCATGTCGGTATGAAAGACGATTGTCAAGCTACTAGGATGTCGGTATAGAAGACGAATATCGTACTACTAGCGTGTCGGTATGGAAGAAGATTGTCGTACTACTAACGTGACGGAAAAGAAGACGCTTGTCGTACTGCTAGGGTGTCGGTATAGAAGACGATTGTCGTGCTACTAGTGCGTGGGTATGGAAGAGCAATGTCGTACTTCTAGCGTGACGGTACAGAGGACGTGTATCGTACTGCTAGGGTGTCGGTAAAAAAAACGATTGTCGTTCTACTAGCGTGTATGTATAGAAGACAATTGTCGTACTACTAGCGCGTCGGTATAGAAGACCATTTTGTACTACTAGGGTGTCGGTATGGAAGACGATTGTCGTATTACTAGCGTAACGGTATAGGAAATGATTGTCACACTGCTAGGGTGTCGGTATAGAAAACGATTGTCGTGCTACTAGTGCGTGGGTATGGAAGAGCAATGTCGTACTTCTAGCGTGTCGGTATGGAAGACGATTGTCGTGCTACTAGCGTGACTGTATGGAAGACTACTGTCATACAACTGGCGTGTCGGTATGGAAGACGATTGTCGTTATACTAGCGTGTCGGTATGGAAGACGATTGTCGTACTACTAGGGTTTCGGTATAGAGCACGATTGTCGTACTGCTAGGGTGTCGGTATGAAAGAGGATTGTGGTACTACTAGCGCGTCGGTATGGAAGACGATTGTCGTACTACAAGGTAGTCGGTATGGATGACGTTTGTCGTACTACTAGTATGTCGGCCTTGAAGACGAATGTCGTACTACTAGCAAGTCGGTATTGAAGACGATTGTCGTACTACTAGCATGTCGGTATGGAAGTCGATTGTCGTACTCCTAAATTTCGGTATGAAAGACCAATGTCGTACAACTAGCATGTCGGTATGGAAGACGATTGTCGTACTACTAGTTTGTCGGCAAGGAAGACGATTATTGTATTACCATCGTGTCGGTATGGAAGAGATCTAGAGTGTTGTGGAAAAGAACGCGAGAAGGAGTTGAATGAATATTCCTACCATCAGAAATCTCAGAATTTTCGTACAGATTGGCGTGTTGTCGAAATGACTCATAAATCGTTACTTTTTTAATTTCTTAGTCTCGTATATGTTTGATCCTGACGAATGACTAATTTTACAACACGCGTACGGGCGGCTTTCGCGCAACGTATATACGGCACGCAAACCTGCACGACCGGATTAAACCCTCTACTACTCTCGCTGCTGTCTGTCAGGTACTGGTGATACGAAGAGATATTTGTAACGCATATAAAGACACAGGTTCGAACCCTGTATGGCACTTTTTTTAATTGACCATAATTCTTAACAGTGTGGCAAGGGCTTAAACTAAGTAAAATGCGACAGCCGCTTGTTGGTGACTGGTAAAACAAGAGGTATTTTCCTTGTAAAGACATCATTTAGAGTACTGTACGAATATTAAAGAGTTGCGTGTAACTGAGAATATACTTAAGTCAAAAATTCATATTCTTCTGTTCATCAATGAATTAATAACTGGGATTTGGATTTTATTTAGTTTTATGCTATTAGTAAATTTAATTAAATCACTTTGCATGAGAATTTATTTGAACGTTTGACAATGGAATAAATTAAAATGAAATATTTGACTTAAGTATATTCTCTATTCTTCTGTTCGTCAATGAATTAATAACTGGGATTTTGATTTTATTTAGTTTTATTCTACTGATAAATAGAATTAAACCATTCTGCATTAAAATTTATGTGAACGTTTGATAATGGGATAGATTAAAATGAAATTTTTGACGTAAGTTTATTCTCAGTTGATGGCGCCATGCAGTGAGCAATGAGTCGATTTCAGAGAAATTCTTAATCGACAGATATTACACTAATATCTTAACTTACTGAAATATCTATATTGTAGAACAAATAACAACCATTTATTCATATATTGTTTAATTTTCTAACTTTGGATTTTGTATTTTGTTTGGCCTAAGATCACTGTGATAAGTTTTGAAGGAAATGTGCGTGTATCGTCAATATTGTACATTATATTTCAATTCTACTTCTTCCTTGCACAGTTCATGTTTCGTTATATTGACAACACAATTCTTAATTATGGTGTCAAGTTTCCTGTTAGATCTACAGTTGAACAATTAGTTAAGTAAAGACATTGTATGAAATTAGAAGTCCCAATTTATGGTGTAATGTGAAATATAGGCCGATATAAGAATCCGACGATTGACTGAATAGAAGAAGGGGGTCCTATTTCTTTAAAGACCGAATCACAAATCTTGAATTTAAACTTCTGAAAAAAAAACCCAGACTTTGTACTTGAATATGCTGAAATAAATGCTCTTTGTGGTTTAGAATAAAAAGTAGAGCAAAATTAACACAACCCAGATGACGGTGTACCTTGAAAGATACAGACAATAAACTAAAACAAAATCTAAAATCTAAAATACAAACAACATTAATGCGTCATCAAATGTGCATGATTTGTTGTTAGTTGTTTAATAAAACTGCTCTTCTTTGTACGATCTTTTTTTATTATTATTATTAAACTTTATCTTGCGTTAAGCACCTTTAGTTACCATGAAAACACCAGAAGTTTTGTATGTTTCCAGGCGTCACAAAAAGAGTGTTTTAAATTCAATTTAATTATTCACACATGGCATTAATGTTAAATGCATGTTTAATGCATGCCTTGCTTATGTTTGTATTGTTATTATTATTATTTTTTTTTTTTTATTATGATTATTATTATTATTATTATTATTATTATTATTATTATTATTATTATTATTATTATTATTGTTGTTGTTGTTGTTGTTGTTGTTGATGTTATCGTATAGATAGAAATCAATGATCAAATAATCGAGATAAACAGATAACTTTTAGATTATCTAAGATTTCAAATACTCGAATAGAAATCACTCTTCACACTTTTCCGTCATATTGCGAAATGAAAACAAGAGGAAACTCATTTCTTGAAGTATAGCTTAAATATCAGTATTAATTAACTGCATCAGAAATATAATTCAAACAATAATTATTATCTTCACAGAGACGCAAAAGTCTTAACATAGAAACCGAAATAATTTTGTAGAGCAAATTAAATGACTTATATTAATATCGAAAACCAAAATTCATATAAGGATATAGTTATTTGTATGAGGAAAAACTCCTTATATTTCTAAAGAATTACGAAGTGTCAAATGATTTGGTAAGTTTTAAAGTGAATTTTGTCATGCCAGTACCGAAGTACTGATGACTGGGCCGGTGATTCATTGACTTTATTTATTTACAATGTATTTATATACCATATATGTATTTATTCTTTATCTATCTATCTATCTATCTATCTATCTATCTATCTATCTATCTATCTATCTATCTAGTTTTTATTTATTTATATGCATAACAAACTATGTCGAGATTTTTTCATTTGGTCAAATGCCAGATTAGCTATTCTCGGGGGGGGGGGATATTTTCAGTCAATTTCAACATGGTTCCAATCATCTTTCAACAGTACAGAAGGTTTACCAACCTCTTATAAATAGTATCAACATCCATGTATGGGACCCGAATGGCCTACTCAGCAAGTGAAGTGATTACATATGGCCGTCTCCACTGTATGGAGAGGATTCCACATACAAAGCTTATAATGAGGAAGGGCAATCGTTGTTTAGATGTCATTTCTCCGTCAAGAGTAAAGGGGAAACGATTAGATGTTTCTATTTAAAGTTTTGCTCGGAGATAATGAATCAATGATGTACTTAGTGGTATATGTAGTATCTATGGATCTAAACTATTTCTAGGTAAACGCCACAGATTTTGAATTAAGTATGTCGCAAATTAAAACACATTCATAAAAACAGAGATATCATCGTTTAAATAAATTTAGAAAAAATAACTGACAAGAAAATTTCCCCAAGGTCATAAACTCTCAAAAATGTGTGTTTTACATGTGTCTCCATGGTACCATTGTGAACTATTTGGTCATTTCTCCCGGGCCTCTTATATGTATTTCAACTTTGATTTCTAGAGATTGGAATGGATGAGTTATTGTTAGATCCACAATGACAAATCATCAGTTTACTTCCGCGTTTAATATTAGATATAACAAGATACATTTGTTTCCTTTCCCAATGAAGAGTTGCTGTCGTGCTTCAGGGTCCGGCGCCATAAACTAAGAATATACATAAGTCAAAAATTCATATTCTTCTGTTCATCATCAATGAATTAATAACTGGGATTTGGATTTTATTTAGCCTTATTCTACTGATAAATAGAATTAAACCATTTTGCATTAAAATTTATTTGAACATTTGATAATGAAATAAATTAAAATGAAATTTTTGACTTACGTATATTTTCAGTTTATGGCGCAGGACCCAGAACCGATTTAAATATGTTGTAAACTTTTGATCTAAATTATTTCATTCAAAGATATATGCCTCATAATCGCAACAGATACACACATATACATTATATTTAGAAAAATATAGCAGTTATGACGATAACAGTCACGATGGTGGCATGTACATGTACACATTATATAAAAAAAGAAACAAGGTATCTTTGTGAAACACTATATCCAAGAGGCCAGGGGCCAGTTGTTCGAAACTTTACTAACCAGTGTTTAAGTTTGAGAGACAATTAATTTAATTTATTAGATTCCTTCATAAAAATCTATACTGGTTTACAATGCTTGTTTCTTATGCTACAAATCAGTGTACATACCATGACTTAAAGTCTTCTCAATTCAAAAATATAATCAGATGAAATTTATCCATTGGTTAGCTTAATCAGTGGTAAAAGTTTCGAACACCTGGCTCCAGATGGTAAAATAAAATGTTGTCTGGGTATGAAATATGATGATATATGTATCATTTAAATCAAAATTGATTATTGTAAGACAACACGTGACTGAATGAAATATAAAGGCCAATCTAAGCATATCGTATGAAGTATCAACTACGAAACGGAATTTGCCGAAAGGAGTCATCTTTAAGTTCTGTTATTGAATGTGATATTATGATTATTTATATCTCTTCAGGCAAACCTGAGTTCCTGTGAGGCATAGACAAAGTGTGCTTGAATAGAGACTAATTTTAACATACAATATAACAAAACTCGACGACGACGAAACGGAATTTCATGAAAAATGAAATGGGTCTTCTTTATTCCCTGACATTGAATATGTTATACTATCATCAGAGACATAGACTACTTACTGAAAGTAGTCTGTGCCTCTGCTATCATTTAGTAATGTCAAGGCAGTCTAGACATTGAAAGGGTTTGTACTACAGGGTTTGACCTGTGGTAACTGCTCAGTTTACATGTAGAAGAGATATCTCGTCATATCGCCAGTACTTGGCAAGCAGTGGTCAGAACTTTAGCCGGTGTAACCTCCAGTCACTCTTCCCAGTGTTATATCCCATTAACAAATGGCACAAATCTTCAGTTGTCGTGCAAAAGTCGGAATGGTGTCATATATACGGAAACGTTTTGGTGCCTGGTGTTGTTGTGTTGTAAGTAGGTATCATGACAAACATTAAACTAACTTGCCGAGATTAATAAAACTTGATAACGTAATGAAGCCGAAAAATTGCCGTAAACTGTACTTAAACGAGTTCTTTTGGGCAACTTGTCATCTATAAAACACTAAGTTGATTTTCTTTAAGTCAAGATAACTTTATACGATTTTTACGACTAACAAAGTCGCATTTCCATGAAAATCAAGATTTATTGATATCATTTTTGTTGATATGTTGCAATAAACATGCTACTAACGAGAATTTTATGTCGAGTTATTGATTTAAAAAAAACCATTTCGAAATTTCGTAAGTCAATTTCTCTTCGAAATCGAGTTATCAAACTATCGAAAATCTCGAAATATTGACTTTGTTGAAGTCGACATGATGCGATAAAGTAATACTTACTGATATATATATATATATATATATATATATATATATATATATATATATATATATATATATATATATATATATATATCAGTAAGTATTACTTATATATATATATATATATATATATATATATATATATATATATATTATATATATATTTGCTGAATACCTTGTATAAATGTATTTCCAAAAATAGATATGTTTTCCAGAAACAATTATTTATTTCTTCATAATTTCTTATATTAACAATACTTTATATCAAGCAGTTCCAGGATTTCCGGAAAAAAGGGGGAGAGGGGGACATGTGATAGTCAATTATTAGCCAAATTACTTAGCCATTTTGGTGTAAAGTCTGTAGTTTTACTCTTATTATTTGAGCGTTTTCAATCGTATCATCTGTATAAGCCTTGCAAATCTGTAGCGAAAAAGGAAGCCCCCATCTAAACCCGCCCCTGTATATGCTAAGTATCCAGTGGGGAGGGGCAGGCTTGGTGTAGTGGTTAAGCGCTTGGCTTGCGGCGCCGATGATACGGGTTCGATTCCCGGGTTGTGCCACTATGTTTTTGAGGTTGGTAACCTCCTGCTTCCATGTCGCGATATAACTGAAATATTGTTGAAAGCAACATTAAACACCAATTAACCAACCAACTATCCAGTGGGTTTTTTTCTTCAAATAAAGTCCGTTATAAGTACCCTCCCAATGAAAATTTCATTGTCGTCGTTGATTTTTTCCCGAAATTTGTCTAAATTCTTTCAAACATTGAATAATAAGTAATTGTTTCTGGAAAACATATCTTTTATACAGGATATTCCTCATATAAACAATGGTCGTCAGAAAGAATATCAGTAAGTATTACTTTATCGCATCATGACGACTTCAACAAAGTCAATATTTCGAGATTTTCATACAAATGCGAGTTTGATAACTCGATTTCGAAGAGAAATTAACTTACGAAATCTCGAATCGGTATTTTTAAAACAATAACTCGACATAAAATTCTTATTAGTAGCATGTTTATTGCAACATATCAACATAGGAGAGAGCTTTATATATAAGATTTTCTTGTTGCTCAATCCTAAACATTATGTATGTAAATTTAGAATATTGCATTTTTCTGAATAAATACTGTTTAAACCAATATATCAACAAAAATGATATCAATAAATCTTGATTTTCATGGAATTGCGACTTTATTACGACGATTTATTTTAAAATTGACATAAGGAAAATCGCATAAAGTTATCTTGACTTAAAGAAAATCAACTCAGTCTTTTATAAATGACAAGTTGCCCAGAAGAACTCGTTTAAGGACAGTTTACGGCAATTTTTCGACTTCATTACGTCATCAAATTTTATTAATCTCGGCAAGTCAATTTTATTTTTGTCATAATACCAACTTACAACACAACAACACCAGGCACCACAAGCTTAGCTTTTTAAAAAGCTTAGATTGCAATCGGAATAGCATTAAATGTTCAAGATGTTGGTCACAAAGTCAAATGACTTTATATAAATTTATAGGAATTTCTTATTCTTGAAACATCTTTTTGCACAGTGGTGAATTTTTCTGCTAAAATCTCTAAAGCCACATCTTATTTTTTCCTTATTAGGAAAGTAGCCCCGCCTCTTTTCCTTTTTATGAGTCTTTCGGGTGTTATCGTTAATATTCGGAAATAAGTTGTTTTTGTGTAGTGAGCAAATCTTTTTTTTTTTTTGAAAAAAGTGAACATTTTTATAAGATTTATTTCTAGAAATTTCAATATTTGAAGTAGAATTATATGCTAATATTGATTCTTAGTACTAAATTATTACCCAACATGCCAAGATAATGGAGTTTGCACATGCGCTCTCACAGCGAGGCCGATTGCAAAAAGGTTTCCGTACATATACTACATAGATGTCTGTTTACATCGCTAGAACTCGTCAGACAGCTGTAAGAATTTGAAATGGTTCAAAACTATTGTGCGAGTTTTGTGCCGTACACATGTCGAACTAACACATGTCGGTTGGGTGTCATGCAGAAATGTGTAGTAGACATGTCTTCACTGACTTCATACCCAAACCGCATCGTGTCGCATTCACTCCTACATTCGCGGTGAAATCGTCGTAATTCGTGACACTGTGCAGCACAGTGTCAAAAATCGTAAAGCGTCTTAAAGTAGACTTGGGTTGCCGTCAAAGTGTCGTACACATATGTAGTAGAAACTGGTTCCAAAATGAAGATTATTGTTCTATCCGCGCATTTATATGCAAAAGAAACCGAGTAATTAGGAAGAGGGCTCGAGCGAAAGTCAAACAAGCCATTTTAATAAGGTTGGTTATCTCCCATTGTTCATTAAGGTAGTCCGCGGAAATAAAAAACGAAATAGTATGAAAGTAAGGTAATGACTGTTTAATTAATTTACTTTCCTCGTTTGTATGGTCAATTAATCATGATGAGATGTAGTCAAAAAGGTGCGGTCATCTTTATATACTTCCCCCGGATATGCAGAAGTTAGTTCTTGTCAATCTCCAAAGCAGAGTTACGGTCCTTGCACTCCCTTTAATCTCTGCCAACTACTGAAAGCAGTCCCTGGTCAGAAGGAAGAAAATATAGACTGTTTTGCGTGTTTTGGGAAAAAAGATGTTATCGTATTCAAGTTATCTGGGCAAAAATTAGACAATGAGGTGCAAATGATCGTGTAATTGACAAACTGTATTACATACGTTCCCTGATTTGTACGCTGAGAAAATATAGTGCGGTATAAATTCGGGGGTTATTTCTTGTACGTAGAAGCCCGATTAAAACTCAGTGTAACATGGCAAATGCTTTAAATTTAACTAATAAAGCCATTGAAGACCAAGTCATATCGTCTAGAGGCAAAACTCTGATTTTACAAGAATCTTGTAAAACCTGAGACGTTGGCAGAGGTGTGTGTGGATTGTAAAGGAACGACAGCTCTGCTATGGAGATTGAGATCTTGTCAGGGGCAGTTAAATCATCTTATTGAAATGACCTTTTAATATCCCAGTTATTAGAAATCGCAGACAACTCGGATCCAGAATCCAGAAATGTTTTGTCTAGAAGGGGTCCACCCCAATGAATTTTCCGAGAGGGGGCCCACCATGTCTTTGTGTGTAAAATTACTTATCTGATATTGAAAAATAATAAAAGTAATTTTCGCCAAATCTCAGGGTGGATCCAGACCCCCGGTCCATCCTCTGGATCCTGGCATGCAAATCCTAATTCGCTAAATGTAGTATAACTTGCAGCACCCATTCGTGACAGTGTGGCAGAGACTTACTGTTGGGTCATTTGTCGCCATTGATAATGTCGTGTTTGTTCCACGAACTTTCTGAAGTGAATTAGCAAAGATGAATTCACAGCAAAACATTACGTTATTCAATAACGATGGATACCCCTTTCTATCGTAAAACAACATAAAAGGTGGTGGAAGAAAACATCACGTGCAAATGCACACACACAGTGGCGGATTTAGAGGGGGAGACCCCCCCCCCCCCCTTTTGGTCACATATTCACTAGTAAAAATCCAGATTTTGCACCAAAAATGGCCGAGAAGTTTGGCTAATACCCATTTGCCCCCCCCCCCCTTTTCGGAAATTCTGGATCCGCCACTGACACACGCACGCACACATACACATACAAACACACAAATTATACCATTTTCTTTGTCATCAATTGCAAATTACATAATGAGTTCTAAATGCTTTCTATTCTTTCATCTTTCATGGATCCGCCATCGCATTGGATCAAATATGACCTGGCATTTTTTGTAAAACACGGATTCATTTCTGCAGGATAGTTCAATTGTGAATTGTAAACTCATTTGACAACCTTTTTATATCGGAAACTACGACTTATATCCTTCAATTCAAACGCAAAATATTTCCTGATAGTGATAGATTTACTTATGATATAGTTACCGAATAATACATATAACAAAACGTGGAATCCTCGACCTGAATGTTTCCGACCTATGTTATACTGTGTAGGGCATTGGAATAAACTATTGTTTGATGTTGAAACATATCTTATAAGAGAAGACGGAGAGCAATAACTTTGTCTTATAGCAAAAACTGTAAAGATATGTTTTTGATTCAGTCATTTTTTTTCTACTCTCTTAGTATTACATTACTGTCCCTGTTGTTTTGTTTTTACTCTAAGTAAGTGAATAGCTTGCGCTTCGGCTAATTTGGATTTCCACAGCCTTGTCATAGAGCACCACTGAAAAGCCATAAATGTCCATATGTGCTAAAATTTATAGTGATACAAGTGTTAACACATGTATGTTGGTTCCTTTGATATATGATATGGTTTCCCAATTTCATTACATTTTCTTTCTTTTTTAGCTCACCTGAGCCAATGGCTCAAGTGAGCTACAGTCATAGTGCGCCGTCCGTCGCCCGTCGTTAACTTTTTCACATTTTCGACTACTTCTCTGGAACTACATTGCAGATTTAGATCAAACTTTGTGTAAATGATGTACTCAAGGTCCCCTACTAAAATTGTGTTCGGGATCCAGATTCCCTCAGGGGTGGATCCAGGGCGAGGCCAAAAGTGCCCAAAACGGTACCCCTCTTAAAACATCTTCTCCTCCAGAGCCAGTACATAAATGGGGAAACTAATTTCATTTCAACAATTTATAAAGATGGGTTATTAAAATTTGTGTTCGGGGTTAAGATCCTTTTTTGACGTGTTTCTGGACTTAGTCATTTTAATGCAGAAAAGTGTCATGTTTTTCAGTTAATTGATATTGATGATTTCTTAATGACTATTTTGATCATAATTGTGGTAAGGAATATTATTGTAAAAGAATTTTGTCATTATCTCAATTTTTTAAGACTTCCAAAAAAAGGGGGGTGTGGCCATTTTTCACATTTTCAACTTTTTCTACAAACCACATGAAAGATTTTAATGAAACATGGAATACATGAAGTACTGCAGGTTCTCTATCAATTTGGTAAATTTCAGCCAAATTGGTCAAGAGATGGTGCCACCATGTCTAAAAAGTAGGTCTCACAATTGTACGTATACCACTTGGTAATTGAAATATGGAGAGTAGCGGTTCAAATCCAGCTGTGGTCAATTTTTTTTTTCATTTCTTTACACATCTAAATAAGTTTTTAGATGTTTCTCAACACTCAGCATATGAAATTAGGCAATTTTAAGTTTAAAACTTCCAAAAAAAAGGGGGGGGTTGGCCATTTTTCACATTTTCAACTTTTTCTACAAAACTGTTGGAAGGATTAATAAATCTTGGTAGAAATAAGTCACTTATGATCCTCTTCAAATTCTGTTGCTTTCGTCCAGTCCTTTTTACAGGTGGCACCACCATAGTCAAAAGTAGGTCACAAAAGAGTTCCTTTCTTTAACAATATTCTTTTTCATACGGGCTGTATACAGAGACAAACAGAATGCATAGAAATGATCTAGAGGGATGAGTGAAGATGTATTGTTATTTTGGTTCCCTTCCAAAATCAAATTTCATAAATTTTTTTTCGACATTTCTTTGGACTTGGTGATTTCAATGCAGGAAATTGTCATATTTCCTAGTTAATTGATAATGATGATTTCTTATGGACTATTGTGATCATAATTATGGTAAGGAATGTTACTTTGAAAGAATTTTGTCAATATCTCAATTTTTGGATTTTCTATGAATTATTTAAGACTTCCAAATGAGGGTGTATAGGAACAATTCAATCACATTTTTCACTTCTGCTGTTATACCACATGAAAGATTTTAATGAAAAGTGGAATACATGAAGTGTTAAAGGTCCTCTATCAATTTGGTAAATTTCATCCAAATTGGTTAACAGATAATGCCACCATGTCTAAAAAGTAGGTCTCACAATGGTACATATACCACTTGGTAACTGAAATATGGAGAGTAGCGGTTCAAATCCAGCTGTGGTCAAAAAATTTTTTTTCATTACTTTACACATCTAAATAAGTTTTTTGATGTTTCTCAACACTCAACATATGAAATTAGGCAATTTTAAGTTAGATCTGGACAATATTTGAAACAATTGTTGTTCATGACCCAGACTTGAAATCAGTCAACAAAAGGCCCCACCTAAAGAAAATGACTAACTTGTTGCCCTGAATGACATCTTGCAGAGACAAAGGAAATGTTTAATATCAAAATCACCTGAATGGATGTGCAAAAAAGTGTTGTTTTTTTATTCTTGTCTGAAATAAAATTTTACATATTTTCAACATTTGTGTTGACTTAGTCACAGTAATGCAAAAATAAATGAATTCTTACTTCATGCATGACTGATCATCTAGGTACTCAGGTTAGCGATATAGGCTCACTTGGGCCTCTTGTTTTCTATTTTCTTCTTTGGGGGGGGGGGGTGTTTTTGTTTGTTTGTTTTGTTTTGTTACCATATGACTTTAGTCTTATTTTAAGTAATTTAATTACATAAGCTTTATAGTACAATCACTGACATCAACGTGTGAGAAAGATCATCACCAGCATTTTTCTATTTCTATTGATCTGGTGTTGCATCCCATTTAAAACGGATTCCTCTAGACAAGCCCAGGTAACAATAATTAAAACTGAACGTACTATAGTGAATAATAATGAACTGTTTCTTTATGACAATACCTTACTTCAATACACAAATAAATGATAAAAGGCATAGACATAAAAAGACATATAAATGAAATAGACAAAAATATGTGAAAGACGGCACCCGTAAATCGGTTAGCCACACCAACTGAGTGTGAGTTTTATTACTTTAATTGACCGTCCCATGCCGGTGTCATAACTGCAGAACAATCAATTATTTTTGTCGTTTTCTGTATATATTTCACTATTATCATGTATTATGTGCATGTCCTTGGTGATATGTCATACAACTTGGTCAGATGCCTTCTGCCTTCTCTTTAATCATTACCAAATCGCTACCAAATGCCACCTAGACATGTAATAAGTGGAGGATATCTTATTGTATGAGTTTATATTTTCATCCATTCATTGCTCAGCACATGCCTTTATCATACCTGTTGATGTTTTAATCATTTCAATTCAGCGTTCTCATTAATTCACCTAGATGAGTCCCGTACTCACCAAAACGGGTTTTGGACTCGCTGTAATTTGTATTTTCTTTAACACGTGTAATGAATATGAGTCGCACGATTCAAATGGAACTCATGATTCCCATAGTATGGTGACAACTCGGATTTACTGTGCGGTCCGATTCCTGAAATGACGACGAGGATCATGAAAATGAATAATTCTAGTTTAATATTTATTACTATATACAGGGGTATGCATTCGACACCAGACCGGAAGTAATGGGATTATACAAGGAGAAGTACAGGAAGATTGTTCATGGATGATCAGAGGTCCGGAAAAAACATCAATTTACATGAGCATAGAAACAGGCGATCTATTAATTGTTGGTATTTTTGTGTACCATAATTGTTTTATACATAAAGTTGACACATATACAATCCTACATTTATCGTTTGTTCATTAAAACACATGTTTCTTCTAATTGAATAGTATTTTTTCTTTAGTCATCTTCATTCCATGTAAAGCCGGCGTGGCCTAGTGGTATGGCACTGGACTCCTGATCGGGAGGCCGGGGTTCGAGTCCCACTCTGGTCATGCCGGTGTTCTGTCTTTCGGATGAGACAGTGAACCCGAAGGCCCGTGTCGTGGTATGCATGGCACGTTAAAGATTCCTCACTGCTTCGGGTGGGTCCGTTGCAAAGGTCAAAATTTGTATTCCCCGCATCAGGCAGATGCCGTCACCATATACGTGAAATATTCGTGGTGTGACGTTAAACAAAAATCAGTCAATCAGTCATCCCATGTAATGTCCAAGCATGTGATTGGTCAGTATATTTGAAAAGTCCTAAAGTTATCTTTTCCCTTGACGTCTAAATACCTGTCAGGGTCACAAAGTTCATCAAAAGAGTTATATAAAGCTACAGCAAATCGTGCATCATACTATTTATCATACTAGCCCAAAATACTATATCATGCTATCACACTAGGCCAAATTATCTTTAAAATCTTTATATATTGGAAATAGAAATCTCCATTTTGATCTACAAAAAGCCTCTATGCCGGACGTGATTGAGTGTATAATTCAAAGATTTCTGACAACAGCTCATGTTAATGTGATAAATTTGTAAAGGGACAATACTCACTTTTGTCCGGATGTGAGCTTTTTCAGCTGTGTTTAAACAATCAAAGCTTAAAGATGATGGATTTCGAATTCCTGCGCTGGAATGAGCCAAAATTTTTCTTTTGAAATGGTTGCATAGGCACTTTTTAAAGGAAGAGAGGGCGGGAGTTCCTAGTCCTAATGATGTATCTACCGATAACATACATATCTTTTGACAATATGCTAGTTCTGTCTTCTTTAAACATGCAAATATGGGACTCGCGCTTGCTTGAATAAATATCATGTCCTGTAACCGTTTCGGATTCCCACGTACTCTATGCTAGTGAGTGTATAAAACCAGGTATTCCTTATTCCTCCCGGAACCTGGTCTCACCTCTTACCAGGAGACGCTTACTCCTTCCTGCACCTAGTCTCACATGTGGCCAGGCGACGCTTAATCATCCAGCACTTGCTCTGAACTCTAACCAATCGACGCTTACTCCTCTCGGCACCTGGTGTCACATCTTGCAGAGAGCCGCTTATTCAGTTCTGCACCTGGTCTTACTTCATACAAGGAGACTCTTACACCTCCCTGTATCTGGTCTTACTTCATACAAGGAGACTCTTACACCTCCCTGTATCTGGTCTTACTTCATACAAGGAGACTCTTACACCTCTCTGTATCTGGTCTTACTCCATACAAGGAGACTCTTACACCTCCCTGTATCTGGTCTTACTTCATACAAGGAGACTCTTACACCTCCCTGTATCTGGTCTTACTTCATACAAGGAGACTCTTACACCTCCCTGTATCAGGTCTTACTTCATACAAGGAGACTCTTACACTTCCCTGTATCTGGTCTTACTTCATACAAGGAGACTCTTACACCTCCCTGTATCTGGTCTTACTTCATACAAGGAGACTCTTACACCTCTCTGTATCTGGTCTTACTTCATACAAGGAGACTCTTACACCTCCCTGTATCTGGTCTTACGTCATACAAGGAGACTCATACAAGGAGACTGTTACACCTCCCTGTATCTGGTCTTACTTCATACAAGGAGACTCTTACACCTCCCTGTATCTGGTCTTACTTCATACAAGGAGACTCTTACACCTCCCTGTATCTGGTCTTACTTCATACAAGGAGACTCTTACACTTCCCTGTATCTAGTCTTACTTCATACAAGGAGACTCTTACACCTCTCTGTATCTGGTCTTACTTCATACAAGGAGACTCTTACACCTCCCTGTATCTGGTCTTACTTCATACAAGGAGACTCTTACACCTCCCTGTATCTGGTCTTACTTCATACAAGGAGACTCTTACACCTCCCTGTATCTGGTCTTACTTCATACAAGGAGACTCTTACACCTCCCTGTATCTGGTCTTACTTCATACAAGGAGACTCTTACACCTCTCTGTATCTGGTCTTACTTCATACAAGGAGACTCTTACACCTCTGTATTTGGTCTTACTTCATACAAAGAGACTCTTACACCTCCCTGTATCTGGTCTTACTTCATACAAGGAGACTCTTACACCTCCCTGTATCTGGTCTTACTTCATACAAGGAGACTCTTACACCTCTCTGTATCTGGTCTTACTTCATACAAGGAGACTCTTACACCTCCCTGTATCTGGTCTTACTTCATACAAGGAGACTCTTACACCTCCCTGTATCTGGTCTTACTTCATACAAGGAGACTCTTACACCTCCCTGTATCTGGTCTTACTTCATACAAGGAGACTCTTACACCTCTCTGTATCTGGTCTTACTTCATACAAGGAGACTCTTACACCTCTGTATTTGGTCTTACTTCATACAAAGAGACTCTTACACCTCTCTGTATCTGGTCTTACTTCATACAAGGAGACTCTTACACCTCCCTGTATCTGGTCTTACTTCATACAAGGAGACTCTTACACCTCCCTGTATCTGGTCTTACTTCATACAAGGAGACTCTTACACCTCTCTGTATCTGGTCTTACTTCATACAAGGAGACTCTTACACCTCTGTATTTGGTCTTACTTCATACAAAGAGACTCTTACACCTCTCTGTATCTGGTCTTACTTCATACAAGGAGACTCTTACACCTCCCTGTATCTGGTCTTACTTCATACAAGGAGACTCTTACACCTCCCTGTATCTGGTCTTACTTCATACAAGGAGACTCTTACACCTCCCTGTATCTGGTCTTACTTCATACAAGGAGACTCTTACACCTCCCTGTATCTGGTCTTACTTCATACAAGGAGACTCTTACACCTCCCTGTATCTGGTCTTACTTCATACAAGGAGACTCTTACACCTCCCTGTATCTGGTCTTACTTCATACAAGGAGACTCTTACACCTCCCTGTATCTGGTCTTACTTCATACAAGGAGACTCTTACACCTCTCTGTATCTGGTCTTACTTCACACAAGAAGACTCTTACACCTCTCTGTATCTGGTCTTACTTCACACAAGGAGACTCTTACACCTCCCTGTATCTGGTCTTACTTCATACAAGGAGACTCTTACACCTCCCTGTATCTGGCCTTACTTCATACAAGGAGACTCTTACACCTCTCTGTATCTGGTCTTACTCCATACAAGGAGACTCTTACACCTCCCTGTATCTGGTCTTACTTCATACAAGGAGACTCTTACACCTCCCTGTATCTGGTCTTACTTCATACAAGGAGACTCTTACACCTCCCTGTATCAGGTCTTACTTCATACAAGGAGACTCTTACACCTCTCTGTATCTGGTCTTACTTCATACAAGGAGACTCTTACACCTCTCTGTATCTGGTCTTACTGTATACAAGGAGACTCTTACACCTCCCTGTATCTGGTCTTACTTCATACAAGGAGACTCTTACACCTCTCTGTATCTGGTCTTACTTCATACAAGGAGACTCTTACACCTCCCTGTATCTGGTCTTACTTCATACAAGGAGACTCATACAAGGAGACTCTTACACCTCCCTGTATCTGGTCTTACTTCATACAAGGAGACTCTTACACCTCCCTGTATCTGGTCTTACTTCATACAAGGAGACTCTTACACCTCCCTGTATCTGGTCTTACTTCATACAAGGAGACTCTTACACCTCCCTGTATCTGGTCTTACTTCATACAAGGAGACTCTTACACCTCTCTGTATCTGGTCTTACTTCATACAAGGAGACTCTTACACCTCCCTGTATCTGGTCTTACTTCATACAAGGAGACTCTTACACCTCCCTGTATCTGGTCTTACTTCATACAAGGAGACTCTTACACCTCTCTGTATCTGGTCTTACTTCATACAAGGAGACTCTTACACCTCTGTATTTGGTCTTACTTCATACAAGGAGACTTTTACACCTCTGTATTTGGTCTTACTTCATGCAAGGAGACTCTTACACCTCCCTGTATCTGGTCTTACTTCATACAAGGAGACTCTTACACCTCCCTGTATCTGGTCTTACTTCATACAAGGAGACTCTTACACCTCTGTATTTGGTCTTACTTCATACAAGGAGACTCTTACACCTCCCTGTATCTGGTCTTACTTCATACAAGGAGACCTTTACACCTCTCTGTATCTGGTCTTACTTCATACAAGGAGACCTTTACACCTCTCTGTATCTGGTCTTACTTCATACAAGGAGACTCTTACACCTCTCTGTATCTGGTCTTACTTCATACAAGGAGACTCTTACACCTCCCTGTATCTGGTCTTACTTCATACAAGGAGACTCTTACACCTCCCTGTATCTGGTCTTACTTCATACAAGGAGACTCTTACACCTCCCTGTATCTGGTCTTACTTCATACAAGGAGACTCTTACACCTCCCTGTATCTGGTCTTACTTCATACAAGGAGACTCTTACACCTCCCTGTATCTGGTCTTACGTCATACATGGAAACACTTACTTTCTTCTGGAACCTTACGCTTACTCCTACAGGCACTTGGTCTCACTATATTCAGAGCTCCAGTAATGTCCAACTTGGTTGACTGATGTTGCGATGACACAGCATTAAGTATCTTCTGTTTTCATACAAACTGTTTGATTGCAAAAATTAAAATATTCATGTAGTCATAGAGACCTGACTTATTTATGCAATGGTTTTGATTTAAGAAAATGAATAATATATTTTAGATTTCTTTATTTTGTTGAAGATACACGATTCAAAAGGAGCAAGTCATAGTATAGGCCCTGGCAAAGCTACACTATTAGAAACGAATACAGTACTTATAGATCGGGAGGACATGCCGAGATATGCAAAAATCTATTGGAAGGGTAATCATTTGTCTCATGGAGATATTAGAATAAACAGAAAACACGTGACAATCCGGCACGTAAAATACAAATGTCATATGCTATATGATAGTAAACAACCCCTCTTTGCCTAGAATGATTTATAGTGGTTGCATCGAAGTTACTGTTCACTTCATCGTACCTGTTCCTTCTCTACTTCACAGAAAACACTTTTGTTTAAATAGAATGCCAACAAAACATGACAAGTAATTTGTACGGAAATTTCATACCATAGAACACACAAACTCTTTAAGAATCTTTCCGGATTCCGTACCGAAACATATTTCTATGCAAAAGTCAAGTAAATCTACAATATGCTTTGCAATCACGACGGTAGCTTGGATTATGATGGTTGCTTTTCTTTCAGCTGTTATTCGATGTGACATCCATGACTGCAACAACACTCCAGAATGTCAAGTGCCATTATTTTACAGTAAGTAAAAGCAATTTTATATTTTAACTGGCATAATCTGGTCACTAATATACACACAATGTCTGGAAATATAGAATATTATTCAGTTATCGTTCGTGACCGTAAGATAGGTGGCATAAAATACGTTCAAGTCCTTCGAACAAGAATGCTACCTCATTGACAATTCCCACTTCTGTATTCTGTTTTACTTTACCATGGCTAGTATTACCGTCGCGTTCTTTAAATGTTGCTTTGTGGTTTTATCTGACATCATCAGTAAAGCATACGACAAATACATGTACACCAGAATAAAGCATTGAAAGAATTACCCATTAAGCATCGAACCAATTAGCCATCAAGAATCGAACGAATTACCCATCAAGCATCGAAATAATTACTCATCAAACATCAAACGAATTGCCAATTAAATTCTATACGCATTTGATGAATGCGCATTGAATTCCTTTTCATGAAACAATGTACGATAATTCTTTCTCAATCCTATCAGCAGTTCTGAATCATGAATTTATTTGCTAAATGTGCTAAATTAAGGGGGAATGTTGAATGCTACATGCGTGTCTATTTGTGAAGCGCTTTGTACCGTATGACCGAGGATTTTACTATAGCTTTTAAAAATATATATATTTCTATTTTATTTATTCTGATTGATTAAAAATATGACATTTTCGTGTAGCATCGGGAGAAATTCATTCTTACCACCACCATTATTGCCTCTTCATTTTGTTAACCCCGTTTGTCGTATGATTCATAACTTTCATCGTAGAAACGCTAACGTCTTGCCCGGTAATTCTTTAATACCACAAAGAGAAGCAATTTGAGAGAGTTATGATAAGTTCGTATTTTTAAATACATTTCTCATAGCAAAAACGTCCTTTGAACATATTTAACCACTTTAAAAACATTGTTTCCTATATAGAACCGTAAGAAATGTATAATAATATGTATGACTAAAGTGTGCCTTGCGCCAGTCAGTGTCATGGGGAGGCTGAAATTTGCCATTTGCTAATTTTTTTGTATAATATTTTGTGTAATTTTATCATTAGTTTTAATCTGATATACTCTGACTCCTTGTTATTGCAAAAGGAAAAGAAAATCATAATGACAACATAGTAGTAGTAGTTTATTAATCAAATGCCATACAGCATATAGATACATAGTACATATACATCAATGACAGTGGAGAGGAGAATGTATAAAATAATTATGATAATGCAATACAATACATTAATGCATACACTCAAATAAACAAACTGTAAGTGAAGATACAATGGACGAAGTAATCAAATTAATATACATTAGCGCAATAAATTAGTTCGCAGATTAAATGCATTATGTAAATATTTTCCCAGAGAGCATAATTCTTTCACATTATTTACACTAAGTAGTTTAACAAGTTTAAAAACTGACGCTCTGACCCAATAGTATTTCTTAATATATTTCTTACGAAGATCAGCGTAAGCCGGGCATTTAAGTACAAAGTGAAACTCATCCTCGACTTCAGTATTACAAATAAAGCATAAAGAGATAACAAGAGTCTTAAGTATTTTCATGTATTCAAATTCTATATTAAGCGTTGAAAACTTTTAACTTCCCGGTTGTTCTGGTAAATATATGTACCGGAAATGAATATAAGGATATAAAGACTTATTATAAACGTATATACTGAAACTAATGACAAATGTGCTTTAGTTCTAATGTTCTTATGTTCTTATGTGAGAGATAATTTTCATATTCTTGAAGATGTGGTTATGGAAGTTATCTAGATAATGAGAACAATTTGGTTGTTACTGAAAATAATGATACACGACATAACAGCCGTTTCATTTGGTAATTCTAGCCAAAATAATTTGAATATGGCATTTCCTATAGTCGGTGTCATCAGGGCAGAATATATTAAAAATGAGAATGATAAGGTTTAGCCAATACATTACAGAGTAAATATCTCAATGAAACTCAGATTTTTAAAATGTTGCATTTTACCTCAACGACTCATAAATGATGTTACTGAAGCTACTTGTAAATGCATATTGCAGTGAATATTCAGGTGTTTTATTATATATGAGTTTGTAGTTTGAACAGTGAAGTATGCATGTAAGTGTCCCCTTCTGAACTCCATGATGTGTTCTCTATATAGTATAATTAAGGAAAAGGGAATACGAATATAGTACCCAAAAGCTTTTGTTTTGTATTCTATTCGTACCTACTTATAAAATATCTTCTGGTGATAATTCTGTTAAAATATTAATATTTAGAATTATATATCTGTGAATATGAGGTCATTCTGATTCTCACAACTTATTCTAAATTCTACGGCGATCTAATAAACAAACATAAGAGAGTTAAGATTTCCAATTTTTTCAATTTATCAGGTTAAAAATAGTGAAAGTACTACACTGTCGCTGAAAAAAAAACTTAAAAGCAAAACAGAGCAACTTCATTTTATCTTCCATTACTAAACACCTACCACTACAATACACCGATCCACATTCGCCGAATGCCAAGCACTTTAGCGCAAAATACGACTATGATGACGTCACGCAAGGTTAGACAAGTGGGACATTTGGTTTTGACGTCATAAGCATAACAATCAAAAGTCCACCAACATCGGTTTCTGTGCTGAAAAGTGGATCGGTGTATTTGGGTAAAATAATACACTGATTCATTTCCTCATCATGTGCGTGATGACGCACTCATGTTCGACTCGTTCGATTTTTAAATAAGTTCATTGCGACCATATTTTATGCCATAGAGGAAAACGATTCGCTGTTCATCAAGCAGTAAGATTAACTTACTTATAAGCTAATTTTCTAATAAGACTATAGGTTATATTTTACTCTCTACTTTAGCATTTGGCGGAGCATGCTTGGTCCTCATCAATGTGACAGTTCTTGCGTGGGTCTGTATAAATTGCAACGGATATCGAGAAAGGTATAAAACATCATCCTCGGCCCACCCCCTCTATCTGTTCCTCCTCGTCGTTCTCCTCCTCCTCCTCCTCATCATCATCATTATCATCATCAACTTCTTCTTCTTCTTCTTCTTCTTCTTCTTCTTCTTCTTCTTCTTCTAACTTTTCGCTCAATTTCGCAAACAGTTTGCTCAAATATTCTTTGAATTTCCACAGTTTCGACTTTGAACATCACTGACAAGATTTAAGTTGTCGAATTCCTCATACGCTGCACTAATTATATTCTCGTATATATTCTCTGCTATCTGTAGGTGATTCATTCAACTTTACCAGGCTTTGTCAGACTACTGTTTGTAAGTTTTTGTGCGGTTTGAAAAGATCGTGTAATAGTTTATTGTAGCATAAACAGCGAAGAGATTAGTATACAAGATAAAATTATTAATTTGTAGTTGATTTTCTATGTGTTTGTGGTTTTTATTTCATATTACATTTGTGTGTTAATTTTTCGTTTCTGTTTTTGTTTTTTGTTTTTTATTATTATTTGGGGGGGGGTTGTTTTGGGGGGGGTGTTTTAGGGGGTTTTTTTTAACTTGTTTTGTTTGCTTGTTTCATTTTTGTTTCATTTCTTTTATTCTTTTGTGTTTTTTTTTTATTTTTGTTCTGTTGTTTGTTTTGTTTGAATTTATTTGCTTTTTATTTTTTATTTATTTATTTTTTGTCTTTTGGTTTTTTTTTTTTTGTTTTTTTTTTTTTATTATTGTGACTAAATGTTTACTTAAATTTTGATTTATATTAAAATGTATAATTTATTACTAGATCGAAAATCATTTCAACTCTCCTAAGAAAAGTACGTGGTTTATCAACTACCGATGACGAGGAACGTGCCTATGAACTCAACGCCTCGACAGAAGAAAAACAGACCTACATGCCCCTCGGGGAAAAGGCAGAATTCACCAGTATAGGGTCCGTTTACAAATTTAAAAAAGATGAATTGTTAAGAAATGATGTAGTTCCTATATCATCAACGGAGCAAAAGGTAGAGGTTCAAACAGAAAATATTAATGTAGAATCATCACATGATGTCAAAACAGAAGATAATGAAAAAGCCGAAGGTATACAGGAACCTCCTGTTATCCAGCTAGAAGTACCGTCAGTGGTGATAGATGATGTGAATACAAACGGAAACAATGACAAGAAGGAAGAAACGACGGTAGAAGAAGTTTTATCAGACGAACATTGTTCTGATTATATGGTCATGCGTCCATCAGAGCGCAAAAATCCCCAATTAGAGAGAAATAGCTCAAACACTGGCAAAAACATTTTGAAAACAACATTTTATGAATTTAAGTCATTTTTCGATAAACATAATATACGATTATCCCCACATCCGACCCGTAACCAACGAATCAAATCAGTTGAGTCATGCGTAGAAGAGGCAGATGACGGATATCTCAAACCTCTGGACATAAAACATAGATCTGCAATTAATCTCAGAGAGCTCAAAAACAGGCTCAGTAAAGATATACAGCGCAAATCCAGACCTGATTCAGACTATTTGCATCCAGATTCTGCAGTGGAATCAACGCCGTTGCCTAGAAAAGGACTCCCTATTCAAAGTATCATGAAGACACCAGAGGGTTCTCCGAAAGTAAGAATCTCGAAAACTAACAGAGTGTCCTTCAGCGATCCTCACTGATTCAAGAGATTTAAAAAAGCTATAAGTTTGACATCGATAAAGAGAAATCATCCGTATTGTTTGGGCTGTAAATAAACATTCTTGTTAACTTATGTACTGACTGCAAGTAACAAGTCCCTACAGTACATAATAAATCTACATATGAGTACTCATAATGGAGTTGACATGCATTCTGTATGTTGAATACTATATAATATAAGAAAACTTATTATGTTATCATCTTCCGAAATAACAGTGTAAAACGTTACTCTGTATAACTATTTGATTATTCGTTTAAATCAGTATTTTATGTATTTATCTTCTTTTTTTATCCTCTGTTATCCTCTATTGCTAAGTTTTGTTGATACTTTCTACTACAATTCAATAAAATTTGTGTATTTTCCAATTTGGTTGTCGATATTTTTGTGGGAAGGTGGGCGCCTGTAAACCGGTTAACCACACCAATTGAATGACGTCTGTTACTTCAATTGACCGTCGCAAGTCGGTATCGTAAGCGCAGCACAATCGAATATTTTTGTAATGTATTTCTGTGTATATTCTACTATTATCATGTTTTGTGTGCATGTCCTTGGTAATTTCTGTCATACAGCTTTGTCAGATAACTTTTTCTCTTTTATAATTAACCTCCAGTTGATCTGACAATCTGAAGTATGACAGACAGAGCATGACACAACATGAAAGACAGAGCATGATGCATGACAGACAGAGCATGACACATGACATACAGAGCATGTCACATGACAGACAATGCATGACACATGACAGACAGATCATGACCGATGACAGACAGAGCATGACACAACATGATAGAGCATGACCCATGACATACACAGCATGTCACATGACAGACAGATCATAACCGATGACAGACAGAGCATGACACAACAAGACAGAGCATGACCTATGACAAACAGAGCATGACACATGACAGACAGAGCATAGCACAACATGGCAGAGCATGACACATGACAAACAGATGATGACACATGACAGACGGAGTATGTTACATGACAGTCAGAGCACGACACATGACAGACAGCAAGACACATGACGGACAGAGCATGACACATGACAGACAGATCATGACACATGACAGACAGCATGACACAACATAACAGAGCATTAACTATGACAGATATAGCATGTTACATGACAGCATTACACGTAACAGACAGAGCATGACAGAGAATGAGAACAGAATATGACATATGGCAGACAGAGCATGACATATGACAGACACAGCATGACACAACATGACAGAACATGACACATGATAGACAGAGCATCACACATGACAGACAGAGCATCACACATGACATGACAGATGACACATGACATACAGATCATAGCACAACATGGCAGAGCATGACACATGACAGACAGATGATGACACATGACAGACAGAGCATGACAGATGACGCACAGGGCATTACACGACAGACAGATCATGACACATGACAGAGGGAGCATGACACAACATGACAGTGCATGAACTATGACAGACAGAGTATTACACGTGACAGACAGCATGACACATGACATGACAGCATGACACATGACAGACAGCAATACACATGACAGGCAACATGACACATGACAGACAGTACATGGCCGAATATGACAGGTCATGACACATGACAAACAGAGCATGGCACATGACAGACGACACATGACATGACAGAGCATGATACATGACAGACAGAGCATGACAAATGACAGACAGAGCATGTCACATGAAAGACAGAGCATGTCAAATGACAGGCAGAGCATGTCACATGACAGACAGAGCATGAAACAACATGACAGTTTGCCTCAAGAAAACACAAACGAAGGACCAGATACGAAAACATATAGAATGCAGCAACAGTAGTCTGTTACATAGAAACCTCTGTAATGACTTCGGACTGGCACTTATTACACTGTCAACAGTAGTCTATTACATAGAAACCTCTGTGCCGACTTCGGACTGGCACTTATCACACTGTCAACAGTAGTCTGTTACATAGAAACCTCTGTACCGACTTCGGACTGGCACTTATTACACTGTCAACAGTAGTCTGTTACATAGAAACCTCTATACCGACTTCGTACTGGCACTTATTACACTGTCAACAGTAGTCTGTTACATAGAAACCTCTATACCGACTTCGGACTGGCACTTATTACACTGTCAACAGTAGTCTGTTACATAGAAACCTCTGTACCGACTTCGGACTGGCACTTATCACACTGTCAACAGTAGTCTGTTACATAGAAACCTCTATACCGACTTCGGACTGGCACTTATTACACTGTCAACAGTAGTCTGTTACATAGAAACGTCTGTACCGACTTCGGACTGGCACTTATTACACTGTCAACAGTAGTCTGTTACATAGAAACCTCTATACCGACTTCGGACTGGCACTTACACTGTCAACATTAGTCTGTTACATAGAAACCTCTGTACTGACTTCGGACTGGCACTTATTACACTGTCAACAGTAGTCTGTTACATAGAAACCTCTGTACTGACTTCGGACTGGCACTTATCACACTGTCAACAGTAGCCTGTTACATAGAAACCTCTGTACCGACTTCGGACTGGCACTTATCACACTGTCAACAGTAGTCTGTTACATAGAAACGTCTGTACCGACTTCGGACTGGCACTTATTACACTGTCAACAGTAGTCTGTTACATAGAAACCTCTATACCGACTTCGGACTGGCACTTATTACACTGTCAACAGTAGTCTGTTACATAGAAACCTCTATACCGACTTCGGACTGGCACTTATTACACTGTCAACAGTAGTCTGTTACATAGAAACCTCTGTACTGACTTCGGACTGGCACTTATTACACTGTCAACAGTAGTCTGTTACATAGAAACCTCTGTACTGACTTCGGACTGGCACTTATTACACTGTCAACAGCTATTTTAACTGATGTATACCTGCTATATAAATAATATAGTGGAAATATCAAATGACGTATCGTATTAATCATCATAGCCACAATACAATATGATTGGTTTGGGCAGGTTATTAACTCTGTAGCTATCAGCACATCATGGTCATGTTCAAAAACCTAACAGATGCCGGACTGACCATATCTCAATATAGGTAATTGACCATACAATCAAGATGAGTGGCTTGAATCAACACAACATTATTATTGCACAACATTTATACTATTTCTTCTCCACTTTCTGGACTGTCTAAATAAACAAGGGCAGAAAATCACCGTATAAAACTAGCCCATAGTACGGCTGAAATAAAGAGATTCATCATTTACGTTAATATCCTTGGGTCCTAGCTCCATGGTGACTTCTGCCACATAACTGAGCCAGTAACTCCTCTTTTTTCTTGGGAATTCTTAAATCCCTCCTTAGACAAAATATCTGTCTGAATTGTGGGTGATATCGGCGACCTTGCCAATAATTACTGGAAAGTTTTATTGAAAACAACATCAAATCAACAGTCGTTATAATGTAAGCAGACGCATCAATGGCATAATGATTTGTTTGATATAACTTACTATTTATTTCGTTTTGATCATTTGACTAAGGTCAAGAGACCGAATCTATTTTTATGGGGAAGATCACATTAAGAGATATTATGTGAAGTTTTGTGTTTGTAACTTGTTTATTTACTATTCAATCTCTCAAAAATATAAAAAATATTTCAATACTGCAAACATTTTAAAATTATAGATTTAAAAAAAATTGAAAAATTAATTCTATGAATGAAAGATGACAGGATTATTGGCTTTGAGGTTACAAACACTCAAATCTAGATGGATTATAATATGTTTTATAATAACCAAGGCAATGACGTGCAAGTTTTTCAAGGTCAGTGAATTTCAAAACAACACGGTTGGCGTGTTAGTACAAAATAAGAAAAAAACCCAGAAAAAACGTAAAAAAAATAATAGATTACCAAAATCAAAATATCAGATTTAACTGAAACATATTACATTATTTCCCCAAGGAAAACCAAAAAGGAAAAAAAAACATAGAGAGATATATAAATGCATATAACAATAGACTACATGACAACTTCTTGCACAGTAACCACGGTCAATCGACATGTACATGTGTATTAAAGTGGGTTTATGCAAAACAATAAGTGGAAAAAATGTGATACTGATTTCTTGCTTAATCTTTCCTTAAGTTGTGTACAATTAGTGTTAATAGACACACATTTAAAATTTAATGCACTATACTCCTTTGGAAGAAGAAAGTCAACACTATACTTATTGTAGAGGAGTCAAACAAATATCTACATTTATTTCATGGCACGGTACAACTTAATATGAATGTTATGATTATGAAGCATATTGCAAGCACAGTGGCGGATCCAGGATTTCCGAAAAGGGGGGAGGGGGGCATGGGTATTAGCCAAACTTCTCAGCCATTTTTGGTGCAAAATCTGGATTTTTACTAATAAATAGTTGACCAAAAGGGGGGCCCGCCCCTCCCCCCTCTAAATCCGCCACTGAAGCATATCGTGGTTAGTTCAATATCGGGAATAATATTAAGAAATCACCGACCTATGTGGATACTAGAGGACTAAAAAGATCCATGGTAAAGAAGGCGGGAATTGCATGGTGTGATTAATTGATGTTTTAAAAATAGATGGATCATATACAACAAAATTACGTCCTTTGAGTGTATCAAAACAGTAGTTTTCGGTTCTTCTATATTAATATGAAATATATACTGTAAAGTTACTGATAAATCTTGTAAAATATTCTTAAACTAAGGAGTATCTCCCTTATGCATTATTCTGTCCTTAGATGGTTCTTTGGCTCTTACTTAGGTCAATTTGGATTTCAACTTAGATTTCAAAAGTTTCGGCCTAAGACATCACTGAAGAGGATAAATTGTTGAAATGCGCAAATTCTTCATTATATTATCAATTCAGTAAGTTTATATACACACACACCTACACACACACACACACACACACACATACACACACACACACACACACACACACACACACCTACACACACACCTGCACACCTACACACACACACACACACACACACATTTTACATTAATGTGAGACACTACATTCACAGGTGATAAATAAGCGTCATACTGACACCGATGTACGGAAGACAATGTCGGAGATGATACCAGGTGTTTGGGAGAAATGAGTGTATCCAGCACACAGAACACACACAACATAATCATAACTGATTCATCATGTGTTGGTAGACGATTACAGGACTCTAACATATTCATTTATGCATTTGATGTTTTTGTTTGTTAGTTACCACTGGATCGATACCGCCTGGTATTGGATTTTATTGAAATAGATACTTTAAATTTACTCTTACAAAGATGAATATCTCTAAAACTAAGGACTGTCTCCCTTAAGCATATCTCTGTCGTTGGATTGGTTCTTTGTCTCTTACTTTATACTTTGCTACTTTTAAACTTTGTGTTACCTGAATTTCGGCTGAGAGCATCAGTGGAAAATAATAAAAATTTTAGATACCGAACCAATTTCCACAACTCGAAGTTCAAATATAACCAAGCAATCGCATACCCATGTTAAAGCAAGAGTGGGATCAGTTATCGAAATGCGCATATGATGCACTAATTTGAAACACGAAAATAAAATCTATATCGCAGTCTTTGCTAAAGAAATATACTATATTACATAAAAACTTGAATCTAATTCTCGACATGGAAGGAGGAGGTAAACCGCTTCGTAAACTTTATGATACAATCTAGGAATCGAATTAGGATCGTCCGCATTGCAATGCAAGGACTTTAAAAAAGTTATGACACCAAGTTTTCATTATTCCTTACTCTATATACAGATATTAATGTATAAGAACTACGGAGCTGTCTTCGTGCTATTTTAAAAAAGAAATTTTGTTTTATCTCCTTCGAACGAGAAACTATCATACTTAAGTCTGCAGTGATAAGTGTGATTAATGATTAAAAAAATGGAATATCGTACATTAATAAATCTTTAATATTTTCTAACAATTTCATTAGTAGCGGATTTTTTTATCATTTAAATAATTACATAAGCAAGAGCTACATTTGGTCGTATTTCGTCTGAATTTAGTTGAAATGTAAAGATGATGGATAAATCCAAACCATAAGTCTAAAAATCATGAAAACAGAGGACATACAAAATCAGTTAAAATGAAAAACAAGTGGAAAATAACGAAATATGTCTACTTGAAGAGCATATGTGAACCCCTGTGATGGAGTGAGATCAGGTGCCCGGGGAGAGTGAGCATCTCCTGCTTGCTAGCAACACCCGTCACATAGACCCAGTAGAAAGAGTCAAATCGTGTAAATTCCATATGTATTTATATATGGAGAAGTCAAAGTAGGTAGCCTTCTAGTATGGAAGGTGTCAAATCTGTGTAAAATGATCGGAATCGGTCTCAGTCCAGAATATCATTTAAAAGTCTGGATAACGAAATATCATATGGAGTAATAAGAGTCTCGTAACGACCGTAGAACTTCCTCAGTGACGTTGCTAGTCTAACACATATATAACCCTGGTTGAGCAGCTTAACTGAAAGTCGCCTAGCCCTCAGAATAAAGTCATTGTAATTTGAACATGCTCTGGAATAACGTATTAACTGAGATATGAATACGCCGTATGCGGGCGATGATGGAATGTTGCTACTTATGAAAGGAACATTTGTGATAGCGAATTTGAAATCGTCACGTTTGTCATAGAGCGAGGTGTTCAATTGACCATTAATGTCGAAAGACAACATAATATCTAAATACCAAGTAGAATTACTACTTTCTGTGGTTTCTTTGACCTCCAGTTCACTTGGATAGATGATGCTAAGGTAATCCGCGAATGAAGGATTATTAATTGAAAGCAAGTCATCTATATATCTGTAAGTGAAATTGAAGCCAGAGCCAATTGTTTTTTCCTTGCGAAAGCAAAGACTGAATGAATTCAGCTTCGTATGAGTAAAGGAATATGTCAGCCAGAAGCGGAGCACAGTTAGTGCCCATTGAAATGCCGACACTTTGTTGAAAAACCTTTCCTCCAAACACCACAAAAATGTTATCGATAAGAAAATTCAGAACATCTGAATGACAGCTGTTTCAGTGTATTTATTTTTTGGAATCGGAATTTTCCCTAACAAAGTAAGTTTTATTATGGCCCATAACTATATATTTGAATTTGCGGCTTCCGTTTTTACTAGTAAATGCATTTTGAAAAATTCCGCTAATCTGTCTTTAAATTTCTGATGAGGGATCGTTGTGTAAAGAGTCGAAAAGTCAAAAGACTTGATGGAGTGAATTTTAGTAAAACTTTTTTATTTTAGATGTTCTAACAAGATTGTAAATGTTCTAACAACACTTTTGAGTTTTTAAGGATTCACATTTGATTAATTCCACTTCTGGAATATACTGTTTCGCAATATCTATATATGAAGGCCAGATTTAACTTCTGATAATATTTTTGTGAGTAGCATCGATACAGATTTTGTGAAATACATTATACGTATTATATCATTCTCAAATGCAGATCTAAAGTATGTTTGTAACATTTGATTTGGCCACGAGCATCACTGAAGAGACATAAGTTGTCGAAATGCGCATCTGGTGCATAAAATTAAAAGGTATGTTCTATATTTATTGGAATCTCATTTCCTCCCCTTTTTTATTTATGCTTTAAACCACTGGAATCAAACTAACATGGCTCAGTAACGTCACCAATGAATGTTAATCATTAACGAAATAATAATGCATGATTATGAGTGTTTTACTGTATATCAGTAAGTACCATTCAGTTTATATTTGAATCCTGAAATGTATAAATCATAATTGATAGCTATTATTATACTTTTAATTACAAGAGGAGGGCAGTTTATCTCTGATGGCATAATACCCGCGCCCTTTTTTCCCTTACATTCATCTTCTTCTTCGACATGTGATAAATAATACTTTAATTTAAGTATTTCCTTTCTATTGATAAGCTGGGTGTTTTAGAATAAACTAGCAAGCAGGAGATGCTCACTCTTCCCGGGCACCTGATCTCACTCCATCATAGGGGTTCAGATATGGTCTTCAAGCAGACATTTTTCGTTATATTCTCCTTGGTTTTCATTTTCACTGATTTTGTATATCCTCTGGTTACATGATTTTCGGACTTATGGTTTGGATTTAGGCTATCCATCATCTTTACATTGCATATGCACATTGTATTTGTAATTTTTAAGTGGATCTAGATTTATATGAATCATACTTTTTTTAAAATAACCAAACACCTTAATAAGTATATAATAGTTTCTCGTTTGAACAAAAAAAAAATTCTCGTTCTAACGAAATAATTTCTCGTTCAAACGAGAAGGTTTCTCGTTCGAACGAGATAAAAAAATTGCTTTCTTCTTTAAAATGGCTCAAAAACGGCTTTGTATAAGAACAGGTAAATCAAAAATTACATTTACAAACTTGTACTTGAAAGTAGAGTCAACATATGCCCAGTAGGTGAGTTAAATTTTCAAGACTTGAAGTTTAAGTGTCAAGAAGCCATGATGATCTGTGTAAAAAAGGTATTACTTTAATTTCTTGTATACAGTCAGTAAGCACGTGTACAGATTTTCAAAACAATAAATGTTTTTCCAAAGGGTTCGCCACTATTTACTGCTGTCCTAATATATAGGAAGGAAATCTGACGTATTCCCGCAAACATGACGTAAAGAATTATGAGACGTTATTGTAACGTCATAATCAATACCACGTATAACCCTTGAATTCCTCATAATTAAGGTTACGGCGGCGGGCCCTATTGTATATGATGTAAGTGGCCTTATGTCATACATTTTTTCATTATGACGTTATTACTGACACTTACATAATTTTACATTTTTGCTGGTTGCTCATATGCCTTTGGTTTGATGATTTTAGGAATACTGAATTGGTTTTATCCTTCATCTATAGATAGTGACGTCACAGTAAAATGTGGCAATTTATCTGATTGGAATATATCATGAGATTAATACGGAATATCGCAACTAGAATAACGTCAACATTCACGCGCACTTGTAATTGTTATGGCATCGTATAATTATGACGTGAGTTGCCCACATTAATGTGCCCACATCGAGAAGAATGGATTTGGTGGGTGACTAAATGCAAACCTTGACGGATTTTATTAGTTGCGATATTCGGTATTGGGAAAAGGTTTATTCTGAATCTAGGATTCTTATGGGATTTATGTTAAGTGTATCGCAATATTGGTACGGTTTTTTTAAACATCATACAAGAAAATGTATGGCCTACCCGTAAATTTTTGCCCATTTAATGTATAGACATTTGTCAATTTTTCAAAGATATATATCAAAACATTACCACAAGATTTTGAATTTAGATTTATGTTTTAGATAAACTTTAAAACACATATAAAATATCATAAAATTACAGAAGAAAATAGTTTTTATCTCTCGAGTCACGTCAATATCTCATTAATGTACTGAGTAGTGCATTTAAATAAAATAATTTTTTTCATTTCCATTATATTCCGTCATGGAAACATGTTAATTCCTTAGCTACGTTCATAGGTTGAGTGGCAGTTTTATGTATACAAAAATGTATATGAATAGGTTTTTCCTTTAAGTATAGTCAATGAAACATCTCACTTCATGAACAAGGTTAAAGTCGGGCACATGAGTGTGACCTTCACGAAATATCAAGTCCTTGATACGTGTGAAGGTTTTGAGATCTGGCTCATAAGCAGATGTATCGTAAACACGTCCATGATAGATAAATTCATAGACATGTAGTCTCCACAGAGTTTTAACTGTAATATGATTATGATGCTTTTTATGGTCTATCAGTGTATCACAAGTCACTCAATTTCTGTTATTAAAGAACAACAAATTATTTAGGTAATCGGAGCTTTCATTCTAAGTAAAGACTGCTTGAGATACTGTAATATTAAAGAGTATGAAATGATTAACCTAACTAATAATGCAGAGAAATGAATACAGAAGAAATATATGGATCTAAATGTAAAATTGCCCAAATTGTTGCATTGAAATATTAAGTACAAGTATGAATTGTTAAGATGATAGATGACAACAAAACTCGTGTAACTAGTGGATGAAGGGACCGAAAGTTCCCGTGTCGACTCCCGCCCTGGGCACACCGGTGTCCTGCCATAAGGATGAGACAGTAAAAGATCCCTCAGTTTTTAGTGCGTCTGTTACAGATATAAATTTCTATACAATGCGTCAGGCCGTAATCGTAAAGTAACGTAAAACAATATTCAATATCAATCATGTATGTATGACGTATGACACTCATTCAGTTGTCCAAAAAATCATGACATCGGCATACAAAATCAGCAAAAATAGAATTATCAAATTAAAATAAACAAAATAAAATCTACTTAGAAGGAAATGTAAGTCCCTGAATGGGAGTGAAATGCAAAGGGAAAGCATCTCCCGCTTGCTAAGGACACGTAGGTCCGGTAGACGTTGACGAATCAGGTAAATACCGAGTATAGGTATCATGCTGGGTTATTGATTGATTGATTAAAATCACTCCACGATTATTTCACACAAATACAAATTTAGACCTTTGCAAAGGACCCATCCGAAGCAGTGAGGGATCTTTTACGTACCACGCCTAACGTGGTTTTCACTGTCTCATCCGAAAGACAGAGCATCGGTGTGCCAATGGCGGGAGTCGAACCCGGGACCTCTCAATCACGAGCTGAACACCTTATTCACTAGGTCACACTGGCTTGTCATATTAGCTCAACCCAGAATCTAATGTCATCTAACATTCTCGATATATTATATGCTGAGAGAATCTTATCAACCATGTAACTTCCTCAGTGACGTTGTTTGACTACCACTAAAATGTTCCTGGTTGGGCAGTTCACCTGAAAGTCGATTGCTCTCTGAACAATATCATCTTTATCTGCTCTGTCAAAGATGAGATATGTGGGATAGGTCTACAACACTTTGTCTGTTTTGGATATGCAGTTGTGTGTGTGTGTGTGTGTAGGTGTGTGTGTGTGTGTGTGTGTGTGTGTGTGTGTGTGTGTGTGTGTGTTGTATCAAGAAAGAGAATGGCATGATAAAATGATTGTTATTGTAAGCAGTGGACTGCAGATGTTCTAACAGTCCTATTGAATTTTTGATATATAAAGCAACACTCCAATGGATGTTGACAGAGAAATATTACAATCTGATTAAAACCATATCTTTTTTCCGCTTCTTATTTGTCACATTGCGGATAAAGATCTGGCGAAACCCCATAAGGGGTCATGTTCTGATGAACTCTGATGACGTTTCATTCACCGAAACCGTTTTTCCCATAGCCAATCAATCAACTTGGCTAGGCACGTGATATTGACGCTATATGCAACAAACACTGTTCAAAATCTACCTTGTGGGTCACGCACACTGTGGATGTTAGTTTCATTCCTAGGAATTTGTAACCGATCCACTGATTGGCTGAAAATCAGAGTTCACCAGAACATGACCCCTTACGAAGTTTCGCCAGATCTTTATCCGCAATGGTACAAAATAAAGAATAAAGATATGGTTTTAATTAGATTGAGAAATACTAATGTGACGTAAGTCGAACACAAGAGAGAAATCAGAGCGTTTTTGTATTGTTAAACAGAAAAACCGTTGCGATGTTTTCATTTCATAATAACTATTAAAGCAGCCGGTGCCATGACAATAATGGCGGACAGACATGGACCTTGAAAATCAAATTGAGACCAAAGGTTCAAGAAGAGTATGGTAAAGACTTGGTGTAGTGGTTAAGCGCTAAACTTCCTTCTACGACGATTCGCGTTCAGTTCTCTGATTGCGCTACTCTGATTAAGAGGTCGGTTACCTTCCTTCTTCCGATATCTAACCATTGTGACGTCGGAAGATTTCTGTATAATTTCACGTACTTTTACACCAGTTTCCAGGGAACAGGTGGACATCACAATGGTTTGACGTCAGATAGCTGATCATCTTGGAAATATCTCTTATAACGATAAGTGAAACAGAAAATTTTACACACATTTAAACATATTTAAAAAGAGGAAATATGTTATAATTATTTCAAAATTTCACACGTGTGTATTTATATTGCATTTTAATACTATCAGCTAAAATTTGATTGACTGCTTTATGGGATTTGTCACTTAGTGGGGTGTCAGAAGGATTTTATTGCTTGAAAACGTTATTTATAAAATATAAACTATCTTATTTTTCTTTTTCTATCGTCATATTTCTTTGTGAGTCTTCATTGCTTAAAACCCCATTCTATATTGTTTATCCTTGTCATGTAAATTTACAGACTGTGACTACATCATTTGTATTAAATTTTATGGACCCATGTTACCTTTCAAATCTCCGGGAATTGACTAGATGGCAGAGGGTACTAAATCCTCCATAACACTTTTTACCAGAGCTGATGCTTTCTAGAGACATGCCCCACTATTTTCTCATATTTTTATCATAGATATCTAAATTTGATGACCGATATTTTCATGTTTAACAAAGTATTTTATTAGGATGGTTGTGGTTTTCGTTTGGGAACGAAGAATGGTGAGGATTTACACCCAGGAAAGTCACCCAATTTCGCTGGAAACTGAAAAACCTTCCCACTGTACTGACGGAAAACTACAATTATATTCATTTATTGCTCACACAACATTTATATATGATTAACAAGAAACATATCATATGAAATATAGAAATGAATTTCATTGCGTTAAAATAGTGTTTTCAAAGCAAACGTAAACGTATTATACTGAGCTTACTATAATGTGAATTCTATTTATAAATGTTTGTTGGCCGTGTCCAACCTCTCTAACGCTGACGTGAAAACATATGTAATGAAATACACAACTCTATTAAAATATTTTGATTTGTTTACGTCATCCGAATTTAAGCAGTTTAGGGTACGCCCCAACCATAAATGTGCAATTTCCTCATACGTTACATCCCTATGCATTTTCATTTGTAAATCAAAAGATGTAAGAGACGATAAGAGAGTAATATAAGTAAGAATTATCCTGAAATAAATATCAATGTACTCAGTCTAACTGAGTATATCGGATGTCTAGTGTCTCTAAGCCAATTTAAGATAGAACAAACTGTAGAACACGGAGAAAGAGATACTGTACCATACCGTAGGAACACTGTACTACCCAACTGCGTTATAGGAGTCGACCTGGTGTAGCAAGTTGACTACCTCGTTCAGAAATATAACAGCACAATGGTGAGTACCACCGACTTGTAAAGTATTTGCTGTTAGCAATGTTTAAATCAGGCATACCCATTTTGCATGTATGACTTCTCTTATTGTTTTTGCATTTCCATCTCATGTGTACAGTGCTGACATATCGTTATGCCATATGTACCTTTTAGACATTTATGGTGGTCAAGCGGGGATTGCTTACTCCTCTTGTGTACCTATTATCACGTCTCCAGAATACATGAATATCGGCGGTGCGTGGTACGTTGTGGTGAAGAGAACATTGACAAATGCCACTTTCGAACGTGTTTTACCATTTAGTTTCTATGTAACAATTCTATCAACTTATTTTTATCATTTTTTATTTCTTTTTTGTTTTTTATCTTATTTATATATAATTCTTGGTATTGATAAAGACAACAATAATGGATTAAGATATTAGAAAACAATGTTTATCAAATCACTTGGAGCGTATTTCTTATGAAGGAAACTTATATTTTACACATCTTATTCTCCTAGAAAGAATTTGGGTATGTTAAGAGCTTTATTAGTATTACATGACAACAATAAGGTAACTCAGAGTATATCCTGAGGGTAGCTGGTCATTTCTGCTTTTCCTGTTTCCCATACAGGCAATGAGCACACGTCATACATATAGATGCAGTTTTTGAAATAAAAATGTAAACATTATCACATGTTTCCTTGGATATACATGGTTTAAGACCACAAATAGTTACTTTTCTTTAAATATAAGTCATACAAATATGACTAACCGAATTACTCTTGTATCCTCAAACAAAGCCAAATACTGAACAAGATAAAGAAACACTGATAATTTTACATCAATAGCCGTTTTAATAAAAGATTTGATAAAGGTTATCTCAGTCGCATTTTTAAAGTTTCTATTTTATTTCAATTTATTTTATATTATTATTATTATTATTATTATTATTATTATTATTATTATTATTATTATTATTATTATTATTATTATTATTATTATTATTATTTGCAAACGTACATAGAAACATAAGCCGATCTGGGCTAGTGGATAAGGTGCTCGGCTCGTGATCGAGAGGTCCCGGGTTCGACTCCCGCCCTGGACATGCCAGTGTTCTGTCTTTCAGATGAGACAGTAAAAACCGGGGTCTCGTGTCACGATAGGCGTGGCACGTATAACATTCCCCACTGCTTCGGGTGGGTCCGTTGCAAAGGTCTAGATTTTTATTCAGTGCATCAGGCAGATGCCGTCATCATATACGTGAAATAAACGTGTAGTGACGTGAAACAATAATCAATCAATCAATTAAACCAGATAAACAACTGACCCATACCATAGAATTAACTAAAGGTGTATTTAGTGTTATCATCCTTTTTTCTATCTCAGTCTGAAAATAGGACCTTAATCAGTCGCCAATGTGTCTCGATGTTAGAATCTCTCTACACAGAACTAAGCATACTTTTGACTAATGTCCCATAAATTAAGCATAAATGAATACCAAAAACTTGTATATGAGTAGTAGAATAACCGTTGAGGTTTTTTTTTTTTTTTTTCGTATAGTGTAGTTGACAAACATAAAGCTTTTCTGTCATTGAAAGCACTTGTTGATCAGTGGAAAGATTAAATTTGCTAACCTTTGTACAAACTCGAATGTTTTATGACATAGATCCATTAACTCCTTAAATGGTTAGCGACAGCTATTTTCGGTCGCGTACACGTCGATCAATCGATCAAATTTCACGATTATAAATATTTGGCAGTTATATTTGCAGTATGTTAGCTAGGTAGATTGTGTGTTTACTTTAATCGTCTGTGATTTTTCCAGTAGATAATCATCGAAAATCTCATAATGTGTTTCAATATGGAAACATTCATGCATGCAGGTGCTTTCCTCACTCTCGCATGATTTTCTACCCCCACTATGTCCGCCTGTACGTTAACATCATTGCCGACAGAAACTAGGAGGCGGAGAAATGCGTCCTTAATTGCAATCCAATTCACGCTATATGCCTCTAGCTTAAACTGGTAAAGCAGTATATTGTCGTGACAAATTCCACTTCCACGTTAAAATTAACATTTTCGCACAACTGTAATATTTGTGACGTTCCATATATAGATATGTAACATTCTAATCATTCTGGTTTGCTTTATATAGAATGAGCATCTTTTAAAGTCATGTAATAAATAATAAGCCAGTGTGACTCATTGGATGGAATGCATTGTTTCTGATCGAGAGGTTTTGGGTCCGACACCCGCCGTGGGCACATTGATGTCCTGTCTTTCGTATGAGACAGTCAAGCCTTAAATGCTCCGGAAGGTCTGTAGCAAATGAAGTTGAAATGTATAAATTTCTATAGATTGCATCAGGTAGATGCCGTCAGAATTCATGAAATGAGAGACACAAAACTTAACGGACAAAAAAACTAAAGTATACTTAAGGAACTAGATTTTATTTAAAAGTATATCTAAAACTTATAATTAAATACACTGCAAGGATGTGGCATGTTTTGTTTTATCACTGAATTGTAGTTTTGATCAGTAATTGCTTCATCTTTTCTACCCATACCAGTATGAGTTTCCAAAAGATATTTCGAATAGGAAATTTCTTAACATAGGTCATGTTGGTATATATCATATTAAACTATCGCACACTTGGTTGTGCCATTGCAAAATGAATTGCTGAAAAGAATACCAAGGTACACATTTGAATTGATATATCGCATAGATAAATCAATTATTGAAGTCAATGTTGCAATTTTGCAATTACTTAATGTTTTGTTATCGCTACATCATCAGTAACATTCTAAATTAACCAAGGTAGCTACATCAACCCTTCTCTATCCTCTTTGATCTGTCTTTTTATGATGAACAATTTCACGCATCGCAAATATCACCTTTACTTTTTTTTTCATAGCATCTCCTCCTAGTCATTTTATTTTTGAACATTATTTTTGTTGTATATGTGTTGCCTCCCTTCTTTCTAAAAATCAATTCATGAATAATTTTAAAATGTAATGATATAGTACTTTGTATACAAAATGTAAATTTATTGACGTTCAATATCTAGCCCTTCATTAATAAATGAGTATTTGATCCCTTTTTGTACATTTGAGAAGGTCTTAAGAAAAATACGAAAATAACTGGTATCACATGACTAAGACACTATCAACAATGTACCACAGTGGACATTCACGGACCCCTGAAATTCAGAGGTGAGACCAGGTGCTCGGGAGGCGTGAGTGTCTCCTGTTTGGCTGGCCACACCCGCCGACTACAAATAATTCAAGAAAAACCTTTCACTGTACATGGTATTATTCTTCTCTATTTCATTGATTTGTACAATAATTCCTTATAATTATATGTATTTTTTCCGTCACACTTTGTACAGATCAGTATCATGGTGAACAGAAAATCATTGCATGTATCTTTAATTCAGTGCATAGGAGGTTGTGGAAATCCAGAAATAAACATATAATATGGACTATATTCATATCGTTGACAACAAATCATGATAAGTGATAAAAACCAAACAATGTAGAAAGTAAATTGTATTTATTCTGGAACACGATCATATCCATTGTCGTCCTTTGACAGATCTCACAAATAATACATGATTGTACCAGCGAACACGAGAGGTTCCTATGAAATATTTGCGACGGGTATAGTACACCAGCAGGAGAAGCTCACTCCTTCAGGGCTCCTTGTCTGATCCACTTTTTGGATTTGCAATCATTCTCGCTGAATCATCACCACCGAATTTGTAGTTTTTAAATGAATTTTGAAAAACGGAAATCGAATGGTGGGCTTTCGAATTTATATCTGAGTGTCACTTCTTGAATTTTCTGTCTGTGACTATTAATACAAGAGACATTCTTGGTTTTATTTAACTCTTACTCTTGCAATTTTCCTTTTTATCCTTTTAAACGCGTTTACCACACAAATTAAGTGACAATGGTCGTTTCAATGACCGTCCTAAGTCGGTACCACATCTGCATTACAATCAAATATTGGTGTGTTGTCTTTGTGTGTTTATTCCTTTATTATCCGTATGTCCTTGACGACTTTCCTCATACAGATGAATCAGATATCTTCTTAACTTTTACACAGCATTAACTATTTTCCACATCTATGTCAGAGATTGTTATACTTAACCTTAACCTCGCCCATGTCAATAAATATCCGTTAATGTAGGGCAACAACCTACAAACGCTTACGTAGCATTAAATCTTTATATCATTCCAAACTATGTCAGAGATTATAATAATTAACTTTTACCTCGCCCATGCCAATAAATATCCGTTAATGTAGGGCAACAACCTACAAAACGCTTACGTAGCATTAAATCTTTATATCATTCCAAACTATGTCAGAGATTCTAATAATCAACTTTTACCTCGCCCATGCCAATAAATATCCGGTAATGTGGGGCAACCACCTACAAACCTAAATCATTTCTTAGCTACTATAGGCTTCAGATTTCAATAAATGAAATGACAACGAGCGTGATATCAAACGACGCGGAAAATTCCATATTAACGGCATTTGAAAATATTGTAAAATTAAGTTTGGTTGTACAATTTAAGTAATTGTAAAGTCATAGACCAAAAGGTATATCTCTGAAATACATATTTCCAAACTATGTCTACGAATCGATAGAATAACTAGATTTATTTCAATGCATATGAATAGATCAGTTTATCAAATATAGGTTTTATTTTAAAACTCTTCGATCAAAATGGTTAAAATTCCCTTTACAAAATTATATTGCTCAGGTTTTGTGATATTTCTGTTTGGTTTCAAACTCGAACCTCACTTCCTTTTCCGTTCAATCTTGTCTTAAGCTACAAGATCAACAGTTCAAGTTATAAAAACGTTCTTCGTTTCATTTAACTCTTACTCTTTCTTTTCTTTATATCCTTATAAAGGGTGTTTACCACACAAATTAAGTGACAATTGTCGTTTCAATTGACCGTCCCAAGTCGGTACTACATCTTCATTACAATAGAATATTTGTTTGTTGATTTTGTGTTTATTCTTTTATTATCTGTATGCTTGGAACGACTTTACTCATGTGGATTATTCGATTCCCATCTTTGACACTTTGTGATACTTATATGAATGAATGACCCACACTGATTGATACAGGTATAATAGTTTAGCTTGCAACTACAGTCATATTCATTTGTTATATTTATAATATCATACGTTAATTCGTGTTTGCAGAAAACAAAGAATGTAGGATTCTCACGAATAAGAATTATTGCACTGTACTATTTAGCGAAACAAATTAAATTTACTACTTTACATTTCACCGTTCATATACACCAAAATGCAACACTTGGAGGCAGTGTGAATAAACAAACATGTAAATATACTGAATGTAAAATATTTTAAAACAATCACATAAGAATGTTCCAAATTGAACATAAAAGCAGACATGAGACAAGGCATTCGGAACGGTTAGCAACAAACAATTCAATGTTTAAGATTTACAAATGTATTATACACCCGTTCAGGTAATATCCCATTTTCCAAGGGCACAGAAACCTCCCCACACTACAATAAATATACAATTCGTCATTATACCCCTCAACTACTGAAAAACAGTTTAGAAAATTTTACTGAACATTTTATAAAGTTGGAAAAATCATCGATTAAGCCAAATTATATCGAACATTTGTTATACTAGCTCAGATAATCTGATGGCATCACGGCGGGTGTAAGCGGTCAGCAGGGAATGCTTATTTCCCCATGGCACCTAATCTCACCTCTAGTTCTTCCAGGAGTTCGTGATGGCCTTTTTTCTATTTTATCTAGTACATGGTTGTTGACAAACGCTCTGTATCTTTACACCTTACTTGAGTAACATCGAATTCAAGCGCGATATAAAAGATATAATATCCCAGTTAATATTCATCCGTATTATGTCTCCAGAATGAGGCCACAAATTGTCACGATATTTTCATTAGATACACACTTTTGATCACCTGTTAATGATGTGCTTTATGGTATATTGAAGGTCATAACCTCCACTTCTCGTTTTAAATAGATTCAAATGAAGTAATAAAGTTTTTATGAAGCAGTATGAACTCTGTAAGGACGGTTTTAATTTTTTGTTCTAGATTACAAGGGGCAATCATTTTAGAAAACTATATATTCCATTTACTGGTAGTAATGCCGTATCTGTATAAAATACGTTGTACACACTTCATGCACCAAATAACCATTGTAAAGACAACATGGAAACAAAGTTAAATTAGTTAAATAAAGTTAAGTTAAACAAAGTTAATTTTTATCAGGAACGTTTTAAGTCAATATCTAATATCTACCTAGACGTTGGCGTGTAAACGTATCTTCTCTTCTTTAAAGAATAACGTAGATACCTAATAAATGTATACATAGATACATAATATATAAATGATATTGATTGATAATTGGAGAAATAATATACAATATATTCCATACAGACAAAATGTCTGTATCAGTGAATATACATTACTATTTCAGCAGACTTTAAGTGGATAAATTGCTAATTCAAAAAGAATAAGCATTAAAGAGAAAAATGAAGACGTCTGACAAAGCTGTATGAAAAATCATCAAGGACAAAAATAACAATAGTAGAATATACACGTAAGAACGACATTACAAAAATATTCGATTGTGCTGCGGTTACGATACCGTCTTAGGACGGGAGGGTCAAATGAAGCAATCATTCAATTGGTGTGGTTAACTGGTTTAAATACGCCCACCTTCCCACTCACCGCAAAAGCAACACAATCAAAGGACACACATTTAAAAATTTATAAGTAATCCTCCATATAGAGAACAAGGATCAACAGGTAACTGAAGAAAAGAGGTCATAAATTTTTCATTACACACGAAATGTTTATAGAATATGTTGCTATCAAATATATGTAAGGCGACATCAGCATAAGTAAACCATGCTCTGCTCGATCATTAATCAGTAGGAGTCCCGACTAACAGTCGGATGGGACGAGGATCAGGACCTTGTCTCCTCTGAAAAGGTTTGGACAAGGCCCGTCATAGAGTCCCTACCGCCCTATTAGTCAGAGTGCAACGCTCAAGCAAAAGTCTGCATTGTATAGTAGAGGGACCCAATACAAGAACTATGGTCTTAGAGATGACCTCGGAGTCATACTATCTATGTCGAAGGCGTTTAATAATTTTAAAACCGCCACATTTACAAATTTAGATAAAATGTCTGAATAAGATCTGTAAAATTTATCAAATATTTTTCGAAGTTTGTGTTATCTATAACCCTGAGTTAGAAGTTTAAAAGTAATTTGAGATCTTTTTGCCTGAAAATTCTAAACGTTAGTGCATGGTCTAGCGAACCGAACCAATTGACTAATATAAATACTATATCATGGAAGTCTGGGGACATCACCATCTAGAAAAGGAAAATTTACAATAGGAAATCCAAAGTTGTCACGTTTATCATATATGTTGGTATGAATATTCTTGTTTACAATTTTAATTTTTAAGTCCAAAAAAACGTGTTTTCTGGTCGGAAGTATTGGCTTTGTTTAATTGAAGTTCAGGTGGATAAATGTCAGTAATATAGTTTTTCAACTCATAGTTATCGATAACTAGAAAATCATCGAGATATCTAGGGGTGTCATTGAACTTGTATCTGCTATAAAGGGAACGTAGTTAGTGCCCATAGGAATCTCAATAATCTGTCGATAAGTCTTACCACAAAACTGAACATAAATATTATCCATTAAAATGTGATGACATTATACAACTCAGTACAAGTCCAGTATCTATTATTATCATATTGTTTGTTGGAGAAAAATGAAGATGTAACTGAAGAGAAAACAGAAGACATCTGAAGTACAAAGGAATGATTTAGACTGTGTGTTGAAACACCAGCATATGAAAGACAACAATTTGGTTTTTATTAAGTCATAAGGTAGAGAGGTATACAGTGTCGAAAATTCAAACGTAGAAACGTTATTTGCCTTAAAATATATCAAACGGAATTTTTCAATGACCTCATTAGAATTTTTGATAGACCAAAGTATTTGACGTTACTATTGCCAAAACTTGATAACATAGTCTTTAACTGCAGTAAGAGCGGAGGTAATGTGTTTAAAAACCACAGTTGTAGAGCAATGACTAGATAAAACGTGATTAATGGATTTTTGTGTAATTTGGGAGGCCAATACATAGTTGGAAGATCGTTTTTATCAATGCTTAAATTTAAGCTACACATAGCTTTACAGTGGTCAGATAGGATCTTGTCTTTAAGCAATGGGGTTTAAACATACGTAGAAGTAGGGTTTAATTAAGTTTTAAGAACTGTAACATAGTATAATTTTCAAACAATGATAATATTATTAGCTGCTTTGAGAGCAGGTACGAAGACAAGTATTATGTAAATCAGCCATTTTCTTGTTTATAGACTGGACTGGTATATAATGTGGCTGTTTAAACAAAATTTTAGAATTATTAATTCGAATATCGATCATTTTTAAAATTTCACTTTTCCAGTCATTCAAGGCGTGTATTTTTGCATCTTCTAGTACATATGTATCTTTTTCGAAATTGTCATAGTATTCAAGAGTAACAACTTGGAGTATAAGTTTCCAATATTTCTTTAACAGGTATCTTGCACAAGACATGCCTCTACTCCGATGTTATGGATGATGCTAGCACTGCTCATAGCTATGGCGCATTCCAAACAACAAATAAAGGGACTTCAGGTATTCCTCTCTATATATATGAAATTGTTTATATGGTGCAATGAATAAAAACTGGTTCATGGTATAGATGTTCAAATGGTAATTGTAGCAAAGAAGTTATTTTACTACATGTATATTTAAAGCTCATTTGAAGGCTTTGCATGATTTGGTATATTTGTTTATTTTCAATCGAAGTGAAATTAAAACAAAAGGATCATCTGACTTTCAATTTGCCTTAAAATATTTGGAAGGAAGGGAAAGGGTCTTACATGCCTTTATGACAAATACCAATCAAAAGTGTTTCATTATCATGTAATTATTGCACCAACTTAGGGTGGCCAGATCAGCTGACAACAGTCACTGAACTGGTTATGGCTGAATTAAATAATATGCGTGTCATAACAATGATAATGATATGGGTATGGACCTACGTATCCAATAACAAAATGTATTTTGACTTAGAAATATTTTAATGGGAATTTACAAAACACATGATTGCTTACACATTACTTAGATCAATATTATGTTGTCGTTAAGATCAAATCCTTTGATACGTTTGATTCGTGGTAACCATCCTTCATGGTGGATACTATTCGTAGACATAGTAGGAAAGAGCAATGTTCCTTTATAAATGTTATAGACCAGGTTACATGAAAGCAGAGCATAAGTGCGCATATTGGAAATTTTGCAGGATTTTATCATTACAGAGTAATGTAAATTTAAAATTCCTGTGTTATATTAAATTGCATTGTTCGCTAAAGAAATAAAGGTTATTTCTTTGAATCCTTACGCAAAGCTCTGCTCTGTGACGATTTTAGCTCTCTCCAATAGGTCAATGTGTTCATTGAGATAAATATAGTGTGGAATTCCACAATTTCGACATTGAATATCACAGATATGACGTAAGTTGTCCAAAAAGTGTGTAAAATAATACAAGTAAAAATGCTAATATAATTATTAATTAAAGCAAGATAGCCATGAGAGAAATTGCTGATATTCTTTGTATATTATAGAATAGGAAGGATCAATCAAAAGATCCAACACTACCAGAGCGGGCAGACCATGTAATGGGTAAAGTGGGCGAGACTGCAGAAGCCGTCAAAAGACAAGTGAAAATTAAGGTCAGCAAAACTAGTTGTTCTTTGCTATTTGTATATATTGCTAGTATACACCCCTCATCAGTAATGCTTACAAACAGCCGTGTTAAGGGCCATGTGTATAAAGAGGTCATCTACATTTTAAATTGGCAACGTTGCTTTTCAATGCCATTTCCTGCGCTGTCTTGCATGTAAGTAGTCTGCATATAAAACTCACACCTAGGTTTATGTGCAGGTTTGATTTAAAATAAATGAATGTATCTGCATTGCCTTTGCTATATTTTGTATCTTTGGTTTTTGGGTTTTATTTTGCTTTGGCTTTGGGGGGAGGGGGTTGTATTTTTATTTATTTATTTATTTATTTATTTAAGCTTGGATTCTCTTTTTGTATATTTGCACTAAAACGCATTTCTTAGGTAAATATTGTAACGTATGAAGTTGTTGATAAAACTTTGATCTTTTTTAATGGATTGCATTCTAGAAAGAGCAAGAATCTGCTGGCATAAATGAATGTAAAGTTACCAAACCCAGACGAGGATCTCGAAATCATCTATCAAGACGTCTGTCCCAAGCCCAAAGAAAACAACGTGTGTAAGTCTCTCGTTTATTTATGCTTATAAGAATAAATAAGTATAACTCTGTTATTCAAAGCAGCATTACACACTTATAGAGAGAACTCACTCGGAATAACCCACTCCAGCTAGCTAGCAAATCCAGTTTCTGAGACAGCATATGCTAAAACCCAGATGCAGACGTCGTGAAGGAATAGTCACAGTTTAATACACCTTAACATCCGTCCACCTTCCCCACACATTATTGTCAAAATCATTATTATTATGGGTTTTTTCACCTTTTTAAAACGTAATTAATAGATCTACAATTATCAATCAATACATCAATCAATCTAGATTGATGGCCCATATTCCTGTTTAATATACATGTATCTTTTCTTTCTCCCTGGGTTTGCTTCTCAGCGTCCCCCCCCCTTTTTTTTAATGAAATCCTGCAGATCAAATGTTCTTTATAAATTCTGAGAAAAGGATTAGTTTCTTAACACTGATTTTCCTCTCTGATGTCTTGCATCTAGAACGACTTAATATGTTAGAAAGTGCGTTTGCCAATCATGTACAGTGTTTCTAGCAGGAAAGGCTTTAGGTATATATATAGTGACTATTGCAGGGAAGGTCGCTTGTCCATTTGGTCTCGATCCATGATTTCCGCAAACAGAGAGGGAGACCAAGAATGTCCACCGCAGGGACACATTGTGGTTAGCAGTGTAAATTAATTAGGGGTTACCATGCGAGTATTTTACAAAAACTGACAGAATATCGGCGAACACCTTGCAGTGAAACTCAATTTCTGACAAGGTAATCACAGATACACTACCAGTTTTTGTAAAATACAAGCATGGATACTAAATTCTAATGCATTTGATAAGAGTTACAACTAAATGCAACGCACACAGAGTTACGGATGTATCAAAAACTGTAGGTTATCGTGACGGCACAAATCAAAAACTGCAGGGTATCGTGAATACCCTTGAAGTTTTTAAACCGGACAGCCAATGACAAACAAAATGCATTAGAATATAGATTAATTTAATATTTTTACTGATCCTTAGTTCAATAACGAAAATGACGTTTAGCGGGCTTTCGGGTGTTATGCTTGTAACATCACAATGAACTTGTCCGACTTGTCCGACCTTAAATGACGTCAATACTACCAAACTTTTGGCTAAATAGTTTGAATAATGAAGAAAAATGGATTGGAATATTTCGTCTCTCATTAGATGACCAACATATGACCCTTTGCCGTTGAAAGTCTTTTTTTTTTTTTTTTTTTTTTGCCAAATTATCTTTGGTCACACCACTGACGTTCACATATTCAAATACGAAACAAACTACAAACATTACTCTCTGCTGATTGCTGATTAAGGTGTTGTTTACCGTTACCAGGTACCCAGATCTACAGGATAGTACCAAAAACGTCATGGACAACAAGGTAGGAGATATTGTTGTAAACTTCCTAAATATAACTATAACATAAAAATGACTATTGACAACATACGTATACAGTGACGTTTCAAATACAGAAACTCTTCTATTACAAATCAAAGTATATATGTGTCTTTTATGATAATTCTGAGTGGCTATCATTGTCCTCTCTACGGCTTGCTCAATTGTCATTCTTTTGCTTAAAGTAATCTTATAAAGTTTCGTCTTCTCACGCCCTTGTAGATATTTACTTCAAATACAAGATTTCAGTATTAAAGTAATACATAAAAAAATTTCGGAAATGACCTATTCAGAATTCATTTAATTTACGCTTGACAACCTCATATATATATATAAATATATATATATATATATATATATAGAGAGAGAGAGAGAGAGAGAGAGAGAGAGAGAGAGAGAGAGAGAGATGCACTTAATACAGTTACTTGATCATTAAAGATGATATTCGTTTTGAAAAAATATCTAAAATAATTATCACTGACAGAGTTATCATATTCCGTAAATCAACTTTGCTCCATTGTAATTCTGTTGTTTAAAGTACATGTGATCTTTGAAACTTCCCTTCTTCTCGCGTCCTTACGGAATAGCACTTAAAATCAAATTCAAGAGTTTATTATTAAAGCTTTATATACAGAACATTCGGAAATAGCCTGTCCGGAATTTATTTCCTTAACACTGGACAATCTCATTCATTGAGAGAGAGAGAGAGAGAGAGAGCTGTACTTAATAAAGTTAATAGATGCTTAATTATGATATTCATTTTAAGAACATTTCTAAAATAATTAAAACTCACAGAGTTATCTTACCCTGTACATGAACTACATTTTAAAGGAACTTTTGATAATGTGCGATCACCATTGCAGAATGTAGCACACAAGCATATTCAGAAAAGAGGAGTCTATATAGCAGAATACATAGACGATGAACTCCGATACTGGCCAGGGGGAGTAGTGCCTTACACTATGGATGGTACACTATCTTCTATTTCTCTATCAATCTATTGATCGATCAATCAATCAAACAGTTTTTACTCTTTCTTTCTTTCTTTCTGTCTGTCTGTCTGTCTGTCTGTCTTTCTTTCTTTCTTTCTTTTTTCTTATTCATTTAGATCAATGAAATCATTTACATATCTTGCACACACACACACACCCCCCCCCCCCCCATACACCCCCCCCCCCACACACACACACACATATACACGTTTTATATCGTTTGTATTTTTCTGCCAACAATATATAATATAAAGTATAAAAAACCAGTAGCTATGCCTTCGGCTCTTACTCGTATTAAATGATCATCACAAAATACTCTTTTTATATACAAATACCACCTACTTTTCATATTCCTGGATAGTTTATGCAATGATGATGTAAATCAGTCGTAAACTTACTCATCTTATTCTTATCCTTAGGTTTAACTGATGCACAGAAGAGGGCGCGCTTTAAGGCGCACAACCACATAGAGATGTGGTCTTGTATCAGATTCTTGGAACGAACAACAGAAGATGATTTCGTGCGGCACATCGTGTAAGTAAATGCCCTAACGTTTATCCTCAGAGTGACAAATATGTTAACTATTGTTTAATGCCACACCAACATCATGACGGCATGTATATGATGGCGGCATTTATATGATGACATGTATATGATGACGATATATATATATGTATATATATATATATATATTGATTGATTGATTTTTGTTTTACGTCATACCACGAATATTTCACGTATATGGTGACGGCATCTGCCTGATGCGTGGCATACAAATTTTGACCTTTGCAACGGACCCACCCGAAGCAGTGAGGGATCTTTAACGTGCCATGCATACCACGACACGGGGCCTCGGTTTTTATATTACTGTCTCATCCGAAAGACATGACACCGGCATGACCAGAGCGGGACTCGAACCCCGGCCTGACGCGAGTCTGACGCGATACCACTAGGCCACGCCGGCTTTTATATATATATATATATATATATATATATATATATATATATATATATATATATATATATATATATATATATATATATATATATATATATATATATATATATATATATATAGCCCAAGTATTCACGTGACCGTTATGAGACAATCGCTTTCGGGTCTCCCCAACAAATTTGTCAGAGGTAGGGTAAGTATATGATAACGGCACACATATGATGACGGTATGTATATGATGACGGCATGTATATGATGATGGTATATATATGATGACGGTATGTATATGATAACGGCATGTAAATGATAACGGTATGTATATGATGACGGCATGTATATGATGACATGTGATGACGGCATATATACGACGACAGCATGTATATGATGACAGCATGCCGTCATCATATACATACCGTCATCATAATGTATATGCCATCATCATATACATCGTAAATAGCGAGAAAATCTCTTAGTGATAGGATTTTGTACATACACATAAATGTACTCTATGAAGATTTCTTTGTTTATCTATTTCAGGACGGATGGCTGTACAGCGAGCATTGGAAAGCGATCTACGGATGGGACAGGACAGGCGGTGTCCTGCTGTGGTGGGGTATGTATATAAGCCATTGACAAGATCCCAAAAGGCAGGAAATGTAAAGGGAGAGTATCGGCGGGCTAAAGTACCCCTTTTGACGTCAAATGGCAAATAATACTCATAGAACTTTATTTGGCCAGTTTCTAAAGATGGAAACCTTTTTTTTTTTCGATTTATATTCAATACCAAAATGTCGAACTCACTTTCTTTAATAACATTTTATTAAGAAAGGATCGAACCATGTGTTTTAATTGCAAATTACAGAACTCTGCCTGTAGATTTCTTTGCTTAAAATGTGAATAATTCTATCTTACAATGCTCTTCTACAACGTTACATACAACCAAACGAAAGAAATAGCCAAATATCTTGTTGTTGTTGTTGTTGTTGTTGTTGTTGTTGTTGTTGTTGATGATAGTGCTCATTGTTATTCACTCTACAGCTCAACAGGGGGAAGGGGATCTTTTGATATTAATAATGAAAGTGGTCATCCTCCCATGACGTCGAGGCAGGCTTGGTGTATACGTAGTGGTTAAGCGCTTGGCTTGCGGTGCCATCGATCCGGGTTCGGTTCTCGGATTGTGCCACTACGTTTAAGAGGTTGGTTGTCAAACACCAATCAATCATCTAACCAACCCATGACGTCATTTTCTCTTGTGTTTACAGGAAGCCTGTGTACACGAGTACGGTCACGTTCTAGGACTTCATCATGAACAGCTGAATGGCAAACACTACAACTATACCCGTTTTAATTATGGTGATATGCCACCCGGTGAGTTCTAAAATATAATACTTAAAATAGATACGTGTAAATCATATACAATAAATTAATTTCATCGGACACTTCATTGCTTTATGATTTATGGAATAAATCCGCAAAAATCAGAATCAAAATATTTAGCAGACTTTTTTTTTTTTTAGTTTTATGTGTATTTACATTCGTATACGACAAAACCATTATGTTTACATTGTATTTTGTATCACGTGACAGAATTGTTAGATGCTTGGACGCCAGTGGTAGACGGAGACTCTGACTGGCTCACAGATGACTACCAAATTGGTTCCGTCATGCATTACAAACCCTGGGTAAGTACTCATGTCTCAGAAGTGACGTCACAGGCAAAAGTTGTGGAAAATGAAGAAATTCATAACGAAAATTATAATATGTATTGAAATTATGATATTTATTTTTGAATACTAACTTTATGCATAAATAAAGACGCAAAAGAAAACATTGTTGTTTATTGCAGCACTACGGTAGTTTAACGGTAACTGTCCAACGATGGGAGAAATTGTTGAAATACCCTCTAAAACAACACATCACTGTCAAGCGTTAAGGTACCCGCTCCGACAAAAGCTATTAAATATCATGTACCTCTTACAAGTGTACAGGTACCCCTTGTCATTCATGCTAGTCAAATAAAATCTACCTCTGCCAATTGTAAAGGTACCATTTCCCACTCGCGATACAAATTTCAGTTGCCTGTTGCAAGGTTAAAGTTACAGTTTCCCAGTCGTTCTAGTAAATATAATAAACGTGCAGTAAGAGAAATGGTACTCGTTTCCATTCGTGCTTCCAAATACATCTCTCTCTGAAGTGTAAATGTACCTCTTCCCACTTATGCTGAGAAATATCATCTACTTCTAGCAAGTGCAAATGTACCTATTCTCCCCTTCTCACTTGTACCACCATAAACCATCTGGCAAGTGTTAATACACCATTTATAAATCGTCCGCTTGTCCGTCCTTCCGTCTGTCCGGCGTTGTTACATTCTCGCCAGATCCGTCAAGGAGTGGATCGTGGACGTGGTGACATAGCTTCCATTGAATATCCTAATTTTACGAATTTCCTCTTCAGATCGACTGTATGAGTCATCAAACTAAATGCAACAGAATGATATAGAAGGGTGTCTTGAAAAGTTGTCGTTGTTGCTTTCATTCATTTTTTTTTTTTACGTTTTCATTTTTTTATCCTTATTTATTTCACTATTTTATTATTTCTAATTTATCTACTTTCTTTTTAATTTATGTTTGTTTTGTCATATTACCCTGTTTTAAGTAATTTCTTAGATTTACATTTTCTGGTTTGCTAATAATGTATTGAATTTAAGTATTGGACTCGCATATGTTTGCACACAAGTGTTTTCTTTGATTTTTATTATGTATGCATCATACATGTATGCATGTGTTTTAGAATGAGAGTGTGATATTCTTTTTGATCAACATCTGAAATAAACTGTCTGAAAAGGATGCTTTTATTAGAGAACATTCTAATACTTTCTAAGTTTCTCCTGTCCTCGGATGCTCAGATGAGCGATATAAGCCAATTTGGGTCTTTTTCGTTGGGTTTTTTTTCTACCCTTTGAGGCCCTCATTTCCGGAATTCTTTTGCTTCTTAATTATAATTTTCTAGTATATATATTTAGAAATTCATAAAACATGTACATGGTTTTCTTTTCAGCATAGTCGATCCTCTCACAGGGAGTCGGTGACCGTCCTTGACCCTGACCAGGAATACATGCTGTTTGATTCTGATCATACACACTTTACCTTGTTCAGAACTCTTAGCAGACTCTACAAATGTCGCGGTATGTGCTACCGATCCGATAAAATGCAGATTTTCATGTACTCATTATTTTGAGTGATTTATTTATTTATATATTTATTTTATCTATTTATTTCTTATTTATCGTTATTACTATCGTTATGATTTGTTTCTTATTTCCTTTGATTGAATACAGAAGATCGCAAATACTCATTCCCATTATGTTTTGTAATTTGGTCACCTACCAAATCTATTGTTCTAAACTTGGGCAGATTTTCTGCCCCATAGGAGAACAAAAGAATTGTGTGCATAAAAGCACGAGTCAAAACGGTCAGTCAAGTAATCACGATCTCGCGTATTGGTACATGTATGCTAAACAAAAGTCCATTCATCGCTGAATGTAGAGTTACATATTCAAACTACGTGTATATTTATCTAAATATATTTCCACAATCAAAATATACATATTGAATATATACTAAAAACTTATAAAAAAAAAAACTTGGGTACACATGCGCAAAATTTGTAGCTATATTATTGTAGAATGTATGTATTTTCAGAGACTTTTTGCCCGTCAGAGGAGTGTTATGACGGAGGTTATGTTACCATGATCCGAGATGAATGTACATGTCGATGTCCGGTGGGTCAAGATCCCAGCTCACAGTGTCTCCTTCCCTACCAAGGAGGTAATGTTAATGTTAAGGTATAGAGGAAGTCAGGATTTACTCAGGGGATACCAAGCTAGGCTCGTAACCGAGAGACCTCGGGTTCGAGTCCCTTCTGTCATGAGTAGGTGTCTTGTCTCTTGGAGGAAAAAGTGGCAATGGAGGTACTGTGTCACGGTAGATATTGACATGAATAGGTCCTATTACCTAGGATGGGTTGTTTGCAAGGTTTTCCAGGTCCTTGTACCTAGGGTGGGTTGTTTGCGAGGTTTTCCAGGTCCTGCTACCTAGGATGGGTTTTTTGTGATGTTTCCCAGGTCCTGCTACCTAGGATGGGTTTTTGTGATGTTTCCCAGGTCTTACTATTTAGAATGGATCCTTTGTATTGTTTTGCAGGTCCTCCTACTTAGGGTAGGTCCTTTCCCAGGTTTTCTTGGTCCTACTAAGTAGGATAAGCCATTTGCAAGGTTTCCCATGTCCTGGTACTTAGGATGGGTCCTTTGCCAAGTTTTCCAGATCCTACTACGTAAATGGGTCCTTTACTATGTGTAAATTGTCGGTTCAAATCATCACGTGGATGTCGTCAACATATCATCACGTGGATGCCGTCAACATATCATCACGTGGATGCCGTCAACATATCGGTGAAATAATCTTAGCGTAACGTTAACATGTACAAGAAACAAGCAAATAAAATGTTAAAGAGGCGCCACCTTGTGGTGTGTTTCAATAAGTAACATGTGAAAGGTCGCAGTGTCCATCTTATCATAAGAGACGTTGAGATTTTGTCATTAGTGGGAACATAGGATACTATTTCCATACAAGTTATAGACTGTTTCCAAGTTTCTTTTTACAATAAAAAAAGGATGTTCAGTGAATTGTCGATGAAACGAATAACTACATAGACATATTGATGTTCAACATAAACTGAAATACAAATGGGGATGTTGTATTTTAGTAAATACCACTGGCTGTTAGTTACGAATTATTCGATACAAATAGCTGTAGCCTTTTTTTTTTCTTTCTTCCTCCTTTCGTTCTCTCTTTCTTTTGGTCATATCAAATGTCTACAAAGAATATAAACAACATCTGCGATTTTTTTATGTTAATGTGAGAAGTGAAACTTGAAATTGGAAATGGTGTTTTACAGAACCCGAAGTATCCATGTGTACCACCTACAGAGGTCTTTATCAAAGCATGTATCACTGTGATAATATGATGTTGTTGTTGTTGTTGTTGTTGTTGTTGTTGTTGTTGTTGTTGTTGTTGTTGTTGTTGTTGAAAATTTTATCCATGAATAAACGACGATGTAGGCTCATTCTCCTATCGTTTCCGTCATCAGCGCCGTTTGGTATTGTAAGATACAAAATTACGTAGAATAACGTCACTTGTATCAATGCACCGCAGTAGAATCTTTAAAATGTATACTGAAGAGGCATACAGTGGCGTAGGAAGCAAATCAAAAGTGTGGAGGAGGAGTTCATCTACGGTACCGTTTGATTATACTAAATCATGCATCACCATCGGAAAAAGTCACATGTTAAAAATGGGGGCCCCTGCCCCCTCTTTGGTTCTTACGCCTATGGCATATGATTCACCTGCTTAGTTAGTGACACCTGAAATAACCAAATATTGCATAACAATTCACAGTAACTATTAAACTACGATGAAATAGAATGAATTTCGTTTTAGACAAGCCCCCTACTTACAACAGATTCGTTTACTACAGATTATTTACTGATGACATAAAGATTATTCATTACGACAGAATGCCGAGTTTGGCTCACTGGAAGTAAAAATCATATTTATATCATTGTTAATTCAGATGCTACTCCGGCGTCAGCGTGGCCATCTTCTGCAATGGCAGTGATAGGGTCCATATACGAGAGTTGTCCGGACGGTCTCCAGGAATCAAGCATATCCTTAGCAACAAGTTTTAAGGACAATTCCAATGAATATAGTGCCGGTATCATGGGAAATGATGAGGAAGTGTTCCTATCGTTCTGTACCAAGGATCAAACATCTGAAATTCCCGGGGAGGCCCAGTGGGAACCTGGAAGTTACTGTATCGTAAAAGTGGGAAACACCTGCCCAGCAGGTAGGTCTTACTGTTTACATTAATACAAATGTGAATTAATGACCCTATGATAGGTGGATTTCATATAAATTGCATTGTATAATTTATGCCAAATAGATTGGAACAATTGCAGTTATCAGTGGTCAAATTTGAATGTTAACAATTATTATATAATAATCTTCCAAATCAATTATAGACTAAAAAGGGCACTTAATCTATAGGTTAGAATTCACCGTACGTGGCCCTTTTTTAATTGGGTCAAAATCAAGTGAAAAGGTGCGTTGGTGTACCTCTGAGAGAGAGAGAGAGAGAGATTATTGGAATGAGTGAGGGCAAGCATGAACATAAAACATACAAAAAGTATTAGAGCTTGCTATGGGACGTTGAATTAACAGAGATAGACTATCGAAAGAACTTAACAGATTAAGGTAAAAGATAATGGGAGGAAACAATTAAGTACGATAATCACCCAGTTTCCATGCTTATGTCTTTTGGTAGGTTTTGAATCCAGTAGCTTCACATTCAACAGTGTAAATCCGCCATTGTTTTCTGGACCCGTGCCAAGTCATACTGTTGTGGATACGGCTGTACAGATCTTTTTCTGTTGTCGGGATGATGGACTCCATCAAGATCCTATCAGACTCCCCAGTATGGCGCCTTTTGTCATGCTCAGGAAAAACGGAAGATGTCAGACTGTAATAGGTAAGGAAGACTTGGGCATCTAGCCATAATGGTAGCTAAAAATGTGACAGCCACCCTAAACAATAAAAATTGTCAATATTTAGATAATCTGTCTATTCTTTATAACACAATAATTACAATCACATGGAGACCCGAACACAAACAAATAAAGCTAAATAAAAAGCACTAAACAAAGTGAAACTTAATTAATATGGTGAAACAAAATATAGATATAGGAACTAAATATGGTGAAACAAAATATAGATATAGATTCCCACTCATCGTAAATGCAGTACAATCAAAGGACACACATTTCAAAATTGATAAATAATCCTCCATATAGAAAAAAAAGATCAACGCGTATCTCATGTTGAGAGGTCATATAAATATATAAACACATATAATAAAGTAGAGTAAGATTATGATTTCAAAAATGTTTACAGCGACATCAACATGAGGTAACTGCTCTTCTGGTCTGGAAGCGAGCTCAGACCCTCAATCTGTAGGAGACTCGGCTAACAGGAACTATTAACTAATGTAGCTTTTGTAATTTTTTTTTTTTTTTTTTTTTGGTCTCTGTCCTTTTGTGTGTTTGTAATTATTGTGAAGAAAGGGACAGGCTGCCTCGAAAATTTGACAATTTCTTTGTTGTTTAGTGTCGTTGTCACATTTTAATGGAACGGTTTCTTGGAAATACACTTCTTAAACTACGAACATAAAAGCTGTTAGGATATCCGACACAATAATGACATTTCAAAAAGCGAAACCTGTGTCATTGATATCTAACACGAAGCTTAATTTACCGTCATTCTTTGAATTCATTACAAATTTCAAATATGCAGATTTCATTCATTGACCAATCGCCAAGTTCTGTTGGCACACTTTTTTTCGTTCGAACGAGGTAGTTTCTAGCTCGAACGAGTGAAAAAAAAGATTTTTTCTTCTTTAAAATGGTACGAAAATGGCTTCGTAGTGGTGTGATGGTAGGGGAGGGTTTCCATATTCAATGAAGTCTATTAAGACCCACTAAAATTTTAACAATAAGCAAACGGTTTTAAAATGATGCCATATTTATTGATGATTTCAGATATGGAGGTATTAATGCAGGATGTTGTGATCGAAGTCGACTCGGCCACATGGCAGACTCAAGGAAACATTCCTGACAATTTCAGATACTGGAGCGTCGTCAAGTTATATCTGTGTTACTACGCAGCAGTCCACTTTGGTATGTATCTTTTGGATTGTTATTGTTGTATTGTTGATAAAATTCATTGTTTTGACAAACTTCTCATTTAGACCAAGTGCATAGATCGTCAAACCGAATGCATCAGAGTGATTTAGAAAGATGTCATAAAGAAAGACGTTGTTTATGGTTCCAAGCTGAAATCAAAGTTTTGATGGTTTTTAACGTTTAACGTATTTTTGGACAGTCATTTCAACACATTTTTGTATCATTTTATTCTGATTATTAATTAATTAATTAATCAATAAAGAGAAGCAATAAAATATTTACCACTGTCATTAAAACATTCTGGGGGTTTTTTTTTAACTTTTTAAATGTTTCGCAGCACTCAATAAGTTCTGTAAGGGGGAGGAAACTGTTTATGTCACTATAACTATGTGTATTTCCTCCACCAGATTTTTATATTTTGTGTATGGGTATAACGAAGGGCTACCTGCAAGCTCGTTTCTCCCAAACTTCCTTGGTTGGCTGGGTCATCAATCGCACGATAATTCCACGTTTGCTTTTCTCAATGCAAGTCGGAACCAGTCAGCTGAGGCATCTCTTCTGGGATCCACAACAACAGCAGGCCCTGTACATTTCCACACTCACCAAGGCCTTGCCCGGCGGGGTAGGACTGTCATGTAGGCTAGCTAAACCATAAGATCTGCTGGTCTTCAAACCCACCAATACTTAGTCAGTTTTTATTCTAGAGGTTCGGCTCGAGGTTCCTTATCCCGAAAGCCGGCGTGGCCCAGTGGTATCGCGTCGGACTCCTGATCGGGAGGCCGGGGTTCGAGTCCCGCTCTGGTCATGCCGGTGTCCTGTCTTTCGGATGAGACAGTAAAAACCGAGGCCCCGTGTCGTGGTATGCATGGCACGTTAAAGATCCCTCACTGCTTCGGGTGAGTCCGTTGCAAAGGTCAAAATTTGTATGCCCCGCATCAGGCAGATGCCGTCACCATATACGTGAAATATTCGTGGTGTGACGTAAAGCAAAAATCAATCAATCAAAAATCCTTATCCCGAAACCTCTGTTATATATATAAGTTAATCTCCTTGGTCTCATTATCTCACATTACCTCTCACTCTACCTCTCATCTCTCTCACCTTACTTCTTACCTCTCACCCCACCTCTCTCTCTCTTACCTCTCACCCCACCTGTCATCTCTTTCCCTACCGCTTACATCTCATCTCTTTCTCACCTTACCTCTTACCTTTCGCCATATCTCTCATCCCTCTCTTTCTCTCACTACCTCTTACCTCTCATCATACGTCTCATTTCTCTCTCACCTTACCTCTTACCTTTCACCATACCTCTTATTTCCCTCTCCCTACCTCTTACCTTTCACCCTATCTCTCATTTCTTTCTCACCTTACCTCTTACCTTTCACCATACCTCTTATCTCTCTCTCCCTACCTCTTACCTCTTACCGTACCTCCTATCTCTCATCTCTGTCCCTACCTCTTACCTCTCACCGCACCTCTCATCTCTTTTATCTTACCTCTTACCCCTTATCCCACCTCTCATCTCTCTCACCTTACATCTTACCTTTCACCCTTCCTCTCATCCTTCTCCTCCTACCTCTTACCTCTCACCCCACCTCTCATCTCTCTCACCTTTCCTCTTACATTTCACCGTACCACTCATCCCTCTCCTCCTACCTCTTACCCTTCACCTTACCTCTCATCTCTCTCACCTTACCTCTCACTTCTCACCCTACCTCTTATCACTCATATCTCTCCCTCATTCGTTTCCCTCTCGCTTCACCTCTTACTTCTGACGTTTTACTTCTTACTTGTCGTCGTACCTTTCATCGTCTGCTCCTTTTCTAACCGAAAAACCGAGTCAAATATAAAGAACCGCTATGTTTGCTCATATTTTAATTTGGTAAGTTCAAATTAATTGAAAAATGCATATCATCGCTATGTATGCATATTATTTACTAATGTTGCGAACTTATTATTGAAGATACTAATCTCATCATACAAAATTACCATCATAGTCTATTGTGTTGTAATATTTGAATTGCGAAAACTATTAAAAAAATTATCAAAGTTAAATGTAATATTGTGAAAATTTATTTTCAAGAAATGTGTATATATGTATTTACTATATATATGCTTTACCTATATTATTTATTATGAGTAATGGAACATCACATGTCAATCAATAGGTGAAGGTCACAGGATCGAGTTAGAGGAATCGCACCCAAAAATGACGGTACCCACAAACATCCCCTATGACGAAGGCGTGGTCGAATACTACCTAATAAGGGTCAGTCAAATGATATGTATCATAGTGCTAGTATATTGCAATTAAGAGAGCTTTGAAGGCTTGTCTATCGTTTCAGTTTTGGTAGACTCCTTCTCAAAGCAATACGTCGACGTTGTTTGGTGATTTTGCGCACCTAAGTGTTTGCCAGTTAAATTAAATACTTTATCGTTTTGCAACTTTCGAATTTATAATTCTGGTGGTTAAAATCGTCATTCAAAATCGTTTACACTAAATATCAAAGTTTCATTTCATGTATTCCGTATTGTCCGCCAACATAAACTGAAAAAGTACTTAAGTCAATTATTTCATTTTGATTTATTTTATTATTAAACATTCAAGTGAATTGTCATGCAGAATGGTTTAATTTATTTATCGATAAAATAAAACTCAGAAAAATCCATATCCCAGTTATTTATTCATTGTTGAATAGAAGAATTTGAAATTATGACTGAAGTATTTTCTCAGGTTATGGCAACGGACTTAGCTAAATGCAAACATGTGTACTTCCTTGTTTTCGCGATAGCGAATGTGTCCACTGATTTTGCGCATTGCGTTAATATCCCTTCCTGAAGGGTACCTATGGAGCGCAAAGAAGGCAATAAATGGTAGTATTAGGAACATATACATTTTAATACAGGTAAAACCAGGTGAGCAGCATTTTTTTCCATTATTACAGAGTCCGGAGAATACGAAGATAAAGCTGAACTTTGAGTCTTTCAATCTTGAGACATCCTTAGATGGCTCGTACTGCTTAGATTACGTGGAGTTATTCTACTTCTTACCCGGACAGGAAGGAGTCAGGTAAATGGTTTTTTTAATGCACATATAAATTTGCATGGTATAATAATTTACAATCTTTGCATTTCAACAAATTTGTTTATCTATAGATTAAAAAGCACTAGAAATTAGCACATCAACCGAAGGTGGCCGTAATTAAGGCTAAGGTAAAGGGTTAAGGGTTCAGGTAAACTCGGGACCCTCTTGGTCCACCTTCTTTGCCTTCCTTTGGTTGGCTGTTTTTATACTGAATGAGACGTCTTTTTTATTTCTACGGAAGTAAATGTAGCTTACATGTAGAACGGGAGGTAACTCCCAAACATTTTAGCCAATTGAAAACTATCAAGCCTGCAGCCGGTGTGGCTCAGACAGTTCAGACAGTGAAGTGCTCAGTTCATGACTGAAAGGCTTCAGGGTCGACTCCAGCCGGAGGCATTCCAGTGCCCCGTCTTTCGAATAAGACAATATAAACCGAGGTTCCGTTTCACGGTAAGTGTGGCACATAAAAGATCCCTCACTGCTTCGGGTGGGTCCGTTGCAAAAATATAAATTTCTATGCAATACATCAGATAGATGCCGTCACCATGTACGTGAAATAATCGTGGAGTAACGTAAAACAATAATCAATTTATCGATCTGTCAAGTCTGACTTGTAAGAAACAAAGGTTTCGTAAAATCTCATAGGGCGTGATGACGACTTTGATGAGAATCATGCGCGGAGCCACAGGGGTTGATCGGGGTCTGGACCCACCCTGAGATTCGACGAAAAGTACTTTTCTTGCTATTTTTCGATATGAAATAAGTAATTTTACACACAAAAACACGGTTGGACCACTTCCGGAAATTCACTGGGGTGGACCCTCTCTAGACAAAATTTCTGGATCTGTGCCTGAGAATTTGGGCTAGTATTTAAATTCTTACACATTTTCCATCACTTAATGGTAAATTCATTGATTAGGTGTCAATTAAAAGAGAAGAAACATTGTTCTCAACGGGACACAAGCCCCTTCATTTTTCCCTTCTACACACGATAACCTTGGTGTTTTGCTGAAAGCGTATACTGGCATTATGTACAACAGGAGATGCCTCCTCCTTTGGGCATTTAATTTATATCAGTCAGTGATACGAGTCTTTACGTTCAGTCACACAAAGTACTTGAGTCCTACAGCTGGCACTGTATATTAAAGCCGTTTGAACTTTTTCTCCTTATATTTTTTGTTTCATAGAATATAATAAATCATGGAAGTTCAAGATGAGTTAGAATTATTCATGTGCAATTTATATTGTTTTAGGAATGAAATATCTAACTTAATCTAAAATTAATTCAAACCATTCTAGAATTTAAGTTACATTTATCGCACTTTTAGAATTAATTCCATACTATTTTGTAGATATTGCGGCACACAACTTGGAAAGACCTTTATATCCCAGACTAATTATTTCAATATTAAATTTGTCAACGCATTCACCTTTAATTACGATGACATTGGACAGTTTAATTTTACCGTTGAGCTGATCAGAGGTAAGCTCTATTGAAATCATATTAAACATTATAAATAACACTGAAAATAACAAATAACACCAAAAAATAATAAACAACACCGAAAATAACAAATAACACCAAGAAAATAACAAATAACAACAAAAATAACAAATAACTCCAAAACATAAATGACACTAACAATAACAAAAACCTTAGTCAAACTAACCAATAATCAGTCAACATATTCCAAAGGGAATGTAATAAATACTGTTAGTGTTGCTCCGTTTCTATGTTTACTCTTTAAAGAATTTACATAGAGCCAAGATGTGAGGCACTGAGTGAGTGAGTTCATGTTTTCTTTATACAGGCCATCGGCCGAAACGTGGAAGCGGAGCAATACAAACAAACCAACCAAGTCAAAGAACATCTGAAAATATTTCGTTTTGCCTTCTTCTTACAGACGAGTTTTTCTTGGAAAACCCCATTCTAGCGACAGTAATTATTGAAGAGAAAAGCCAAATGGCAAATACAAAGACAAACACACTACGTATCAGAATTACATTACACGACAATTAAGATACCGACTTGCGACGCACTATTAACGTATACAGCCATGCATTTAGTTTGGTTATCCTGCAATAAGTTCTGCGATTGTCTAAAAATTAAAAAATGGATAATTAGGACGTGTTTAAGGCAGGTCATCGTATCATACCTCAAAATTACACACATAATACAGTATATGTTGTGAAAAGATATTCAAAAAGATCAGTTTAGTACGTTCATGTTTCAGTAAAGTTTTCCCACATTTAATCCCATTTAATCCATGAAGTAATGGAATACGATTTCAAAATTAGCAAAGTGAAAATAAACGTTAATTACAGTAGATTAATAAGAAAATGCATTTCTCATTATATGTGATATAACTTCTAATAGAGTCGGATATGTGTTACACTGGTCATGGGGAATCCTACGCTGGAAATAAAGATGTAACCCGGCACTATGAGCCTTGTCTGCCGTGGTCAGCTGTGAAAGATAAATGTATTCGCAACCCATACGAACTCAGGTGAGATTTACTATATAGGTTGTTGACTGTGATTGAAGCTATGGATTCAAACCAAAGGTCTAGATTCAACAAAAATGTGAAGGGTAATAGTTTAGATTAAAGCCAATGGTCAAATGTAACAGTTTAGATTAAGACCAAAAGGTCAAGTTCAAAGTTTTAGATTAAGGTCAAAGGCCAAGTGTAACAATTTAGTAAAAAATGTCAAAGGTCAAGGCTAGTAATTAAGATTACAGTCAAAGGTCGATGATAACAGTTCTTGTACAGGTTTTTTATGCCCCCCGCCATACATGGCCGGGGCATATAGTGTTGCACCCTGTCATTCCGCGAATCATTCATTCTGTCATTCCGTCATTCCGAAACCTTGTTATCGCAACTCCTCCTAAACCGTTTATCAGAATTTCACCAAACTTCACATATAGGTAGGGCAGCGTGAAGGGAGGCAACTCTGCTCAGTATTTTTTTCAGGAGTTATGGGACTTTGAAATTAGAATATGCGCATTGCATGTGGCTGAAACTTATTTGGATTTTTCAAATTAGCTCTGTTGCAATTATATTTCACTTCCTTAGCTGCTAGCGGGGGCATCTGTGTCACATCGACACATAAAAATTCCAGTTTTCTAAAGAATTAATTTTGAAACTATATTAAAGGATATAACCTTGAAAAATATTGATTTCTCAGATTATTGGTTCAGCATACTTTTCCTATATTCAAGCGATTTATATAACATTTTAACTCTCATCTATTTATCTACGATTCCTCTGTGATATATTGGTATCTTTCATACATTGACTAAATTGTGCAATAAATGGATGATTGTTTTTTGTTTATAATTATACAGATACTTTGATTCCACAATGGAGTCTAACTATTGCCGTAACCCTGATCAAGGGACACGCCCATGGTGTTACACCTCCATTGATGGCTGTAGGAGGGATTATTGCGATGTCTGTAACTTAGGTAAATAGCCTATGTAGTCATAGTAAAATAGCATCCAACAAAACAAGACAGTTGTCTAACAAGTCGAGGCAATATTCTGCCAGCCTATGTAGGTTTTTACAGATTGACACAACATCTAGCATGTCAAAAATTATCTGACAAGTTTTTTATTCAAGTCAGTCCCGAATTGAACTTTTTAAGTTCCAAATTAACTACACTACTGATACAGTAAAGCTGGCGATAGTCATTGAGATGACTTGGGTATTTTTGTAAAGCTTTAGTTTATTTTTTCCTATATTACTAAGTATACATCGATACTGTACTTGCAGAACCGTGTTATGACATTGATGCCATGTGTGAAGAAATTCTTATAGATAATCCGACATTCTGTAACGATGATGAGGAGGCCAAACGAATCTGTAGGAAAACATGCGGTCACTGTGGCGATACGTCTAAACTCCCTGCAGGTAAGTATGGTGTTAGAACATGTGCGTATGAAATATTATAGATATTCATCAGATAAAGCATACAACTGAATTCACCGATTTTGTATGTCCTTTGGTTTCATGATTTTCGGACTTATGGTTTGGATTTATCATTTTACATTATACATATAGACCTTCAACATGCAAACAATACAACCAAATCCATGATTTATAAATTTATTCAACTAGATCTTCAACAGGAAAATTGCAACTCACCCTCAGACATATAAACCCTCCCCTTACAACAAATGATACAACCCAACCTCGACATACAGCAATGTCTCTAAAAGGCAAATCCTACATGTATAACACAATCCCGGACATACAACAAAACCTTCAACACGAAAATCATGCAAATGATATACAGCAACACAGGGTCGACTAGGCAGACGATGTTTACAGGATTTTTGTCATAAATTGCCCGGTCCTGTTGCCATGGACACGATATGAAAAGTGTAACATTGTGATTGTGATAAATGAATGTGACTTTAATCACAAGGTGCACAACGGTCGCTGAAATAGTGGAACTCGTCACAAGGTGTACAACGACCGCTGAAATGATGGAAGTCGTCTTTTTTTTCGCTTGACTTTTGGTGTAAACGAAACGACGACGACCTGGATTTTATGCTGTCTGGACAATTTCCGTGTGTTTAATGTGTGGTATTTATTGCTGACAGTAAAGCAATGTATATTAAGTGACAGATGAAAATTCTATTTTCGATTGAGAGTAGTATCATCAAATTTGATCGACAAATAACGAAGTTGTAACAGTTTGAAAAGAACCACTGATAATCATCGTTAGTTCCCTTCTCCCTCTAACACTCCATATATCGGGTCAGGGGTTGTCTCAAGACCATGTGTACAGCAATACCTTAACATAAATGACAAATATTATAATTACATTTATCACCTTTCATTGAACTACAGCATCAGCGTATCATTGTGATGGTGTAGCAGCATCGTATCCTGATGCCTCGCCAATCACGCCACTGAAGAGCACGTACGCCTTAGGTGAAACTGTTACATTTCAATGTAATACTGGAGAGGAACAACGAGTGCGCATGTGTACAACCAACGGCTGGACGGGCGGTAATTATGTGTGTGGACGTAAGTAGCAGTGTTGATTAACTCAGCATATTTTCGTGGTATCGGCATTGATTCGCAGTCTTCAGTTTCACCCCAAATTCGCGAGGTTCGTTGAGTAAATAAAGTCGGCGCGGATAATAGAAAATTAAAGCTTGCCGATAAAAACGAGATGCGATTGTCGCATACATGTTAGTAGCCACAAATAGTGACCTTATATGAATGATAGCGTCACAATTCCTTACATTGCACATGTGACCACAGATTTGATTTTGTTTTTGTTGGATTTTTTTTCTTGTTTTACGTCACATTAAAATTATTACACTGACATGCACACGGTAACGAAATCTGCCTGATATAGTGCACAGAAAATTAGACCTTGCTAACGTATCGACCCAAGGCAGTGACGATCTTTTACGTGTCACGTCTACCGTAACCTGAGACCACAGTAGGACTTGAACCTGGCAACTTTCAGTCACGAACCAAGCCCCTTTACCGATGAAGCAACTTAGGTCACTGACCCAATCACCTGGCACTGGTCTTGTCAGATGAGACCAATTTAGCAATAGGTCTTATATTAGAGTAATTGTTAACAGGTTAAACTGCACATTTCGTTTTCGATCACGACAGATAAATGTAATTTCTTGTTTGAAACCTCATTTGATAAAGACAAATTCGTCGTTATCCAATAGGAAAGAGTATAACATCAAACGGTTATAATTAAGAGACCGTTTAGACGTATTTGCCTTGTCTTCATTTGTATTCATCTAAAATTCATATAATATATATGTACCGGTATATACAAGAATTCTTCTGTTATAGATTAAGCCTTGTCTTACATATTTTATTGATATTATTGTAAATTTTATTAAAATTGTGTTTAGCGTTACATAGTTTTCTATAAAAACATAAAACCACATTTTTCTACAGAATGCTCAAATGGTTGGACTCCCTTTAATGGTAAATGCTACAAGTTCTTTTTAAAAGAACTTCCATTTGAGGATTCTATAGCTGAGTGTGCACTAGAAGGAGCCGAACTCATAACTATCAAAGACCAAGAAACACAGGACTTCGCCAACAAGCTGAGGTATTATCTATATATTATGTACAAATTCAGTATTGTTTTATGTCAAATGCAAAAAAACAAAAACGTGAAAGTTATATTCATTAAGTATTATTCACGAAAAGATAAAACTCTCGATAGTATGGAATAAAAATGAGGACTTTCCCCGTTTCCTGTCTAATTTTAAAACTGCTATATGTGAAGAGACGTTTTGACCCTAGGAATTTTGCATTAATCGTCATGTTGTTTACTTTCACTTTCTGAGTGTCTACACTTTAGTGTTGCGGGACATAATTGAAAAAGTTAACGGTTAATGTCTTCCTTGAAATTAAGTGATCGACCTGTTGCCTTAACCTGATAATAAAGGTCATATTGAAAACTATGGTGTCAATGATTTAAGAGAATAAATAATCCGTTTACGTCTATCATAAATCAAGTAATACTCTTTGTTATACATATGCAATATCTCCATAAACACGATCATCTTCTGACTGATGTTTCAGAGGAGAACCGTACTCCTATTGGCTGGGGATTGAACAGTGTGACGAGTTATATACGTGTCCCTTACCTAGGCAGTGGCTAGATGGTTCAAATGTGACATGGAGCAATTTCCATAGTATGTATGCAAAAATATGACACCAATGGAGTGCTTTTGTTTATTTATTTATTTAATTGAATTTTTTGAGTGGGTTGGTTGTTTTCAATTATTTCATATCATTTTTCTTTATTTTATTTCTCAATTATTTATTTTATTTTATCATTATCAATTTTGTTTCGTTTTTGCTTGTTTTATGATGACAAGTTTTCAATTCTAAATTCTTGAAAACAGGGTATTCAGTCAGTATCGCCATTAATGTTTCATCGAACAACCACCATTCCAGTACCTCTATTAAAACGAAATTTTATCTCTTTCCTCTATATCTGTCCTTCACATCACACGACTGGTATCAGATATCAGACTTAATCATGATGACAAATTCACCGCAAGAAAAAACAAAGTGAAAACTGAAACGAAATCAAACGAGCAGAGGAGATATTGGATTACGTAGCAATTACGGCGGAGACCTTGGCTTGAACTTTATTCGGCAATGATTAATAAGTAAAGCAAAATACTCCTAAGTGTACATAGCGAGTACATTTAAGGCCAAATTTTCCTATGTATCCTAAAAGGAGTAAAGGGAGAATATATCTTTCTATATCGTGGAACAAGAAATATTTATGTTTCCATCAATTGTCACCGAAAGAAATTGTCACGTCTCATCTTTCATATAGGGGTATACTAGAAGATATCTTTGCCTTGTTTTTTCCTCATTGATAGATAGACTGACAGCAAAGGTGGAGAAAAAGATATTGCACAATTGAACAGGACATTTCAATTCTATTCTATTTCTTCTCAGTATAGCTGATATTGTCGGAGATATTGCGAGCTTAAGCTCTGTGGCGGACATAACAAAATAAGTTTTCCTTGGAAGAAAGGATGATTTGTGAAAACAAAATCCCAAAAACTTTAAATTGCACACCATGAGCATGCAATGCAAAATAGTAGCATCATTGTTCGCGAAAAGAAACCATCTGTATATCATATGTATGATATTGTGTACTAGTTTGGATCTAATGCGACCTTTTCCTGGTTCTTAAGGCGCCATTTGAAAACAAAAGTATTTCATTTGCCAAATTTTAGTTATTTCGTGAAAATTTGTGATATGGTTTTAGGGAGGAAGTTGAAAATGTGAAAAAAAAATTATGGCCAAGTGACAGGCATATTTCTCTTTGAGAGAGAGAGAGAGCAGCCCGGTGTTTCGGACCGAAATAAGATAAGCTGTGTGCCAACAGTGAATCAAGTGACAGAAGTAACCCCAATAGTAATTCATTGGTCGTGATTTATATATTTACCATCTAAAACAAGCAAACATACCTTGTCTGTTCATCCGACCTCATAATGGGATTTAATGGCTGCTATTACCCCCGCCACACCCTTCATCAATTGATTCTATTTCAGGTAAATCGGATGAAGAGAATCTACAGGTTTACGTGATATCTACAGGTCAATGGGAATCATACTATTACCGTACTAACAGAACGTTCATCTGCCAGAAATCACTTACTAACGGTATGTATAAATAATAGAGGAGACAGAAGACATCTAACCAAGCCAAGTTGTATGACACAGATCACCAAGGACATGCACGTAAAATAATAAACTACAAAAAAAACACTATATACAAATATGAAAATAGGTAACATGTGCAAATAGTACAATTTGATCGTGTTCGATTGCGAAATGTACCATTCAAAATTAAATGGAGAGCTAGCAAATGTATTTCTCAGTATCTTTAGTTAATCTAAATGTTATGAGATGGTTAGTTTGCACTTTACATATGTGGCGACGTCAATGCAATCAAATCAACGATGCATTAAAACAATTATAAATAAACTGCCATAACTGTGAACGTCGTATATTTTACGTCATCAGTATATTTCAAATGTGAAATTCGAATCACATACAAGACGTACACATCAATGTTATTCTAATATATACATTGATATTCCAGACTTTCCGTTTCTTATATTATATTGTTCTAGAGTTCAGTTCTGTCTTGCATCCATACGACAAATTTGAGAGACATCCAACAGACCAAACGCAATAATTGTAAACTGCATTTCAGTTGTCTGACTGAACGTATAATGTTTACATTGATTTATTTCTTCTTCACACAGATCTGCTTATTATTCGTTTTAGATAAAGTAACAAAAACTTATTGAAAAGTAGATCACCACTTGAATATTATTGGCAAGTCAGTGATCTTTGGAAGGTGCTATTTCACCATAGATATTTGCGTGTTGAAGGGCTTTGGAAGGTACTACTTCACTATTGATATAGGCGTGTTGAAGGGCTTTCGAGGGTTACTATTTCACCATTGATATAGGCGTGTTGAAGGGCTTTCGAGGGTTACTATTTCACCATTGATATTGGCGTGTTGAAGGGCTTTGGAAGGTGCTATTTCACCATTGATAATGGTCACCGTCACATATACCCAGTAGAAAGATGTATATACTTTAAATTGTCATGAAATTATGTAAATCACTTTAAAACTAAGGAGTATCTCCCGCATGCATAGCTCTGTCATTAGATTGATTCTTTAGTTTACTTTTTTTGGTCATTTTGGTTTTAATACTGTTCTTAAAATATTTATATAATATGAGGATTCCAACCATTCGGCCACAAGCATCACTGAAGAGACACAGGTTGTCGAAATGCGCATCTGGTGCACAAAATTAAAAGGTATATACGTTCTATATTTATTATAAAGACATTCAGCAATAATCATTCATTGTAAAGCCATAACATTTAGATTTAAATTTTGTTTTAGTACCTACTGTTTGTGCTGATCAAATCCCATTCTGTAGAGAGCTCCTATCAGCCAATCCAGATACATGTATGAAGAATCCAGAATTTCGTATGTTCCAGTGCGCGAAGACCTGTGGTCATTGCTCCGTATTGCGCAAAAGTGAGTAGATCTTATGGTCAATTACAAACTTTATGAATATTAAATATATGAATGACATAAATTCATTAACTCCCTTTAATTCATAAATACACGTGTAGACGTGATCAGACATTGAATTATGAATGTTCTATGGACTAGGTACTGATAGTGGACTCAGTATGATAATATCCAATATAGTAAGCTATGAGGACAATGCCAATATGATCGTTGATGCTAATCATTCGTATTGGCGAGCTTTCTGTCACAGCAAGCTCTGTATTATTATAAAATTAATTATAACTTATAACTTTGGTGTTTCCCTCATATACCGAATTTCCAAGCGGTAGTTTTATTTTCACCCATCTCTATACCTGAAGCTTACTTTGGAATAATACACAGTGGACGGTGCGAACCAGCAAGTAATGCTTTCTCATCGTATGCACATGATCTCAGTACCTCTCCTCATCACACAACGCTCCCTCGTCTGTCTAATTACTGTACTGGAGAATCACCTTGTCTGTTGTCTGTACAGCTTTGTTTTTACCGTTTCAGATCTCATTTCGAACTTCACCACATACATGAAAGTGTGGTATTGTTAATGGCAAAACAGTATACGATTATGTTACTTACAGCATTACGGTCCATAGCAGCAAGTTTTTACACAACACTACAGTTTGATAACACGGTTTACATGCTGTATATGTCATCGACTATTGCGTATCGTCACTTGGCGATATTTAGATTGAATTTTTTATTCTGAAACATAGATATAATTCTAAGACATTGTGATTATTCCTACTACACTAAAAGCTTAGTGCCCCATTATGAATTCATTTACTTACCATGCTTACCATTCCATCAAGAATGTGGGGCTTTGTAAGGGACGGTTTGATCTAGAACCAGTTCAACGTTTTCGTAATTTCCTAATTATGTCCCTTCTTGTGTACGAGTACATATCTTTATCTAATTTCCATGCTTTGTGATCATGTTCCTCATACAAAAATTTCTAACTCACAAGCTTATATAATAGATGGGTTGCAAGAGAAGAGCTATTTTTGTTAAAGGGGTTTTTTGAGGGGCGCAATGAGGGACCTTGTCATTTGGATGATTGAAGACATGACTTAGAGATCGATTTTGTGTTCTTAAGTGTTCAGTTCTCTATCAATTAAACTTGACATTTACACAAAAACCATCAGCATAAACAAAATTACTGGAATTTGTAAAACTCAAGCTTTCGTAATATACTACTTCTTTAACAAATGTTATTTTAAAATGCATTTCACTTTATACATTGAACTTTTATGATTTAATTTCAAGAAAGAAAATGCAAGAGGGGGCGCAAAGGGAAATGCTTGAAGAGAAGAATAAAACGTTGTAAGCAAGGTCGACCACGCCCTGTTAATACAGAAAGAGTAATGCACACCTACAGTGATGGTCAAAAGAAGGAGAAAGTGGGGAGTTTTTATGAGTATAAATGTATTGGTGACTACGAGCTGTTTTCTGGGAATCTGAAAAGAGCATGTCTAGACAGTGGTAAGCTGACCGGTACAAGACCAGTCTGTAAACGTAAGTAAAACATCAGTAAGCTGGCCTGTACAAAACCAGTCTGTAAACAAATGTTGAATATCAATAAGGTGACTGGTACAAGATTAATCTATAACCTTAAGCATAACATCAGTAAGGTGACCGGTACAAGGTCAGTCTGTAAACGTAAGTATAACATCAGTAAGGTGACCGGTACAAGGTCAGTCTGTAAACATAAGTATAACATCAGTAAGGTGACCGATACAAGGTTAGTCTATAACCTTAAGTATAACATCAGTAAGCTCACCGGTACAAGGTCAGTCTGTAAACGTAAGAATAACATCAGTAAGCTGACCGGTACAAGGTTAGTCTATAACCAGAAGTATAACATCAGTAAGCTGACCGGTACAAGGTCAGTCTGTAAACGTAAGTATAATATCAGTAAGGTGACCGGTACAAGGTCAGTCTGTAAACATAAGTATAACATCAGTAAGCTGACCGATACAAGGTTAGTCTATAACCTTAAGTATAACATCAGTAAGCTGACCGGTACAAGGTCAGTCTGTAAACATAAGTATAACATCAGTAAGGTGACCGGTACAAGGTCAGTCTGTAAACATAAGTATAACATCAGTAAGCTGACCGATACAAGGTTAGTCTATAACCTTAAGTATAACATCAGTAAGCTCACTGATACAAGGTCAGTCTGTAAACGTAAGAATAACATCAGTAAGCTGACCGGTACAAGGTTAGTCTATAACCAGAAGTATAACATCAGTAAGCTGACCGGTACAAGGTCAGTCTGTAAACGTAAGTATAACATCAGTAAGCTGACCGGTACAAGGTTAGTCTATAACCAGAAGTATAACATCAGTAAGCTTACCGGTACAAGGTCAGTCTGTAAACGTAAGTATAATATCAGTAAGGTGACCGGTACAAGGTCAGTCTGTAAACATAAGTATAACATCAGTAAGCTGACCGATACAAGGTTAGTCTATAACCTTAAGTATAACATCAGTAAGCTGACCGGTATACAAGGTTAGTCTATAACCTTAATTATAACATCAGTAAGCTGACCGGTACAAGGTCAGTCTGTAAACGTAAGTATAACATCAGTAAGCTGACCGATACAAGGTTAGTCTATAACCTTAATTATAACATCAGTAAGCTGACCGGTACAAGGTCAGTCTGTAAACATAAGTATAACATCAATAAGGTGACCGGTACAAGGTCAGTCTGTAAACGTAAGTATAACATCAGTAAGGTGACCGGTACAAGGTCAGTCTGTAAACATAAGTATAACATCAGTAAGGTGACCAGTACAAGGTCAGTCTGTAAACGTAAGTATAACATCAGTAAGGTGACCGGTACAAGGTCAGTCTGTAAACATAAGTATAACATCAGTAAGGTGACCGGTACAAGGTCAGTCTGTAAACGTAAGTATAACATCAGTAAGCTGGCCGGTACAAGGTTAGTCTATAACCAGAAGTATAACATCAGTAAGCTGACCGGTACAAGGTCAGTCTGTAAACGTAAGAATAACATCAGTAAGCTGACCGGTACAAGGTTAGTCTATAACCAGAAGTATAACATCAGTAAGCTGACCGGTACAAGGTCAGTCTGTAAACGTAAGTATAACATCAGTAAGCTGACTGGTACAAGGTTAGTCTATAACCAGAAGTATAACATCAGTAAGCTGACCGGTACAAGGTCAGTCTGTAAACGTAAGTATAATATCAGTAAGGTGACCGGTACAAGGTCAGTCTGTAAACATAAGTATAACATCAGTAAGCTGACCGATACAAGGTTAGTCTATAACCTTAAGTATAACATCAGTAAGCTGACCGGTATACAAGGTTAGTCTATAACCTTAATTATAACATCAGTAAGCTGACCGGTACAAGGTCAGTCTGTAAACGTAAGTATAACATTAGTAAGCTGACCGATACAAGGTTAGTCTATAGCCTTAATTATAACATCAGTAAGCTGACCGGTACAAGGTCAGTCTGTAAACATAAGTATAACATCAATAACGTGACCGGTACAAGGTCAGTCTGTAAACGTAAGTATAACATCAGTAAGGTGACCGGTACAAGGTCAGTCTGTAAACATAAGTATAACATCAGTAAGGTGACCGGTACAAGGTCAGTCTGTAAACGTAAGTATAACATCAGTAAGCTGACCGGTACAAGGTTAGTCTATAACCTTAAGTATAACAACAGTAAGCTGACCGATACAAGGTTAGTTTATAACCTTAAGTATAACATCAGTAAGCTGACCGGTACAAGGTCAGTCTGTAAACATAAGTATAACATCAGTAAGCTGACCGGTACAAGGTTAGTCTATAACCTTAAGTATAACATCAGTAAGGTGACCGGTACAAGGCCAGTCTGTAAACGTAAGTATAACATCAGTAAGCTGACCGATACAAGGTTAGTCTATAACCTTAAGTATAACATCAGTAAGGTGACCGGTACAAGGCCAGTCTGTAAACATAAGTATAACATCAGTAAGGTGACCGGTACAAGGTCAGTCTGTAAACATAAGTATAACATCAGTAAGCTGACCGATACAAGGTTAGTCTATAACCTTAAGTATAACATCAGTAAGGTGACCGGTACAAGGCCAGTCTGTAAACGTAAGTATAACATCAGTAAGGTGACCGGTACAAGGCCAGTCTGTAAACGTAAGTATAACATCAGTAAGGTGACCGGTACAAGGCCAGTCTGTAAACATATGTATAACATCAGTAAGATGACTGGTACAAGACCTGTCTGTTAATATAAGTATAACATAAAACGATGATTATTTCCCACCGATGAAATCGGAGGGGACTATAGGTTTCCACTTTGTCTGTCCATCAGCCCGTCTGTCCTTCTGTCTGTCTGTATGTCTGTCACGCTTATTTTTCCATACTTTTCTCGGCCATGCTTACAGACATCACGCTGAAACTTGGTAGCATGCTTCCCCATCAAGAGTTACAAATCAAGTTCGACGGTCATGGTAGACTGACTTTTTAGAGGTATTACCCTTTGTTCAAAATCAGTCTTCTGCACTTTTCTTGGTCATACTTGCATATATCAAGCTAAAAGTTGGTGGCAAGTTTCTCTATGAGAAGTGAGTTACAAATCTACTTCGACTTTGGTCACTGTTGACCAACATTTTTCAGAGTTATGGCTTTTTATTCAAAATTAGTCCTAGATTTGCTGGGATCAGTGGGGGACTGGCATTTCTTAAATAATACTCTCAGAATGCTTGTTATTCTAGATAGCATGAAGTATTAAGAGAAAAATGCCTTATTCCTTTATAATGCAGAGAGGAACTACAGCATATAACTACCGTGTGGTTCTCGGTATTTATTTGTTTCTGTGACAAGGTTAACTTTGGCTAGCCTTTGGATCTCGAAATTATTAAAAAGTGACACTTTTTACCTCTTTACTCGTATTTTACAACTTTACTGAAGAGTGTGCGAAAAAAATTACAATACAAATACAGTCTAAATACAGTTTAAATACTAAACGTTTAAAATTCAATTTCATTAATGTTTTGAACTTTTAGTGTAACATTGAGATACACAGAAATAACACCTGAACTAGAATCGCAAAATCACCTTATGATAAACACTCTGCTATATGTTCCAGATTCCTGATAATATAAGCATTCTTTTACAATTCTCACCTTTTACAGCGAAGAATGAGATAACCTCGTGTAACAATGATATTGAGCTGTTGAGTCGCCAAGAAGTCAATGATTTTGGACAACGTATGCAGATAATGGACAATCCCACGATGATTGCCCATAAATCAGGGATCCTGCAAAGAATCTCATTCTACTCTATGACACAGAGTTCAGTTGTTTTTCTGATACTCAGACGAAATTCTACAAGCCAGTAAGTAAAGCTTCAAATCAATATACTATGCTACAAGTTTTCTATTGTATAATAATTCACTCATTTCGGTTGAAAGCTTTTCTCATTTAAATATATCACATGGACATGAAAACCATTTTTAAGCTGAAAGTATTTTCTGTTCGTTATCTACTAATGTTACTTGTTGTTGGTTCTGACAAAGTTTCTTGGTTTCGATAATCGGATATATTCCAGAATTTTAATATAATTTGATAAAAGACCCAGACGCGTACCTCTAGTTTTGGTTTGGTTGAATTTAGATATCTGTTCGTGAATCTGTTGCATCTAAAATTCTTCGCACATTTTCCTATTACTTATACTACAATTCTACACACGTTTTCTCATTATATACACTATCAGCACAAATATGAAATTTCTGTTTTCCAAATTATTGATATTAAAATGACTGGTGTAAATAAAAATGTGACTGTGTAGATAATAATATGACTTGTATTGATAATAAAATAATCGGTGTAGATAATAATATGATTGGTGTAGATTATAATATGACTGGTGTAGATAACTATATGACTGTGTAGATAATAATATGTCTAGTGTAGATAACTATATGACTGGTGTAGATAATAATGTGACTGGTGTAGATAACTATATGACTGTGTAGATAATAATGTGACTGGTGTAGATAACTATATGACTGTGTAGATAATAATATGTCTAGTGTAGATAACTATATGACTGGTGTAGATAATAATGTGACTGGTGTAGATAACTATATGACTGGTGTAGATAATAATGGGACTGGTGTAGATAACTATATGACTGGTGTAGATAATAATGTGACTGGTGTGGATAATGATATGACTGGTGTAGATAATAATGTGACTGGTGTAGATAACTATATGACTGGTGTAGATAATAATGGGACTGGTGTAGATAACTATATGACTGGTGTAGATAACTATATGACTGGTGTAGATAATAATGGGACTGGTGTAGATAACTATATGACTGGTGTAGATAATAATGGGACTGGTGTAGATAACTATATGACTGGTGTAGATAATAATGGGACTGGTGTAGATAACTATATGACTGGTGTAGATAATAATGGGACTGGTGTAGATAACTATATGACTGGTGTAGATAATGGGACTGGTGTAGATAACTATATGACTGGTGTAGATAATAATGTGATTGATGTAGATAATAATATGACTGGTGTAGATTACTATATGACTGGTGTAGATAACTATATGACTGGTGTAGATCTTTCTCTGTCTGATATCAGATAGTACAAAATATGATGATTTCTTGTTTCTAGTTTCACGTTTGCAGACCCATTAACAGTTTACAGAAACATGTGATCAGGTTACTTAAATAGAAAAGTATTTGTACCCAAAGGTACAAAATAAACTTAAATACTCAGCTGCAAATACATTAAGAGTTCTGATAGCCTAGTGCTAAATACCAACAACGGTAGGAATAGAGAGTAAATGTAGCAGTATTTGCACTGATCGTCAGTTATTCCGATTAGTATTATTATCTACTTAAAATTATTATTTTGTATTTAGCTGAAAGTAGTATTCAATTGGAAATATTACAATGATAAATATATATATTACCTTAATCTGTTTGACATTAAAAATCAGTGGCCCTCAGAACGTTTTATTTTCATTTGATATGGAGTCAACATTAGTATATACTGTCTATAGATTTGTACAATTGTTGGCAACACAGTATGTCAAAGAGTTATGCAATCTGGGTAAATTGATCAAGAATGGTATATTATTTTTAAAAACTTCGTGTATAGTTGTATTAATCCATCGTATGCTACTGAATTGTACGAGATCTTTATACTGTTTTCATCTACTGACTTCAATACATACGTTATATTAATGAATGATGCATGACCATGTGCCGTAGAGCTTTAGATGAATAAATTATACTATACTATACTATACTATACTATACTATACTATAGTGTACTATACTATACTATACTATACTATACAATACTATACTATACTATACTATACTATACTATACTATACTATACTCTCGACCAAAGTATCATTTCATTCACAAGTACAATATAAAAGAATCCTCAGATTTATCCTGTCTATATTGTCAGATTCACACTCATGGACACCATTGACGTCACGTCCGGTTTCAAGAGAATAATAAACGCTAATATTAGCCACTTAGGTGTCGCTGTAGAGGAATCCGACTACCTGGGATTCTACTTCAAAGACCATGTCCCTGTTATGACGTATGACAGGTGTTTCACGGCTGAAGATCGCGTGATGCATGATGGGTATATGTACACAGACTTCATGTTTCCTAATCAGATCACACTCGGCATGAATTATGAGTTTATTGCAGCACACTCCAGCCAGTCCTGCCGAATAAACTCCATAAAGATGTGTATCAAGTGAGATCCAAGACGAGGCCCCCGAAGTCCCAATGTACAGAGCATATAATGTAGCAAATTACTTTCGTGGTTTTTTTTTTTTTTTTTTTTTTTTGGTTTTATTTGCTTTGATGTCAGGTAAACATTGTGTTAAAAGATTGTATATTGTATATTAATACAACAGAGGAGTGTAAATTTCCTGTATATCTCTGTCCATGGATAAATTTTGGTTTACCCATTTCCACAATCTGATGAGATGAATTCTCTACACATATTCTAGATATTTAAATCTAGGCGTTTGTCAAAAATAAAGAATGATAAATAATATAAAGACTCACATAGTGCAATACATTTCTGTTCTTCATATAGTTATTATACTGATATAAAGAATATGTTAATGGTGCCCATTTTCAGTTAATTTACCCTTTCACATGAAAATAAGGTAATTATTATATTCATGTTTAATTTTGAAACATTTCCCACCATCATGAAAGTGTTTGTCGTAAAATGATATGAAGTATTCCATGTATAAAGAAGGTTGTATATATATATATATATATATATATATATATATATATATATATATATATATATATATATATATATATATATATATATATATATATATATATATATATATATTTATATATATATATATATATATATATATATATATATATATATATATATATGATTTTTTTGTACCGAGATCATGAACTATTATTGCCATATGTCCAAACAATGTTTAGTTAAAAGTAAATGCTTGCTTTAACCTTTTTGTCTCCTTTTGTTTTTATGCACCAAAAGCATTTCTGTTGGAAAGACCACTCGGCACTTATCTTGAATAGTAGCAGGATCTCAAATCTCTTAAACCATTTATCAGAATTGAATGACATTTCACAAAAATGTTCCAGGGACTGTGTTTTGGACAAAGATCACTCCAGGTAGTTATTTTTTACAAGCAATGGTCATACTTAATACAAAAATTAACTGTCACTCCTGATAAGGTCTTTCACACATAGGTAAACCGGTGTGGCCTAATGGATGAGGTGCTCGGCTAGTGACCTAGAGGTCCCCGGTTCGATTCACGCCCTGGGTACACCGGTGTTCTGTCTTTCGGATGAGACAGTAAAAACCGAGGTCCCGTGTCACGGTAGGAGTGGCACATAAAAGATCCTCACTGCTTCTGGTGGGTCCGTTGCAAAGATTAAAATTTCTATGCGATGCATCAGGCAGATGCGCATCACCATATACGTGAAATAATCTTGGAGTGACGTAAAACAATAATCAATCAAATCAATCAATCACACAGGTCACTCTGGTCATCCCTGAAAGATCCACCTTAATCATCAATAAGCTTCCCTTGTTCACCTTGATGCTATAAGATTATTTAAGCAAGTATACTTCGAAGCCACATAAGGTGGCCATGGTATTTCCATATTCTCAATGGGTAAAACGTCATGATAACGTGAAATACGTGACACAGTGTTGTCACGGTACAAACGGTTTCACAATGACTACAACTGAATAAGAAAGTCAACATTTCAGACATTTCTGGTAAGCGCAAAAATTCCCAGCGACCTTAAAATTTTCAGAATTTCCGGTCCAAGTGCAGGATTCCATAGTCTCATAGGACGAAATTCAAGTCATCTGGGAAGGACAAATCTTGCAGTACTATCTATTATATGCTAAAGTTCGAAAAATTTCGGTTGAAATAGTGTATTGAGATATACCATTTCCCTACATTGATCTATTTCCTTGTATGTGCTGTACGAGTAGGCGAGTGGTAAGAAACCTCGCTGGGTGGCCTTGCTATCTGAATGTACATGATGTTTAGATTACCATATTACTTATGTTGAAACACAGAAACTGTGTTTATTAGGTTGCATTGACACAAAGCACCGGTTTATTTATGGGGTTTTTTATCTCAGTAATTAGCAATTGTAGTACATAGTTGGCATCTTCACTATTTGTATCACATCTTGCTAGTCTTTTAAGACTTGATAAGAACTTGATAATCTTTTGCTGGACATTGTAATTATACAGCATACGGATAAAGAAAGATCAGTCTATATGATGATCTTCTTTGAATACTCAGAAAACGGTTTAAATCTTATTCCGACCTTTCAATATTGCCCAGGTATAAATGTGTATGACGGGATCTGCCAGATAAGTAAATAAATACAATAAAGAAATAACTATTTGCTTCACGTAGGAACATCGATTCAGACCAAGAACGGTCATTCAGAGGTACAATGAGTCATTCTGTGGTCAATCGGTGTACGAATTATACTTTTCGTATAGTTGAGAAAGCATGGTGGTTTAATATTTAATATCTAATGTTCGTTAACATCCAGTAGACTTATATTACATATTGCAATTGCAAATAATTTTTTTTTTTGGCTGAGTAGTGAGTGAATGTATAGATGTGAATTGGAAACAGATCTTTTAAAACCTCAATTGACACTTATTTTCGATACGCCTGCATTTGATAACGAGATTATACTAAAACCAGTGTCGAGTTATTATTTTTCACTGAGAAACAGACGTCGTGCTTCTTCAATGGAAATAAGTTCATGTGGGGTTTTGTTTTCCAAAGACTTGAATTACACGCAAAATCTAACTCGGTTTTAATTCCCATCATGAGACGTTTAGACATTTCCCTCTCCACCATTCATATATCGCTCGTATCTTCATACTTAAGATGCACTGATTAACTACATCTAACACTGTCTCAACGCTATCTCAGCAATTGGAAGCTGTATCAGAATTTGATAATAATGTCTCACACAAATTATTGGCTAAACATTTATATATTTTATTTAAAAGTCGAAAGTCATTTATAATATATTTAAGACACAATTTCATTAACAAAAAGGTAATCGCGGTATGGACCCCGTGAGAATGGACGTGAGAAAAGTATCCTATTTTTCCATGGAATCAGAAACTGATAGACACTAGCTATATATTCTGACGAACAGAAAAGGACTGTAAAGGAGACACAGTCTGAAAATTAAGATTCCTACAACATACATCCGACGCAAACTTAGTTCAATTCTGCATTCACTAAATAAATTCGCAGCTGGTGGTCAGTTCCTGAGGGTATTACAGTCTCAGTCTTTCAGCGCTTCAGTACTGAGCAATTATTCTAAAACTCTTCAATCTTTATTGTGATTTCTGTTTATATTATTTATATTTATATTTACATTATATATATATTTATATATGTAAAGATGATGGATAAATCCAAACCACAAGTCCAAAAATCATGAAACCATAGGACATACAAAATCAGTGAAAATGAAAAACAAATGGAAAATAACAAAATATGTCTACTTGAAGAGCATATGTGAACCCCTGTGATGGAGTGAGATCAGGTGCCCGGGGAGAGTGAGCATCTCCTGCTTGCTAGCAACACCCGTCACATATACCCCGTAGAAAGAGTCAAATCGTGTGAATTCCATATGTATCTATATATGGAGAAGTCGAAGTAGGTAACCTTCTAGTATAGAAGGTGTCAAATCTGTGTAAAGTGATCGGAATCGGTCTCAGTCCAGAATATCATTTAAAAATCTGGATAACGAGATATCATATGGAGTAATAAGAGTCTCGTAACGACCGTAGAACCTCCTCAGTGACGATGCTAGTCTAGCACATATATAACCCTGGTTGAGCAGCTTAATTGAAAGTCGCCTAGCCCTCAGAACAAAGTCATTGTAATTTGAACATGCTCTGGAATAACGTATTAACTGGATGAATACGCCGTATGCGGGCGATGATGGAATGTTGCTACTTATGAAAGGAAAGTTTGTGATAGCGAAATTGAAATCGTCACGTTTGTCATAGAGTGAGGTGTTCAATTGACCATTAATATCGAAAGACAACATAATATCTAAATACGAAGTAGATTTACTATTTTCTGTGGTTTCTTTGACCTCCAGTTCACTTGTATAGATGATGCTAAGGTAATCCGCGAATGAAGGATTATTAATTGAAAGCTCAATATTTACGTCCATCAGCACAACCGAATAGACATAAGTCGAAATGCGCGTATGCTGCACTAAATTGATACACATATATATGTTCTTATATTCATCATTACCGCTGGGTTCATAGCGCTGCTGGTGGACAGTTAGTTCCCGAGGGTAGGTAGTATACTATACTGAGAGTTTTAAATATTTACGTCCATCAGCACAACCGAATAGACGTAATGATTTAATTGTTCTCGAGGGTAATCATAAGTCCAGTTTTTGCAGTTTCTGTACTAATCGGATAAAATCTTCTAGAAAAGTGCGTAAATTATTCTAAGTTTAAGGACAACCTCCCTTGTGCATATCTCTGTCCTGTATTTGACTTTTACTTTTAGGTTTATTTGATAACTAGGTACAATTATTTTCTCTTGGGATTTTCACTTGTAATTGCGAAGGAGACATAAATTGACATTATGCCAATTAATGTACTAGAGTGATAAAGCTTTATGCGTGAAAAATGATTCACATATATACATATCTATATATATAGATAAATATATATATATATATATATATATATATATATATATATATATATATATATATATATATATATATATATATATATATATATATATATATATATACGACATTTTCTGATAAAGAAAAGTATGTAACAATACACCCTTTTCTTATTCACAATTTTGCATACAATAGCAAGAGTAAAGAAAACTAAATCACAAACTGATACATTATTCCATGGACTATTCAAATATATGAGAGCAGCAATCCTTAAGTATTTACATATAGAGTCAAAAACTTTCTTTTTATCCGTTACGCAGGAATCTTCTCATTGTATGCTGACTTTAATAAGAGTTGCAGAAGGTTATCATTCAAGTTTTGGCAAATTGAACATTCACTATAATGACTTAAAAGGCATACGCGTTTTAACTTTTATTATCTAGCATATAAAATATTTCTTCATCAAATAGGTGTCAGATCGTTTCTACAAATAATTGCTGTAAATTAGTGTTTAGAAAAAGTGTCTTAATCAGTGGTCAGAAAAAGTGTCTATGGGTTTATGGCAGTTGTGACTCACCACGTGATATGTCAGCGAGGATGTAGTCTTCCATGCAACCTGATCATAATGAATGCGTCTGTACACAACTCCTTGTAATATACACTTGTATTCCAATATTACTAAAGCTTATTCTTCGATACCTTGTATTTTATTTCTTTCTAATTATCATTTTATTAAAATTGCATAAGATAAGGAGCACTAAAATTACATTGATCTACATATCGGTAAAATATACATTTGCAATTGACATTATTTACCATATATTTCTTGTCTTCTTAAATAAAATCAGGCCACTTTTCACATCACGAATTTGGTCGTACAAGGAAGTGTTAACCATGGTCCTCGAGTGACCTTAATGACTCGGTACTTTTCACCTATTAAACTGATAACGTCTGTCAGGAACGTATCATTCGCAGATTAACAATGGAGCACACAACACTCACCTTTAATCTTTTAAATTTTGCTTTACTTATTTTGCCTTTAATCCATGCATTGTCGAACTTCGAAGCAATTATACAGACATCCGATATCCAGCATGAAGGTAGTGTACAAATAAATATCTATTGAATACCTGTTTATAGTAAATAAAGGTATTTACTACAATATACTGATATACTTGATAGTATACATGTGTCTAATAGACCTCTGGTGTACTTTACGGGTAATTCCAGATGTAAATAATACTGCTTATTCACACCTAGAGTGTGCAAAAACAAAATCTCGCGATACAATACTTTGTGGTTTTATTCAATAAATGTAAACAAAGAACATAAATTATCTTAGACATTTATCTAATCCAATTGAATTTTATCACATTAATCAAATTACAATACTATCTTTTCACCTTTTAAACTCCAGTACTCATATTCAAGGTATATATGAAATATTTGTAAATTATCTTTAAAGCATATGTAAGAAGTACCTCCCTCTCACGGCTCTTAGTTTATGTCCATGTGTTAATTGGTTTCCTTTTCAAATATTTTGGACTTTCATTTGAGTTTTTTTTTCTAATATCATTGAAGAGTCGAAAGTTGTCGAAATGTGCACATACTGCAGTAAATTAATACTGGTATGCAAGTTCTTATAGCATATATACCAAGATTACTACCCATTATATAATGTTAGACGGCAAGTAAAATTTAGACACGAAGAACAGACACAAGAGTCGCATATTGTTCTTCAGTGTCACTTCTCGCATAGCTCATCAGCATTTGAATTTATCTGTTGTTGTTTGTAAGGTCCATTTTATATAGGAAATCAAACTGTGGAGAAAACGTCGCCACTTAAATAATCTATAAATCTAAACGGTTACAAGATAAATCCGATAAAATTGCTATCAAATTAAGTATTCAGAATGTATTTATATGGCTTTACTTTTCGAATCAACGTCAATTCCATTTTACAGAGAATGCCAATATACTTTGTAAACCTCCTGATGGCAGTACAACACAGGAAACATTACATTTACAATGTCAGTTTAACTTAGACGGAAAACCTGTAACGGTCAACTTGAGACGGATTAATCCACATAGATATGATATTCCTGTGTACCTATGGGACGTTAAAGGAATGAAAAAGTATACCACAGATGAAAAAGTACTTCCATTATGTTACGTTTTGAACTTCGAATGAAATATTTCAAATTCTTATTAATAACTAAAATGTCAGCATACAGTTCGGATATCAAGTGTTACTGTTCTATGTAATAACTCATAATTACATATTCCATAATGATTTATCGTTATAATGGTGCTACATACAAGTATTATTTATTGATATTAAGTGGTGAAGCATAAACATTGCTATGACTTTTCTTGCAATTGGTCAAAAGTTAAAATAGTTGCCGTCTAATCTCGCCTCTGTTGCGTATGAGTAAGATACTCGATCAGGACAGCAGTATAATACTGACCTGTGTACTTGCCATAAGTCGTTTGTTTTCTCTCTGGGTTCTACTCATTTACATCGACGGTTTCGTTGTAGATAAAAGAATTCTGGTAAAGCTATGAACAATATACTAAATATGCCATCTTGTCTTATCCTTTTACTAGATTGAAAATTATTATCAAAATGATGACAACACTATGACAGTCACCGTAAAGCAACAACATGGGAATGTTTTATTGGTAAGAGCTATAGAACTTCTTATTTCAACCCTATTTAAATCAAGATTGGAAATTGACTATATTTTCAAATATACTGTTTTCAGAAAAAAATCCAATGGTATTTTCAGAGATAATTTTTCGATAGAACATCAGTTATCATAAGATTAACAAACCGTCTGATATATTTCTATTATAACAGACCGGAACTTTTATCCAAGGGAAAACAACCTATATCGTCCATCCAAATTATATACACAGCAATCACAGATTTATAATCATAACGTCCAGCTCTCCACTCAAGAAACTGGGAATAGCTATCCCCAATAGTAAGTTATTTGCGAATTTTTAACCCAACAGCCTTATCTTAATATATACCTACTTTCTGTATAAATACTTCAGACCAATTGTAAAAAAAAGAAAAATCTCCCATACAGCCTTTGTAGCAATCTATACTTTAAAGAAATAGGTGAAAAAAATTATAATTTAATTATTTCCACAATGACTGTATAACGTATATACAAACGCACGGAGTAAAAATAAGTCCATTTCTGTATACACAATGTCCCTTCGAGTAATACATAATTGGGGCCGCACTTATACATGACTCCGGTTCGATCTAGTTATAGATCTATATATCGAGTGATCTCTAACTAAATAAGAAGTCGCTTTTAAATTGAATAAAATATCCAAAAAATATAAAATCATTATTGTTTTTTTCTTTCAGTTCATGGTATTCCTTCTATCTTGTATATATATTATGTCTAATACTGATGTAGACCGCCATTAGATCACGACTCTGATCGGTAAACGTGAGACTGATGCGCAAAATTTGATTTATCACTTTCTAATACAAGATGTAATCATTCTTGACAAAGGTTTTATTTTGAAATACCTGTAATTAAATTTTAAGAAATGACTGTAGAAATTTTCTGTCTATCGATGTATGGACAAAAACCAAGGCACAAACTATATATAATCCGCTTCGCAGGAGCGTTGTCGGGCATTTGATGTTTGGCCGGTTAAGTTTGTTCTCTGGTTATTATATTTATATTTATATTTGATACATTATAAGGTTTGAAATTAAATAAAAATGCAAAGTATCAACAAAATATAAATAAGTTTGGAAATACGTTATAGCACTTACGCCGAATTTTTTTAACAAGCAAGTTTTGTCAGCCGCAAATTCAGTCCAATGTTTATGTCGGCATAGATTGAGACTCTTCCGCATCATACATTCAACCATGAAAGGCAAATAAACCCAAAGCTGAGAGTAAAATTCATTTATTTGCTGAAACATGGGTATATATCCTATATGGATCTGCAGATGTATTTTTCAGGTCGTATCTCATTCTAGCAGAATGTTCGTTAGTGTTGTAAACATATTCCGATAAAAGGATTAAAAGAATATTAAACAAAAAACGTTCTCTTTCATACTCTTTCGTAGGTAGATCATATAAGATGTCCTACCAGTCATTTTTAAATATACGTATTTCAGACTTGTTCAGTTTTGGCCTTGAACCTCGCTGAAAAAATGCACAAAATGTATATCTGTTGCTCGATATGAGTAGTTTTAATGTTACTACGAGACACTTTAGTTCATGAGGATACTTGGACGAAGAAACATTACGTAGGATGTTAATTGAACATCATTGTTTTATTATATTTTTTCGTAGGAAATAATGAGGATCTTTCGCGAAGATCATCTGCCACATCCAGTGATATATCCTCAGACATGCATACGGTGGAGGTACTAGTGTGGATTGACTATAGAATGTATTCATAGTACGTATTACAATTGTAGATATCCCTCAATGTAGAACTTAATCAAATCTATGAAACTAATTTACTGAAATATTTGGCAGCTTATTCAGTATAAGTAAATATGTTATTATAAATTCAAAATTATCTTTACAGCATCCATGATAATGTTACTTCCATAACACACTCTTCCACTGTTAACTTCTTGTCAGAATATATAGGAGTCCTTTTTGACTCGGTAAGTAAGCAATTTACAACGCCGTTGGTTCTTATCAGGAATTCTACTTTTGTCCAATAGATATTAATTATATCATTATCGACCGTAGAACAGAAAACTTGTAGAAATGTCACTCTCTGGCAGCAATGAGTTAATGAAAACACAAAAGTATTCGGATGTCATATGATTGTGGTACTCACAACTATCTACCACGACGGACATCAATGAATCACCAAAGTTCAACTATCAGACCATATTTTCGAGATGAATGCCTCCTGCTTGAACAAATAACAACGTACTGAATTATTCTCATCTAATTTTGGGTGATTAATACACTTTATGTACAGTTTTCATTCATATTTAGCTAATATGTACAGTTTTGAAGCTTTAAGTGATGGATGTTTTGAGTGTCCAAAGTAACTGACAATTAGTTTTGTAGCTACCTCAACTGAAATCACCTAATCCTCCATGAAAAATAATCCTCCCGTCAACATGGAGTGGCAACAACTTATCCTCCCCTGAACATGTTCTGGCCTCTGGCTTTCAGGGGTACGTGAAAAATCTTTCATAGGGCTACAGTGTAAAACATCAGTTGGCCTCGTATCATGTAGATGGTGTCTTATTTGTATGAGGTGGAAATACCTAATAAATCTCACTACCTCATGCGAGTGGTTCCGATGAAAATTCAAGTGTGTCTCTGTAATCTTAACATGTGTGGACGATGGAGCACCTTCGAGAGTTCAGCAATGCACCCATTCGAGAAGATTTTATGCAAAAGTCAAGGCTGAACAGTGCGTCGTGGAGCGTGTTTTCATAATAGACGTATTGCAACGGTTTGATCATAAGTTAGATCTAATAAGTATTGGTTTTTTTTTTTTTTTTTTTTTTTTTTTTTGGTATTCACAAAGTTTCTGCTTTGCATTTGTCTATTTTGATATTATTTAGATAATAATGCTTGTATTGTAGATAACGATCCTGGTATTTAGGGAAACAAGAATATTTGTTCATTTGCCCAAAATTTATACTTTAACGATAATACGTAGCTCAGGACTGCTATGTCTTCCATTTTATCATCTCTCAATACATAAAATACTTATAATCGACGCTTCTTCTACAATATTTTCCGATGTAAAAGCAAGTGATGCCACAGTTCGTCTTACAATATTTGTAAGTTGCAAACGGATGTCGTTGATGAATATCTACTATGGATTTTCCTGTGAATATCACACATTTGATTTAACATTCTCATTTATACTCTTACTTAATTACTATACTTGTTTTAGGTGAATATACCATACAGAAAATTGGCAGGGCATGGAATTCACATAAATATTAAGCCCGTGGCCTTACATATATCCACTGTGAGTATCCTTGTATCCATTGTGTAACATTTTATTCCAGCTTTCTATATATAAAAAATCATTGGATTTAGATGAAGAAGAAATGTACCGGATTTGATTTAAAAGCAAGATAGAATAATTTGCAGTAAAGTTTGATCGAAAGGAAATTAAAATTAAACGCGTATGCAACGCTGCAATAGTGTTCTTTAATACTACTATTTAAAAAAAAAATTTAAATGTACGTCCTTTGATGGTTCTGCTGTTACGGTGAGTGGGAAGGTGGGCCCGTAAACCGGTTAACCACACCATTTGTTTGGCTTTTGTCAAATTAAATGACCGTCCTAAGTCGGTATCGTAATTGCACTACAATCAAATATTTTTGTAATGTGTTATATGTTCTAGTATATTATTTATATTCATGTATTGTATAGCTCCATGGTGACTTCTGTCACATAACTGAGCCAGTAACTCCTCTTTTTTCTTTAATACTACCAACTATTTACTGTCAATATAAAATCAATAAATGTATTGTTATAATGTACAAACATAACCAGCTTAGATTTAAAATATAACTGATAGATCATTACTATGAAATTTGTCTATACATTATATAAGTTTAATCATCATTTCGATTAAATTTTGTAAATAGAATAGGAAACAGTATTTGATTATACAGTGTAGCGTTCAATACATATAAGTTGCAACAAATCAGCTATGATAGCAAGGGTATAGATATAAAAGGTGAAAAAGTTAATAATTCAGAGATAAGTTTCCTTAAGCATCGATAGAAGTTTCCTTGATGACTCAAAGTATTTTTAAGTATTATTATATTTATTAGAATTGAGAAACAAAACAAAATAATAATTCAGCTTTCTCCTTTGAGTGTTTATACGATAAATACAAGAGAAGATATGTACACGTAATAATTCAGTGTACCTTATGCGCATTTTGACAAATATTGTCTCTTCATTGATGCACAAGACCGAAACGATGGAAATTAAAGTATATATATCTGAAATGCAAACTTTTGCCAAATTGACCTAAAAACAAGGTCGAAGAATCAACCTAAGGACAAAGCTATACACGAGGGAGATACTCTTTAGTTTAAAAATAATCTACAAATATTTATCACAGTAAACTTGAAGTATTTGTTTCGGCTCAGAACAAGCATTGAAACAAGGCTTTATGATAACCTCGGGTACTAACAGTTCACCAGCTGCACTGTATCGTCCCCATTGTTATAATTAATATAAAATGGGGAATGAAATAGATATTTACATACAAACACGAAATACAATTTGCCTTCTCGGTAAATACATGTGATTGTGTATTTTTAAATTTTGTCTACATGTCATAATATATAAACATATATTCATATATCAATTAGTGTACCATATGCTCATTGCATTCGATGTGATACTTTTTCAGTGATTCCTAAGGCCCAAAGTGTAAATAGTTCTAATGCAACCTAATTTCTTAATGATTATTCTTAGTCTTGTTCAATTAAAACAATTTCAATGCCAAGTATTGACATGGTGCGTTGAAAAGCACTTCGGTGCGTATTTCACTATTATGCTTGAAGAATTAGCCATTATTCATATCAGTTAATGTCGCAACAAAATTGTCATTTATTCGTGAAACACAAAGAACATACGACTATTCTGGGGTTTGTTTGTTTTGTTTTGTTTTGGGGGGGGGTTGTTTTTTGTTTTTGTTTTGGGGTTTTTTTTTTTTTTTTTTTTTTTTTTTTTTTTTTTTTTTTTTTTTGGGGTTTTTTTTTTTTTATGGGGGGGGGGTGTTCAATTTTAGAACTGATATCAATACAGATTTTTTTTTCAAATAAAAATATTCACAGTGGTCGCTATATAGGCGAAACATTCGTTGTGCCACATAAAGTCCTATTATAGTTATATATCTATTTATATTTTTCCATTTACATTTTTCATGAAATCATGGCTATATAGAAAAATATATCTGTACATTTTTTGAAAAATAATTCGCTGCGAGCAGGGTTCGAACCTGCGCGGGAAGATCCCATTGGATTTCAAGTCCAACGCCTTAACCACTCGGCCATCACAGCTTATGTTATAGTCATAAATCACCTCTATCGATTACGAAACTAAATTTAATTCTGCTATGTGGAAATTTCTATTCTATAGACCCTTTCACGTTAACCTGCAGGCCTAATGTTTAGTAGGTGGATGTATTTGCCGAAACCCATTAGTAACAACTTTTATCAACATTGTGTAGGTAAAAAGTATAGTGAGCTGGCACTCATATAGGTATCAGCAAATACTTCTGTCCACCAAAACTTAGTGTGAAAGGGTCTATTTATATCCCATATTTACTTGTTTCATAATCGATAATCCCTTAGATATATATACAATATATATGAATTGTAAAATGTCTGGCATATACTCTGAAAGGCATACTATTTCTTTAATTTCACGAGTTTTTACTTTTCTGATTTCATGTTCACATAGAAACGATGAGATACGTTTGTTTATAAGCAAATACTCGATATCTTTAATTTACCAACTGTTTACTGTCTAAGCAAGGATTTTCTTCTAAAAGGTCTTTGCTATGAGGATAGGTGACAGAAGAAAATAAAAACTTTCCTACAACAGAAAATTACAAATCAAAATGATTGTATTTAATTCAACGGCATCCATGATTGTGTATGAAATGATGCACAATGTACCCCTTGTGTTGATTATTTGATTTTAAGTCATCCCGTCGCCGTGTTAGTTGACAAAAGATTTGCGTTCGTAGTTAAGAGCCTGTGGAAAAAAAAGAAATCGCTGCGAGCAGGGTTCGAACCTGCGCGGGAAAATCCCATTGGATTTCGAGTCCAACGCCTTAACCACTCGGCCATCACAGCTTATAATACGATATTTATCATTCATTACAGATAAGAATGAAATGTAATAAATTGATTGCATGAATATTATATCAATATATCTCAGTGCATACAGCCAGATTTTACATGACAGACAGAATTGCCATATATCTTTAAAAGAACTCGAGTGTAGATGTTGTATGAAATACATATGTTGTTAACAAGTACAAAAAGAACCCTGTCTTTTGAACTGTTTCGCAAAATTGACATATCTACAGTTCATAGATAAACAGACCACTGGAAGGACGGGCAGACAGACAGACAGACAGACAGACAGACAGACAGATCGATCGACCTTAAATTGAAATCAAACATAAGTAATGCTGTGTTTCATTAATTTTCTCATAAAAAGATAGCAACCCAATTTAAAAAAAAAAATAGGGTATATACGAGCAATTAGAAGACAAATCAATAATTTTGCAGTGAGTGGGAAGGTGGGCGCCCGTAAACCGGTTAACCACACATATTTAGTGACGTTTGTTACTTCAATTGACCGTCCTAAGTCGGTATCGTAACCACAGCACATGTACAATCGAATATTTTTGAAATGTCGTTTTTCCGTGTATATTCTACTATTATCATTTTTGTCTTTTTTGTGTGTATGTCCGTGGTGATTTGTGTCATACAGCTTTGTCAGATGTCTTCCGTTTTCTCTTTTATAGGTAGCGAGTGCATCGCCGTGGACAGAACACAATGTAATTCCGTCGAAAACAAAAGATGAAGCGATCAATATTACCAAGGCATTGCACAGCTTCGAGAAATATGTGGACAGTCATACTCATCTTCCCGCCCACGACCATGCCATGCTCATAACATAGTATGTAGTACTGGGTAGTACAATATAACAGACTGATATACAGAGCGACCTGCCATAGCGGTAACTTTTTAAAGAGGTCACCTCCTTTTAGACATTGCTCATTGCATGAATCGTCTAAAATAAATCAGAAAAACCTGAACAAATACATAGAGGGCGTCACAAAATATTCGATACAACAAGAAAAAAAGAATTAAGCCAAGACACAAACTGATGTGATCGATTTCAAATGTCTAGTCAATAGAAGGCAAACTTTCAACAAATATATAACACAACCACGCAGTTAATGTGGTTAACCAGTTTGCTGAGGCTAGATACCTTTTGAAATTGCCAAAAAGGCAGTATGGTAACAATAAAGTGTTTCCGTTTGTAATAAAGTATTTGGATGTGTTAATCTTTTGACATACTGTCTATAATCTGTCGTGAATTTGGGAATAACACATTCAATGTTGTTATATCAAATGTTATGTATAATTAGTGCAAGGTGTATGTGGCTTTATCAAAGTTGGAAGCAAGAAGTATATGATTGTTATAAGTAATATATTTCCTTTATCTTTGACTAATTATTAGTTTTTGCTTCTAAAATCTGTTTACTTTAAGAATGTGCACATTTAAACGCCGTAGTGCAGCTATTAACTTACTAAGTTCTGGATATAAGTATTACTTGCGGCCGTTCGTGTCCTTTCGAATGAGATAGTCAAACCCGAGGTCAAATGTTACGACAGACTCTGGCATATCCGAATATGTCGAAATTTCTGTACAAAACATGAGGTCAATGTCGTCATTATATAAAGAAAAATAAAGAACATGGCCATACTTTTATATATTAAATCTAAAATTACAATACATACAGTATACATATTTTAGCTACGAAGTCGAAGACAATGATGAATTGAGTGAAAATGACACAGAAGTCAAAGGTAAGTACAGAATGTACCCGAGAATTGGCATTGTTGTTATATGTTATACATTCCATACAATATCTCGTAAACTGCAGTGGTCGTCATATATCATACATTTCATAAAAAGAGCCAGATCTTAAATGGTTGTATTTGACTGTTACACTCAAACAATTTGACTTTCGTGGGTTTCTGATTCAAGGCTAAGTGCCAAGAAAAAATTGTGTATCGAGATAGGCAATCCCACTATGAATGCCGGAAACAAACGCATTTTACAAGAATATTACAGACTTGTTTGCAGACAAAAGGGGAAATATTTCATTAAGACGGTGTCGTCACAGACAAACAAACAAATAGACAGACCTCTGGTTCTTCCAGGCGTCAATGATAGCGTATATCTGTATTTTGTCTAGTATTATGAGTTTTAGTATTTTCTGTATGTAAAACTGTGTTGTATGATTTGTGAAATTATTACTAATTTACAAGAACAAGTCTGATATATTTTTACTGTTTGGAAGTAAAATATATCCCACCTACTGAACATATTTCTTTCAGATATATACCCTCTATAAACATATAGGTTTTATGGAATATGTATTTGCCTCCAACCAACATATGTTTAAGACTATGAAACTTACATTTGCAGGTATTGCTACACTAAGTGCCATGTGTCAGAGGAACAGCGCATCTGTTATCAGCGACAGGCTCGATTTTGAGACCGCATTTACAGTAGCACACGAAATTGGACATGGGTATTTTAAAACACAAATATTCGTTTATACACGCATGAAAGCAAAATATATTCATTCTTTTGTACCTTTATTTTATGATCTAAGGGAAATGTATGCATGTGGAATTCAGCGTTTTGTGTGACAGTACGTTATAAAACTTCTTATCAAGTGCATGCATATATCATTGTATATATTTATAGAAATTACTAGGTTGATGCCGCTGCTGGTGTACCTTTAGTTATCGATGTCAATCACAAGCCCAGTTTTCAGTCCTTCTGTACTGATTCAAATAAATATAGAACATATTTACTTCAGGTTTACTATGACAAAACAAACTGTTTTAAAACTAAGGAATATCTCCCTTATACATAGCTCGTACTTAGAAAGGCTCTTTGGTGGTTACTTTTAGGTCAGTTTAGAATATTATTTTCTCTTTAAATACTCATACTTTGGATTTCATCAGTATCGGTCTTTAGCAGCACTGAAACGACATATACGTTGTAATTTTTTGCACCAGATGCGCATTTCGACAACTTATGTCTCCTCAGTGATACTCGTGGCCGAATGATTGGAATTCTAATACTAGTAATAAATAGATATTTGAAGAGCTAAAACTAAAGTAGTCGAAAACCTAATAAACTTTTATAATTCATTTATCAGCGCTTGAAATTTACACGGTGTAAAACTATGATTTCATTATTCAATACTCTTTATAAATAATAATTTCAATATATAAATCAGTTCAATGTACCCTGATATATCTGTTCATATTTCCAACAACTTTTTTAAATTTCATTGTTCTCCGTTTCGTAATTTTGTTTCTAGTCTCGGTTGCAAGCATGACGAGGAAGATAATACATGTAAAGAAGACGATGGGTATGTGATGGCCCCTGTGATCAAGCGAAACACAACTCACGAATGGCGATTTTCGTCGTGTTCGATTTCTTACATTAAAACACTCATCAGCAACCTCAATCAGTGAGTCCTACTTAACCTCTATTCCATATCCGCCAGATGGTATAAAGTCCACATGATAACATTATCTATCAGCAAGTGAGCATTCTATGGTCGTGATAATTTATCGAAAAAGGCAATCAATTATAGATATAATATATATTACCTGTAGTATGCAGTATTGTGTCGCTGTAAAAATAATATTCGAATAAATTCCCTAGTTTAGAGCCAATATCACTTTGATGTCATGTCAATTTTTTTTCTTTTTCTTAATCATTTCCTAAAAGAGAGGTAGCTAATGTATTGAACGAATAAAGAAGCAGGTGACTTCATTGCTTTATTTTTGATAATCAATAGTCGGCACAAGAACTGCTTACTACGACTGGACAATCAAGCTGTAGAGGTTACTGTCACCGCTCACAAGAACGATTGGTATGGACAGGTGTACACTCCGGACCAACAGTGTCAGTTACAATACGGACCTAAATCCTTCTTCGACAGGGTGAGAGTATTTACTTTCAAGCTTAGTCAGTATGTAAGGTACAGTGCGATCTTATCCTTTACAACGTATTATGAAATGGGATGATTGAGGGCTGCTACTTTACAGTAAAGAGTATTATGTATGAAAGAGATAACTATTCTGGTACACAAAAATCAGAACATCTTACTCAAGTCACCCCAGGAAAAGAAAAATAAGTTAAGGATGCGATTAAAAGATAATCGCTTCAGTGACCTTGATAACGTTTTTGCATATTTCACATGATGTAAGGGGCAATACTGGACAAATACAAAATTGCCGCTTAGATTTGCGTCAAATTACTGTAACGACACATTCCGAGCGTAAACGTCATAGTGAAAATTCCGGCAAAAAGTGGTTTGTCCGGTATAAGACCCCTACATCATTAAAAATAGGTTGGTTGGTTGGTTGATTGGTGTTTTACGTCGCTTTCAACAATATTTCAGTTATATCGCGACATGGAAGCAGGAGGTTACCAACCTCTTAAACATAGTGGCGCAACCCGGGAATAGGAAAAAAGGTCTATTACGTATACAATTTTACATAATAAATATAGAACATATATACCTTTTAATTTTGTGCACCATATGCGCATTCGACAAGTTATGTCTCTTCAGTGATGCTCGTGGCCCAATGATTGGAATTCTCAAAATATATAAAAATATGAAATATGAAAAATAATGTAATATGTTTATTTGTATGATAGTAGAAGATTTAATACATGTATACTTATCATGACCCAATTTATGACCATGATTTACATTGTGATAACTACGGGCTTACAGCGGGTGTGGTCGATGGGCAGGGGATGCTTACTTCTTCATGTGATGTGATCTCGCCTGTTTGCCCGTGTTCCGTATTTGCCTCTAACTCCTGAATTTGTGTTATGTACATGGATTTCGAATTTATCATTCTTCGTTACTGTGTACTTATAATATATCACATTCTATAATACTGCAAGATACCATGTACTAAGGCTGCTTTCGATTTCATTGATTTGATTTTATGAAATTTGATAAAATCAAGTACGAACAGTTTCTTTTAGTATTGCTCACAATCCAACTAAAGTAAAGCAAACACATCTTAAACCTCGGGGTAACATGACAATTAATGTGTGTTTCTACATTTCAGAGTGATTTTAATCATACCGGAAGTTATCAGTCAAGATTCTGTCTGCGCATGGACTGTTATGATCCATCTATTGACAAATACTACGAATCTGTTCCAGGGGATGGAACAGCGTGCGGTAAAAACAAAGTAATTTCTTATATCTATATACAGTTAACCATCCTACTGTGTTTAATGCCTTAATGTGGACATTTTCCAATTCTGTTCTGTAATACACTTGTTAATGTTGTCCCATAATCCCCTGCTAACACCCATAAATAGATGTTTTCTTAGTCTGGGGAATCATACGCTTTACATTTCAGAAATTGCAAAATAATATTAAGTTTTCATCTATAGACATGTATTCTATTTTTTCATGTTTTCTATATCTATAATTTATTGATTTAACAGTGGTGTCAGGCAGGGCTTTGCGTAACCGCACCATCGTCTATGATTTTACTGGGACAAATACTGGGTAATATGCTTATTTGTTATATTAACTGTCATGCATATCTTATAATTCGCATTCATATCTGTATTATTTACTTTTGAATAAAACATAAATCTGTATTTGTTGACCGAATTGCAAAGCAATTCCGATCTATAAATTGGCAATGTCCGTCCGTCTGTTCGCCCTTTGTCAGTCTGCATTTGGTTAACGTTTCTGATTGAAGCAAATTTTCAGCAGCTAAGCAGAATATAAACAGAATACTTCAAATATAGGTTCTTTATGACAAGAGCATTTAAGTTATATCATGACTTTTGACCTAGTATCTTGACCTTGGTTTGACCTACTTTTATGACACTTTAACTATCTCTTATATATGTTGTCGCTAGATCTTTTGAATCAATAGGGATATGACTTTGATACTTCACATATAGTTTTTTTTATGGAGAGTGCTTTCAATTGATACCATGACTTTTGACTTTGTGACCTTGATCTTGTTTCGAATTTGCTTTGCAGTCCCGTCATATCATCTTTAGCGGTTTCTGATCTATTTATAATTATTTTAATCATATAAATGTATATATTACTTCTGTAGAAGCTGGCGTAGTTCAATCGCTTCGTTGCTGGGCTTGTAGCCGAGCCATTGTCCTGTCTTTCGAATAAGACGGTGATACAAAGGTTTACATACAGCATCACGGTAAAAGAAGCATGTGCTAGATTCATTATGGTTTTGGTTTTAAAGATCTGGTTTCAATACCATAGAAGAGCAATTATCATGGTGTGACATTATACAAGGATCAAACAAATTATTTTTTGTGAAAGGTTACTAGATAACATCAACATTGTGGAAGAGTATAATGTAAGAACTGGATATTATATTGCCAGTGTTATCACTGACTAATAAAAAAAAAGAAAACCTGAAAAACTTATACGGTAAATTAACCATACAGATTCGTGTCCTCATGGTGATGGACCTGATCAGCTGGTGGCAGACATCTGGGAGGAAGACCAGGATGTAGCAGTAAGATACTGGACAAAGACGTGTAAAGACTACATTAGAGTACGGCCAGAACACTGTTATGACCAATATGTCAGGGCCATCTGCTGCGAAGAATGCAGTAACGTGACGTCATCGTATCCTAACGGTAATAATAAGTACATATATATTACTTTAGTGTGTCATACGTGTATTTCGACAACTTATTTCTTTTCAGTGATGCGCAAGGCCGACACTAAAGAAATCCAAAATAGTAGAAGATGAAAATAATTATTAAACTGAATAAAAAGATACTTTCATAATGGTAAATTTTGAAGCATATATTTCGGTTCTGTACAGAGGTACTGAAAAATGAGTTTGTGATATCCTCGGGCACTCACAATCCACCAGCAGTGGTAATAATGACTATAAAAATATATGCACTTGTATAGATTTATTGTACCGTATGAGCATGTTGACATCATGTTTGTTCAGTGATGCAATAAGCATTATGATAATATTACAAATTTCATCAAAATCAATTATTTTGGCAATGAAGAATATTACATGGTTGTTATAATTATGCTTACTGCCATAATGATATACAAAAACTCATTTATTCAACACTGTATTATGTACGTTAATTGTACAGTAGCAATTTTACTTTAAAATCTCATAATATCTCTACTCACTCGTGAAGATTATGTCGACATCGAGGACGACTTAAAAGATTTCTATCTTTAAAAGCATAACAGTCTATGGGTGACATAACGTTGTACAAATCTACAAAATATAGATCTGATATCCTGACTGAAAGCGCACCATGGCGTTAAAACATCATTGCATTACCCATCACTATAATGTACATTGCGTGCAATATATGACACTTTGTACAATTTATTATATGCTCTCAATGTTGTAAAACAATCATGTAATGAAATAAAACTTGAAACACTTCAATATTAGTATCGCGAATTTGAGGAGACGAGGGCAAGCGTGGCAGAGTGGTTGAGTGCAGGCTTGCGATGCATGTGATCCAGGTATCTTAACACTGGTAACTTTACAAAATTATTATATATGTGAATGTGGTTTTTTTTTTTTCAGGTCTACCTTCCTCTGTATATAACAATGTTCCAAATGTAAACACACAATGTGCTTCGCTATTTGGCGCTAACGTCACATTCTGTAAGGTAATTATGTATACACAATCAAATCTTATTAAATTTGGATGAATTTTCACCCAGAAATCACCATGGCGATATCTACTATATAACAAGCCTTCTTCTTATCTAATATTTCTTGTACTTTCCTTAGATGAAACCAAAGAAATATTGAATCAATCAATGACCCAAACTATATGTGAAGTGACAGGCACCTTATCTCACTCCATATTGGGGATTTCCCTTCTTTTCCTTAGTAGACGCTCTTTTGTTTGTTGTGTGCATGCCCTTGGTGATTTGTGTCATACAGCTTTGTCATATGTCTTCTGTTTTCTCGTTTACCAAATTGTAAAGAAGGTCCGATATGTGCATATGCGTTAACTTTGTCAATTGCATATCATAACTGATACCTGTGACTGTGTCAATTTTTGTGGGCTTGTAGACGTTGATGAGTTCTTTCCGATTGACTTTGTGAACATGACCTTGATATCACGCTAAACGGAACACAAACTGTTTTGTATTTAGTTGATTTTGCATTGATTTCCATGGATGCAACATACTTTAAACTGGTTTGGTTTGTAGACAATGCTGAACACAGACTGTTTTTGCATTTAAATTAATATCTTGCATGCTATTATTTATTCGTATCCTTATTACGTCAGTTTTGATCACTCTGTAGACGTTGATGAGTTCTGCCCGACGGACATAAAACTTGTGAACTTGAACTAGATTTCACTCTTTGGTTAATATACCTTCTTTACGTTAAGCTTGCTTTCTTGTACACCATTTACAATACCTACGTCAAGGTTTATCGGCTTGTAGACACTGACGAGTTCCATCCAACTGACCATAAATTTTGTGACCAAGACCTTGCTTTTAAACTGTAATGAACTCAGACTGATTTTGCGTTTCAAAGTTGGTCAGTTTGTTGACATTGCCTGCATTAAATTTGGTGACCTTGGTTATGGACTTCAATGAACACAGATTGATTTTGTGTTTAGCTGAATTTCTTTCATACTGTTAATGATTCCTACGTCAAGCTAGGTTGGCTTGCAAACATTGAAGAGATCCTCCAGAATGATGTGGAATTTAGTAATCGTGATCACTGACCTTGACTTCATGTTTCGGTGATCACTGATTTATTCTGCGTTTTAATTTGATTTCTGCCATAACATATATGATACATACTTCAAACTTTAATATAAGACATGCACATGAACAAGATTGTACATTGTAGCTATTAATATTTATGGTTTCTGCTTTGAGTTCCGGTTATACCGTCTTCGATGGTCTCTTTCTTTCTATAATTTCGATTTATGATTTTGATGATTTTGTATGCCTTTCGTTTGCATGATAATTTTTTTTTATTTCTGATTTAGTTTTATCCAGCATTTAAAGACTTATTTCTTGTGGGACATCGCCGCATTTAGACTTCAATCACAAATTCACAAAATATACATGGAAAGTAATATGCCATATTCTTTTTACATTACTACGCTAATACCTGCCTCTATGAGTAGAGTTCCTTATGGTTTGCATCAATAAACATATTAAACAGAGGGTGTAGTTTTACGAAAATTATATATATATATATATATATATATATATATATATATATATATATATATATATATATATATATATATATAATATATATATATATATATATATATATATATTATAACAATATTGTTATGTTAAATCTTTTTGATTGAATGGTGAATTTTCGTTTTTCGTTGGACATATCACATTACCTTATTAATTTTTGCTGAAATGATATAAATACAATAATATAGATTTTTACATTGTGTATACTTACAGACATCGAGCACATATAATGAATCGTTTGAGCCTGTATGCGATGAACTAAGGTGCCAGTTTGCTGACAATTTTTGTCACGAGACCTACGCTTCGGATGGGACACCATGCGGAAAGAAAAAAGTCTGCCAACCAATAATCTTCGCAAATATTTACATATAAGTCATTATTGTAAACATGAAAAACATATTTTTACATCGTGTAACTATTTTTCACTCCATCTATATAGGCCGAAGTCAATAAAAATTCATATATGACATATCTGCAAATATATCTGAGTATATTTTGATTTCTTCTTCAATACTTTTAATGGGTTTATTTATATATTCATTTTTTACATTATATTCCATCACATAGAATATTATATTTTGTTTTACTTCATAATAGTTTATATGTATTACTAATTTTTGTGTAGCATTTCATATCATAAAATGTCTGTCAATGTTTATTGTAGTGGTGTATCCTTGGAAAGTGTACCGCTGATACTAATGCTCCAGACCTACCGAGTGAGTTCACATATCTACCATTAATGCGCATGTTACTAACATAAAAATTAAGATAAAAGCATACACTTTTCAGGGTATGATACGATAGAAACATATTTTCAGATAGTTTTTGTCTATCACATACACATTTCGACAAATAATGTATTTCATGGCCGAAACAGTGAAATTCCGAAATATTTAAAGAGCTAAGAATTTGTTTTTAGACTTATGGTTTGGATTTGTCCATCATCTTTTCATTGAAACTGGTGATTGTAGGTGACTGTTTATTTGGAGATGACCCGACCTATGTACGATACAACATGCATTGTGATCAGCTGATCAAAACACGCCCACAGGACTGTTACAATACTAATGTTAAAGAGAAATGCTGTGAATCGTGTCGAAATGCTGCATCAACACCAAGTAAGAAATCGTGTCGTACAAAACTTTTGTAACAAGAAGAGTAAATATTGTAACTGAATTACATTTAACTTTTTTATCAAAAAGAAATTTTATTTTATCAGAATATCTTATCATTTTAAAAACAGGTCAGACGCTCAGAAGATTAAAGCATCTACTGCTAGGCAGTAACACCTAATCGTTTTACAGTTTAAATTATCTTTGATGTGATATATTCATACATTTATAGATAGACATAAATAGTACAAAACAGTCTTATAATCATAAAGCTACAGGTGCACTCGCCACTGTGACCATCAGATTTTGTGCTCTGTTTACAAACATTACAATAAATCTCCTCTGTTTGTTTGCAATCAATGAATAGAATCTGGCGTTATCTAGAAAGCTATAGTGCAGTGGACCGACACCCCTTCATTTCAGAGTCTTTGACTATTAGAACAAGAAAAATATTAGGACTAATGAATCTTTTACATGTGTTAGAAAAGTATACACTATATAGTTCTAGTAATCCATAGCCATGTATATGTGTCGATTTCTTGTGTCTGACGCATTTGGAATGCGAATTTGTCTAACAAATCCAATGCTTCATTCATTTGCTCATCCACATGATTTTATAGTTGACTTCACTAAGATCCCCTCTCCGGACGACCAGTGTAAGAGTATATTCGGACAGCAATCCTATTTTTGCCAGGTAAAATATTATTCAATTCTTGATTATATCAATTAACTATAGACAAAAAGATCTGTCTCACTAGAAAACCCCCACTATGAACATACATAGGAAACATAAGAATACGTTGAAAAAGCTATCAGATAATATTTGAGTATACGGACCGACTTATGTCAGACACTTGAAGTGACAACGGTTACTCATTTGGTGTGATTCAACGGATTTCTACTAACCGAAAAGAACAGTAGACAATCAAACTGACATTCACAAATCTAACTACAAAATCAATGAGATTGTATAGGAGAATAATGTAGTTGAAAATATTACTTTTCTGTAGTGAAACCTGGAATAATTTCCTGTGGCACTATCAGATTTATTCAATCGGGAACCAATTAATGTGCATACGAGGCACATGGTGGTGTAAATCTATTTGAAGCACCTTGCATCTAAACCATGAAAGCAATCAAAGGCACTGCAATGCCTCTATACATTATCCAGTTGTTTAAACAATATAATGTCTTCATATTATATTTTATACACTACTGTGTCTTTCGTACCTTGGACACCATTTGTCAATGTACATTGACATAATATGCCCCATACTATATGCCCATATATTACATAATATGCCCCATACTATATGCCCATATATTACATAATATGCCCCATACTAAAACAAACGAAGACCTAATAATCTTCAAATATAAAAGAAAAGACCTCATTTGATAAAACAAAATCTATAGGCACTAAATGTATATATTTTCACTACATGTATACTATTTGTTAAATAGTATAAGAAGTAATGTGTGCTCGTTGTAGAATGTGGACTCATACTCTACCAACTTCCACAGCATGTGTGGGGAGATGTACTGCCAAAAACCTGGTACAAAGTTATGTTACTCTACCCAAGCAGCCGATGGTACAGCATGCGGACATAAACGTGTATGGCATTAATAAGTTGATTATTGTTATATTGTATATGTATGCAATACCTCTTTTACATTCGATACTCGTTTTTGCAAGATGTAGTAACCATCGTCCTTACCCATTTTACCCACACCACTCCTTTTGTGTCCTGAAAAACATATGTGCGTGTATAAATATCATAACATATGTACATGTATAAATATCATAACATATGTACGTGTATGAATATCATATGTACGTGTATAAATATGGGAACATATGTATGTGTATAAATTTGTATACCCTATGCGTATATTCGACAACTTCTGTGTCTTCAGTGACTTCAGTGATGCTCAAGACCGAAATTGGAAATCCCAATTAAATATTTTAAGAGCAAACCAATAGCCAAATTGACCTAAAATATATCGTGTTTGAACACAAATGAGTATCATAACATAATAGAATTGTGAATACAATTTGCCATGAGAATTTCACTTCTTGCATGTGTTTATATTTTTGCACAGTTTTCTTTTGCTTTCATAGTGTAACAATTTCCCATTTGTATCGATTAATTTATTTCATTATAGATATGTCGTCATGGAAACTGTACATATGATGTAAACGGCCCGAACTATAGAGGTAAGCTACAGCTTAGGTGTACAAAAGCAATGTAAAAGGGAGAGGGAAAGACACCTGACTTAGTTCGAGGGCAGAAAGGGAAAGACACCTGACTTAGTTCGAGGGCAGAAAGGGAAAGACACCTGACTTAGTTTGAGGGCAGAAAGGGAAAGACACCTGACTTCGCTCGAGGGCAGAAAGGGAAAGACACCTGACTTAGTTCGAGGGCAGAAAGGGAAAGACACCTGACTTAGCTCGAGGGCAGAAAGGGAAAGACACCTGACTTCGCTCGAGGGCAGAAAGGGAAAGACACCTGACTTAGCTCGAGGGCAGAAAGGGAAAGACATCTGACTTAGCTGTAGAGCAGAAGTCACCAAGGAAGCTTGGTAACAAGTAATGCAGTGCATGCAATGACATTACAAAAATAGTAATTGTACCGACAGATGCGATACCGACATAGGGTGGTCAGTTGAGTAACAAACGGTATTCAATTAGTTTGGTTAAAAAATAAAATAAAAATCTTTATCCTAATAATATAGGACAAAATGTAGGACACACTTTAGGTATCAGAACTTCAAGACAATTTCATTGGAGCCAAGCAGGTACTCGACATGATTGAGCTTCCCTTACAGGAGTACAACACTCGACATGTAAACACACTGTATAACTCATAACACAAAATCATATAATATATAGAACTATGCATTTACATCTTGTCAGATATGATATTGTCGTTACAGATGACTGTATTTTCCCGAATGAGAACAGCTGGTGTGATCAGAATATTTTCGACAAAGACACTGCGTACAGGTGTACGTTTGGGCATAACGTGGACGTGTGCTGCTTTAACTGTCAGAAATACAGAAACACATCCATGCCAGGTGATAAATATTTTGGCTTGGTGTAATTCTAAGGTCAATAATAGCAGAGAGTGAATTTATCTGATGTTTGCAAACCGATGTTTTCTTAACAGTACTCATTTGTACGGTCGACATTTTTTCCAGAACCGCCATCATATCCCATTTCTTTTCTTGTATGTATGAAACACTTTCTTTACAATCTTAATCCTCATTTACACAGCGTTGAAATTTGTTATTATCGGCAGTATGTTTTGTCCGTCCAAAACGGGTGTATCCATTCAATGTGGAAACTTTTTCTCCTTCCGGACGTCTAGTCTCAGCCCTAAATTTTTGGGATCATTGTTAATTCTACCTCACCGAATCAATTTACATACAAATTTATAGTAGACTGATTGATTAAATACTAAACAGATTGGTTGATTGAGAAGATCAATTTTAGCACAAATCTATAGGAGATTGATTAATTGATTGACTGATTGAGTGATTACACGTCACTCCACTATTAGTTCACTCATAAGGTGATGGTACCTTTCTGATGCATTGCAAAGATTTATTATATACCTTTGCAACAGACCAACTCGAACCAGTGATGGATCTTGTACTACCACATAGCATAGGGAAACAGTAGGGTGGATACAAATGGATAAGTTGTATATAGCACTTGAACCCGAAAAATATTGACAGAAAATCGATATACTTTATACGCATCTAACGCTAAGTTTGAACTGTAACTTAAGAATGACACTTCGTAAATAAAAACCTATCTTTCTGTACCAGCGAATTGTCAATACGGAGATATGGGCAACTACGAGTCACATGACCTCAGGTGTAAAGATTTAATAGCACGTGCCCCACAAGAGTGTTACCACGCAAAAACCAAACAACAGTGTTGCGACTCCTGCTACAAAATACCCAAGTTCAATACAGGTATACTTAACACATATTATTTGTTATAAAAACACAAAAACATATAAGCTATAAAATGAACTAAATCAAGTAATAAATAGATGTATATGTATGTAGCTGTGGATTTCGTGTTGTTATTTTGTCTAATAGATAGGATTTTACTTATTTCATTATATTTATTTATTATTATTGTATTCTATTTTGTGTCTATATTTTGAAAGTGACTTGCGTTGACCTTCGAAAAATTCGACACTTCCGAATAGTCAGAAAACGCAAAACACCTACGAGCTTCCTGGTGCGACTTGAAGCATGTTATTAAATGTGCTACTCTGGTTCGGCAGATACCGGATGTTCTTACATGCAGGAGACACTCACTGCTCCACACCTAACAGTCCATATTAAATTTATATATGCGTACCTTTAGTTGTATTATAGTCTTAAAAGAATTACTGCATCATTGGTTATCCTTCACTAAAACATGCAGTTTTGGATGGGGGGGGGGGGGGGGGGGTATTTGTTTTATTTTATTTTTTTTTGTCACTCAAATGGTGTGGTTAATCGGTCTACGGGCGCCCACCTTTCCTCTCACCGCAAAAGCAGCACACATTTAAAAATTTATAAATAATCCTCCATATTGAGAACAAGGTTCAACAAGTTTTTCAAGGCGAAAGATCATAAAAGTTTTTACACACGAAACATTTATAGAATAAAATGCTGCTATCAAAAATATGTAAGGCGACATCAACATAAGTAAACCGTGCTCTGCCCATCTGTAAGCGAGTTCAGATCCTTGATCAATAGGAGTCTCGACTAACAGTCAAAGGAGATGAGGAACAGGACCTTGTCTCCTCTGGAAAGGATTGGACAAGGCCCATAATAGGGTCCCCATGTGTCTGTCCTGGGTTGTAGAGGGAACCAATACAAAACCTACCAACCGTACATCACTTGTACATGTTTATTACCCATACGGAATACACAGAGAGAGAGAGAGAGAGAGAGAGAGAGAGAGAGAGAGAGAGAGAGCTATAATAACTAAAAATGTAAACCGTGAAAGTGCGACCCTCCGTGTTAGTTCGTATCACCTATTAATATATCTATCACTTACAGCATCTCCGGGTATCATTCCATCCAAAGATCATCAGTGCCAACAGCTGTACGGACCTTCCTCAACATTTTGTGATGTGAGTAATTGATACATATCAGTTTCTAGCTAGGTAGGTAGCTAGGACATAGGTATCAGATCCGGCTTATCGTCACTAGAACTGCACCATATATAGGACATGTAAATACATAACCAATCGTCTACCTTCTTGATCTTTTTTTTTAATCTATTCAACTTGACAATTCGAAATCGTGATCATCTGTGTATTGTAATGGTGACCTAAATCTAATATATCACATATATTTATATGTCTATAATACTGTGATGTTGGTTGGTTGATTTATGTTTTACGTCGCTTTCAACAATTTTTCAGTTATATTGCGACATGAAAGCAGGAGGTAACCAATCTCTAAAACATCGTGGCGCAATCCTGGAATCGAACCCAAGCAAAGCGTTTTACCACTACACTAAACCTGTCCCTATATTATTAGGAAAAAGGAAAAAGAAAGTGTTCACGGCAGTATGACCAGAAAGCAAATATGCAAGAAAAATCAGTCGAAATGTGGGTGATTAAAATACCGAAGTGCTCAATAAAATATTCCATAATGTCAAATGCCAAGTCCGTATGAGAGGTAGTTTTTTCCAGTGGTACCTCGTTGGACTTCATATCTGAGGAACCAAGTTCGATTCCGGTTATTGGCTGGGATTTTTTCTAAGGTGATTTATCGTCTTTTGCCCCCCCCCCCTCCCCCCTCCTTTCCAGTCCTGTCCGGTATAAACAGTATGAATCGAGGTGACGGGTCACGATATACGTTTGCACATAGAAAAAGATTTCACTGCTTCGTGTGGATCCGTAGCAAAGTACAAAAATATGAATCAATGCACCTGGCAGTGCCGTCACTATAAGGGCAATGATCTTGGAAGGACACAAGCAATAACAAAACATAGTCTGTGTAATTTTGTAGTGCTGAGAATCTATGAGGTATTATAAGAAATAATTTTTTAAAAATCTTTTGTTATTCTTAATTCCCTAGGGAGTGAGTACGTACAAGACTAACCCAGGAGCAGTATGTCAGACCCTGTACTGTAGTAAACCTCACGATAACCTGTGTCATGGAATCACTGCCGCTGACGGCACATCATGTGGCAATGGCAAGGTAAGAAACCACTTGACCTGGTACTGAATAAATGCCAATGATGGCATATTACGTGGCATTGGCAAACTATGAAAACCATTGACGGCACTTTGTATGCTACTGTATGGCACAGTATGCGTAAACTCTACAACAACCTGTCTCAAAACTATTGCTGTTGCGGCACCAGCTCGATAGGTAAATCACGATGTTACGATGAATATTTCATACTTACGAATTTCTTACGAATATTCGTAAGATAAGAAAAAAGTATTTTACGAACGCGTTCGAAAGAATTTGTTGTAACTAAAAAGAAAATTCGTAATTTTCAAAGGAACGAGTTAATGATATATTTTACCTGAATATGTGTAAGAATCGGATGACTCCTCATTTTTTTTTTTTTTTTTTTTTTTGAGAAACATCTCTTTCTAGAACATCAAAAATATGTAGATTTATTTCTCTAGAAAAAAGATACCTCTGTATAGATTCTTCATGTGGCATCGTGTCCAAAACTGTTGTACGGTCTCGAAAAACGTTTTCTTTTCTTATATTTGAAAAATGTTCATGAATAACGCAGCGATTTTATTACTCTTGGATACAAATTAGTACTTTAAGAATTTCTTAACTTACGAAAATCTTAAGTTACGACAGCCCTAATGTTGTCGCAAGTTACAAAAGAATTTATTCGTAACTTATGAATTTTTTTGTTTAGTAAGACGCATTTTCTTCGTATCTTAAGATAAGAATGACTTACGAACAATTTCTTCACTTACGAAGTTTAGTAAAACGGGCTCCAGAACTGCACTATATCTTTTGTCATGGAGTCATTGCCGCTACTGTCACATCATGTGACAGTGACAAATCGTAAACCATATTAGTTTTGACAATCCATATAATCTTTGTAATTGTTGGGAAATGGTACAGCATTAACAAGGTAAGTAAATTACAATTCCATTCATAGTTGCGTTATGAACTCAAATAATCATAGTGAATTTCAAGCAATCATGGAATTCATAGATATGCTTATTGCGCATGCCATACAATTTTGATTTCAAACTCTCCTGTCTTCCAGAGAGGTTCTGGTGAAGTCTTATTTCCTTAGAGACATTTTCCAAAGCCCTTTGTATTTTAATTTTGTATAAACATCTATTTCAGTGGTGTGTTGAAGGACAATGCGTCACAAGACAAAGTGGCAGATAAACAATTCACTCGTACAAACATTAGCACTTGTGATATATTAAATATAAAACATGATTGAAAATAAACATATTATAACCGTCATTACAATGTTAAACTTGTTTTTTTTTTCCTACTTACACAATCACGTTATTGAGGAATATATCAATACCAGTAACAGATAGGAAAATTCCAAATTTAAATATATATATATATATATATATATATATATATATATATATATATATATATATATATATATATATATATATATATATATATATGTATGTATATGTATATGTATATATATATAGTGGCCTATATATAGTTTAACACCCACAATACAGTATTTCACTAACACAGTGGCGCCACCTGTCTGGTACATGCCTTCAATATTATCGCCTGTCCGAGGGACTCGCATAACTCAGTGAGAGATTTCACTGTGCCGATGAATACAAAGACACCAATCCTTGGATTTTACTCTCTCATCTGTAGGGCAGACATAGAAGACAAATATCAGTAATTTCCTTAGAGAGAGTACCCACTCTCAGATACCACTGGTCGCCTATACACAAATATTGCCACCACAACAGTCAGGTATGGTTGCTCTTGAACGGTAGGGCATCAAAAGTACCTACCTGGGAGTTACATGTCTATCAAAATCACATTGGTGGAAAAGCATCCATTTTAAACGGGATTTTAGACTGATGATATAGTATCACTCAAACTACGACTACTTCTAATCAGTGCAGCTCGAAAAAAAACCAAAACAGTAATGAACACTCACTGTTTATTTCAATGTTTACATGATAACATGACAAAACATATTGCACAACCCACTACTCTTGGAGAACCATCTTCTACAGCATAATAACAGTTATAGCATTGTGCCTTAAGTTACTAATGCCTTCATACAAAATAGACAACAGCAGCACTCTTAACATAAGGGAATGTGGCATGTTGGTCCAATATACATCAAAAGTCTGTCTTTAAAATGGATAGAAATGGCTGAGAACAAAAAGGAAATAACTGCCATAAATACTAATGGCCCAGCATCTAGAGTATTTTGATTATTGAATTGTTCATGTTTTATATGGGTCCAGTGTGATACTTCTGGACCAGGCTGCCCCTCGTCATCTAGCCCTTTACCCAAAGACACTACTTAATAACTGTAGGGTTGTTATCTTTGAATTGATATATCAATGTATCATCAATACAAATGACTTCAATACCACCTTAATACAATTTTATAGGAGTCATTTTGCATAAGTAATGCTAAAAAGAAAAAATTAAGTTTACTGAGTAAGTGAAAATGTATAACCTCGTCTTTGTATTGCTATTTTCTTTTTAAAATAGTGAATAAAAACATCAATAAGTATTTATCACATGTTTTGCTGTTTATGCAGTGAAATATTGCTATGTCATAAATTAATTTATGGCACAGGTGACGTCATAATGTGGAAAAGAATTGTGTCAAGCCGATGTCTGGTGAAATAAACACCTTTAAACTGAGTGTAAACATGTGATAAAAAGAATCTGAAATGACTTTTCATTTCAAATTGTATTTATGAAACTCGTTGTTTGTTTTAAACAAACAACCCGTTTCATAAATACCGAATGAAATGAAAATTCATTTCAGATCCTATATGTCTTAATACTTTTGTGAAGTGAAATTTTAATGCTGAAATTCTCATTATTGATATCCCTACTTTACAGCTCTCAAGCCATTAATGGCCAGAGTTCTCAACAACTTTCAAAAATAATTAAAAGAGGTGTTCCAATTTTATAAGCAGTGCCCATGTATCTTCTAAAAATGCTCAGAAGGACTAGACTGTACTGAAAGACAACTAGATAAACAACAAAATGTAACCATAGAAATGATGTGTAGAAAACATGGATAGACATAATGACGATGAGAAATCTAGACAACTCTTATATCACATTACCTGGGGGTAAACACTTAACTTTAAAATTCAAATGCTTCTTCAGTTTTTTTAAAACGTCATGACAAATACACATTCATAAAATATTTAAACAAAACCAAAAAGGAATCTGAGTATCATCATAATATGCCCATTGTTACATTAAAACAAGTATGTGGGCATTAAAACAATATCAATTTTTCTGATGACATGTGATCACAATCTAAAAATAGCAATGATGTAATTAATTCATACAAGAGTATCGAAAAACCAACCAAGTGTTTTTTATCAAGTTGCAATCACCATGAATATTCTAGTGATGAAATGATTTCAATTTTTTTCACTATTAAATGTGCAAGCCCTGGGTGAACATAGCAATATAATAATAAGAATTACCAAAATCATCACTTATAACGATAATGTATAGAACTTCGAACTATTCAGTAACTTCGGTAAACATTAGCTTTTCAAATCTCTGACCACAAGGAAAAGATCAACAAAAAAGCCAATCGTCAATTCATTTGAATTCTGGTCAGTCTCTACATTCAAGCATATGATAAATTGCCCTTTCGGTACATAAATGCCACTGCGACAATAATGCTCACATGATTATAAGAATAAGAAAAGAATTGCATTTTTTCTGATAATGTTGATGAATTTTTGAGTGGCTTTGAAATTTAAGTATCACTTTCCTTCTGGGTTTAGCCTACGTCACTGTGGCTGTGACGTCATAGAAACTGTCATACATGAAACGCCAAGTAAAGCATTAGTACACGAATGTCGTAAGATTAAATTATGAAACAGCATTGTGACACTTGATATCAGTGATATCATTTGATAAATAACTATTTGGAATATTAATGCCAGTACAACAATAACTTAATATATGATAATCTAAGTACCATCGCACATCTATTTTTCAATAATTTAAATTCTAACACTTTTTATAACAGTTCTTTTTTTACCCTTTTACCCTCTTTTACAAATCCTCATTCAATTAAGCATTCTAAAAAAAATAACACATCACAGCTCACTATTTGTATGTGACAGCAAGGTATCATCACAATTTCTGAAAACAGTCTTTTGCACTCGTCCAAATTGCAATGCCCTGGAATAAAGTTGTACGTGTATTACATTTAACAGCAACAATTTCATTATTTTCTCAGAACATGGTGTTTTTTGCAAATCCAATTTAATTCATCTTTTGTATATATTTTCGTATGTCCTTATAGGACAAGCACTCTTTGTGGCAATAAAGCTGTATAAAAAATATGATTTTGGTCATCACACGTCTTTGAGTAAAAATTGTGACACCCTATGTGTGAAGTATCATGAACATCCATTGAGTAACAGTCCTGAGAATGTTTTGATGAATCAAAGTCTTGTAAGCATGACCTTGACTTTTTAAACTAAATACTGTTACACTGAGGATCCTCTTTTGGAAATAAGTATCCGAAATATCATGACTCTAGGATGAAAATCAATCGAGTTACAGTCTAGAAACATTGATATTTATCTCAAAGAATCATAACAGTGGCAAAAGTGAACTGTAACAAAATGCAAACTCAATCTGTAGTTTTTGATAATAAAACTGTATAACACATAGTTCAAAAGATCTCAAGGGATGCTGGAAGAAAATCTGGAACACTTATTTCAGAACAAGTGACCTAAGTTTGGCAAAAGTATGTCATCCGCACTAAAATTCAACCATTATAACCATGTTTACCAATTTTCTGTTCAGTATCTCATGAAATGTGTGAAAAAGGATCAAAAACTAATTTTGAACTGACCTAATTCTGACAAAAATGAAAATATGTGTCCAGGTAAGGTTGTCTTAAAGTAGGTAGGTCAAAGTTCATGGATAAGGTCACTAGGTCAAAAATCATGGCGTACAGTATATACTCCAGATTAAAGTTTTTGAAAAGTAAGTTGAAGTCCAAGGTCAAAATATAGGGGCAGGCTTGGTGTAGTGGTTAAACACTTGGCTTGTGGCGCCGACAATCCAGGTTTGATTTCTGGGTTGTGCCACTATATTTAAGAGGTTGGTTACCTCCAGCTTCTATGTCGCGTTGAAAGCGACGTAAAACATAAATCAACCAACCAACCAACCAAGGTCAAAATCACTCACTCTACAGACATAGTACTAAATAAGATGTCTGATCCTGAGGAATCTAATTATATGTGAAATATGAAAGCCCTATCCCTTATGATTCAAAGGATATATCCCAGATTAAACTTTTTTGAAAAGAAAGTCACAGGTCAAAAGCCATGGTACCAAATGAAAGCTGTGATCCAGAGAAATCAAAATACATATATGAAATTCCAGTCTCTCATGGTTTAAAAGCTGAGATTAAAGTATTGTCAATGTAGACAATGCCAGGGTATGACAATAAGCTCTCCTGAAATTCATCCCCATAAGCTAATAATGAAAAGTAGTTCACAAATCACGACAAACTTTCAAATCAAATTATAATCAATCAAAAGCTTTTTACAAACACAAAAGAGATTATTATCAATAAAGAATGCCATGGATTTCTGACCTTTTTGCACTGTTTAATCTGCATTACAGCATAATTTGTAAATATTTCTTTGAGATCCTTGACTTTCTGTCGTTTAAATCGATCGATGTCCCTCAGTGCCGCATCTACATACTCTCTAGGAAAATAAATGAGTAGATCTATATGTAATCAACTAAAAGAACTATATGTAACCATACCAAAATATGAAAAATAGTAGCTCTTGCATACTGGTACATGTATCTATTCTGAATATTAAAGAAACATCGTAATTTATCATAGAATTGTTCAGCTTTATATATGTACACATATGTAATTTAATGCTCTGTTATAGTAAAGGTTTTATTATGGAACAAAATGTGTTTGTAAAACATTGGTGCCACTGACAGTACAAATATTCAAAAATAAAGTAATAGGTCAAGGTCGTTAGTCAAAAATTTCCATTTTAGTGAAAGGTCCTGTCGCATGGTATACACATGAAACATTAAAGCCTTATTCTAGCCATTCAAAATGTTATGATCCATCTTAAAGTTTTTGAAAATATAGATCAAAGGTCACTTGATCAAATGTTTTGGTTTCAAAGATTATGACCAATGTTGAGGTTTGAATATTGGCAAAACTCCAAAATTATACATGCATGTCCCAAAAGACATAAAATTAAAAAAGAAACGTATTATCTGATCATAAATTCTTATGATAATTCCAAAGTAAAAGTTTGTGGACAGATAGACAGATACCCAACCATATGCTTAAAATAATAAAAAAGATTTATCATGTGATCACAAAATGCCTTACTGTGCCTCCTCCGTGACTTTCTCCACTTCCCCCTCTGTTTGTTTAATTTGTTCCTCTAACTGTTTTATTTTCTCGGCTTTCTGCTCAGGGGTATCACTGCCAAACAGTTTGGATTTCATCCCACTCAAAGAAAATGTGCCAGTTTTACCCTGAACCTGTGTGTATAAGAGACACAATTCATGAAAAGTCAGAAGTCATCTGATTATAGGTACTAATAACCCAGGATATGAATTTCAAAACAGAAACAAGAAAAAAATCATAAAAACGTGCTTTACAGCAGGCTCAAACATTTGGCTGTAGGGAAATAGTTTAGTACATACATTGCTTTAAACAAAACTTATTTCACAAATATGACACATGTATCTATAAAAATATGTATTGTTTGAAAAATATTAGTGTATTATTCTTAAGGGTATTCAACTCTACATAATGGAGTGAGTTTTTCTATAAAAGATGTCAACTAACATCGACATACATGTAACTTCTGATTATTTTACATTTTAATAATGACTCATTCACTAATAGTTTTATGTGAATTAAATGCTAATGTGATTTGAATTATATCAACATCATGTTCACATAAAGAGATATTCAAATATTAATTTGAATTAGATATGAATTTAATGAAAATTAAATTAATTGGCATTTAATTTGTAAGAATACTTACTGAATTTTATTTAATCAAGACACAAATGAATTAGTAATATACAGTTAAAAATGTATATGCTATTGTGGTACACTAAGAACGTATCAGTTTATGATATATGTTTGGTATCTTTGACATCAAGTATAAAATCAATGAACCATGATGGCAAGTATCAAATATTGGATGATTGGATTGCAAACTTTGACCACACTGGACACGTCAAGGATTCAACTCATTGTTCTATGGTAAGTTTTAACTACAGCACTTTAATATACTTCATTAATTCATTATAAATCATACTCCACTTAACTATGATATACGAGGACATGGATAACGACAAAAGTTGAATTAACAATAAATGTATCATTTGGTTCCATTAAAATCATAATGGTTACTATCATATTTCTCTAAATAACGCTATCTTATAGCCTCATACAATTGCGTCTTCATAACCCACTACTAAATTACCTTTTTTTTTATCTTAGTATGAAATTCAATTTGCATTAAAAATTTTCATTGTAAGCACAATGCCAATCTAAACTATGTTAATTTAATGCAGATAAAATCTTACATTCATGTGAATGTGTGATAAATGTCAATGATAATGAATTCCTAGATTTATATTCCTATTTCTGAAGATCTGAGAGACATACCACAAAAGTCTTAGAAAGGAACCATAGCAGATCACTTTAGACTTACTAGCATTTCCTTCTGGTTTGTTTTGTAAGACAGATTGTCCTCTGCTCTCTCAAGGTCATACTGCAAACATTCATACTTTTTACACACTGACCTACAATGTAAGATATGATCTAAATTGTATAAAGTTATAGTATATAACAGAACCCTTTGTATTTATAAACCACAAAGAGTATTCTCTCATTTTATAAAGTAATGATAAATGAAATGAAAATCCAGATAAGTCCAACGATCAGAGAGTACCAACAGGAAAGAGGCTTAGATATGATTGAGTGATATATCCAAAAGAACAATACAGGATAGGATAAACCTAAGACAGAGCAATAAGGTATCACAAAAGTGTAAGAACGGTTTCCTATAGGTAAGTCTGTATATCACATAAGAGTGTAACATTTCAAGGTCCTAAAAAGTTCCTAAGGCAAACATGTGTCCAATAGATGCAGAGAAAATGATCCTCTAAAGTGCTTCACCATGTTTTTCAAGCAACACAGAAGGTAATGATACATACATGTAGAAGCTAGTAAATTACTTGCTAACAAAAGACTGGCAACATAAAAAATATAACATCTCAAAAAAAGTTATATTCAATACTGAAGTCCAATAACTAAAATGGCAGATCACATTGGGATAGGACACTCTAAAGGGAATTTATATTTAATACCAGAAGGATGTAGAGTTATACACAATGCTGCCTATTTCTACACACCTGAGGGAGTCAGCAAAAGCCATGTATTCTTTCAACTGATCTGCATACTGTTCTTCTTCTTCCAGTTGACTGTCTACAGCTTGTGAAAATCTGGATGAGAGCAAGGAAAATTGAAGGTGATCTCCAAGTAACACTATACATTACAGGCAACAAAAAACTATAAAACTACTCGAAACACATCCCATGTTATGTTTTTTTATTTGATTCTAATACACCTTTCTCAAATCTCCAACTGAAAACGGTAAATTATCAACTTTCTCACAGGTTCAGAATTATATGGTAGGCTAAATCTTGGCCTATGATTATATTTTCTTTTTCAATTTATTCATTCTTATGCCTGTTTGTTTTTTATTTTTTATATGGGCTAGAAAACAGACATGGACTTACTGATATCTAGTGTTAAAATTTTGCATACTGTTGCAACCTAACAGATAACATACATGTGTAAATGTCACTTTAAACTATTGTCTATGGAATTCAAAAATCTTGTAGGTTACATCCCATACAATACAGTTTATAGGTAGCGGGCTAATGACCTCGACGCTCATATTCATAGGATCAATAATTCTAGTTTTCACACCTATGGTAAACTGTTTACATACTGAGCTTATTGTAAACAATAACATTAAAGAAATTGTAGATCTAGCAGAATTTTTGTATGCCCATATTAACATGAGGGTCTATTATCTCATCAAAACAAACTGCTTTTAATTGATTGATTACTGTTTAATGACAATCCATGTTTATTTCACATATATGATGACAGCATCTGGCTGATGCATTGCATAGAAATTTATACCTTTGCTACGGACTTTACTGAAGCAGTGAGGGATCTTCTATGTGCCACGCCTACCGTGACACGGGACCTCAGTTTAACTGCCTCATCTGAAAGACAGGACACCAGTGCACAGAAGGTGGATGTTGAATCCGGCTCCCTCAGTCATGAGCCGATCACCTCATCCACTGGGCTGCACCATAATACACCTTCCTCCAATTTTACATGATGTAACTGGTTAACTGACAAGTGAAGTTTTCCTGCTCAAATTTGCGTCAAATTATTGTAACAACATGATCAAACCAATAATGTCATCATGAAAATCCTGACAAAAAATGGTTTGTTCCACTTCAACCGTTACATCACATAAAATTGGAAGATGATATTTTGCATAATGACAGTTTCAACATTTCTTATACATGTATAAAAAAGGCTCAAAGTACGACAAAATAAGGTCAGTCTAGCTTACACATTCATATAGTGACCAGCACTCTGTAGTGGACTGGCCATCTCCTTCTCAATCCCCGCCCACTCACAGAACACTCTACTGTAGTTAGCATGTACTTTATGTATGCCATACTGCTTATCTGCCATCCTCTGTAAAACAGAAAGTAGAATACTTGCATCATGGAAGGACTGCCTGATCCATTTCAACCACCTCAGCTGATCACTGAGCACTAGTTTCATTGTGGCCTCACAAATAAATTAGTGTATGACATAAGAAGAAATAAACTTGTAAACAGATGCTATGTTGATACATCATTACATGTATTTGTTTATTGGTCTACTCCTCATTGTTTTACCATTCAAACATTCTGTTATTTAGATATGTAAAAAAAATACTCAACAAAAATTCATTGAGAACACTATTGCCATACTCTGACAGTAACTTCAGACAATTTTTTAAGCATTAATATTATGATCAAGGTCACAAAGTCACTGATTTCAGTTGTGATGAGTTTGCATGCCAATACCAAACTGACTTTTTTGCTATGCAGATATGAACCAAAAGCCTGACCAATAATAAGATAGGATATATATATTATGCCTTCAATTCTATGATCCAAGATGATTCTTGGGAGCTGTCATTTACATGAGCACCTTTCTACATTGGAATACACACATCTACTTTGAACAATCTTTAATCTGTGATGATCAGATTTTCAGGTTTGGGATATCTAAAATTAATTTGCAGTATTTCATATCTGCAATAAAGTAATCCATGGAAAAGGAGTTCTAACTAGAGAACTGACAAAATTAGAAGGGTCCCGCAGGATGCCTGTCACCATGATCTTGACATTAATTTGGTACCAACAGAAAGATCTTGTCGTAAGGAACGCAAATGCCAAATATGAAAGCTTTACTTCTAACGGTTCAATAATTATGATCAATGTTAACATTTTTCAAATGCAGGTCAAAGGTCACCGTCAAGGTCACAAGATCAAAGCTTTTAGTACCAACAGAAAAGTCTTGTCATAAGGAACACACATGCCAAATATGAAAGCTCTACCTGTGACAGTGTACTACCAGGTAGATATGGCCAATGTTAAAGTTTTTGCTGATGGACAGACGGATGGACAGACAGAGTGATTACTATAGGGCACCTGCTTTTGAAGCAGGGCCTTAAGTATTATGCCTAATACCATACAAAAGAGACTTGTTCATGAGTTTAATTTCCACAAAAGTGGCAGACCAAAATATGGCACTCACAAACAAAAGACAATTCCCACTTTTCACTTTGTTTCATTGTTAAGATATTGTTACTCTACATAAGACAACAAAAATGACTGAAAATTTACTGTCATTGTAAAATTGTTCAAAATTTAATATACAGCCGACTTTTGATTACTACAACTAAAATTATGCTCAAACAGATTTTCAGGTCCCAGTATATTTCCTTTACACAAATATGTATTCCTGACTCAAACTCCTTTTAACTCAAATTTGAAAGCTAATTACAAATTTAATATTGTATAGACAGCAGTCAAATAGTACACTTTTTTTTACCAAAGAGATGATACACTTTATGCATCTATGTTGTATACTTATAATACTAACCGCTCTAATTTTCAGAAGGTTACTGATGTTGCTCTCCAATTCGTTGCTATAATTTTTCAACTCATCAAACCTCCTAAAACAAAGTCATCAATACACACATCAATAAAAGATTTGAAACATGCAAAGCAGTTAACAACGCATATTCTAATGCAAACATATTGGTTACACAAATTCTGATTCTGATTGGATGATGAGAGTGAATTTGAGGCATGTGAATGATCAATTACTAGATCCAGTAATTTTCCATTTCAGAATTTAGTAAATTCCATTCCCATTTTTGCAAATTCAGTTTTTTCCATTTTTTGGCATGCAAAGAAGAATAAATTGTCCATCTGCATAAGTATTCACGTTTTCTTTAAATAGTATTTTTATCTAAGCATTGAAGTCCTGAATACTTGTGTAAATCAAACAGCTTTAATAAGAAAAAAAATCAGTGTAACCATGCCAAATATGTGTATTTGTTATGTTAAACAAGTTGTAACATGAAAAGTTATGAACAATTTTTAACTACAAATCAATTGCTAATTTACTTTTGTTGATCTGATGATGTTTTTCAGACTTATATGATCTTTCGCTGTATCTATCCTAATAATATCTACATTATGTTGGCAAAACTTGCTGAAAAGAATGTTATTGTCACTGTAAAAATCATATGGAAATTGTGATGCCCGGCTTTCGGCAGTGATCCATGCAAGATGTGTTGTTCTTTTTTTCTTAGCCATACTGGAATGTTTCTATATACAAACCAACAACGGTTGAATTTGATGTCATAATATTGTGTTTAGCTAATAATATTCATCATGTTTTGCAAGGAAAGTGTTATAAATGAATGGCAGAAGTCGTAGATCATTTTTTGAAAGGAGTTTCACAGGAAAGAATGAAAAATATCAGCAAAATATATGAAATAAAAATTTTGAGCACAAAAATATCTAATTCCATTTCAGACTGTCGTTTCCCCCGATTCCACTTTCCGTTTTTTTGGAAAATCAGTGGCCCTAAACTACATGCGTAAATTAGAGATTTGTATAAAAGCATGACACACATGCCTGTCAATGTAAACAATGAGGCAAATCTCAAGAACATGCCAGGATGAGCTCTGGAGGACAAAGGCCAATATAATTACTATACCGAAATTTAAACTGGGTTTTAATATTCAGGGAGCATCAAAAATAAGTTCCAATATAGACTATTACTGGTACAATTCTTGGTAGTTTTTATCCAGGAAGAAGATTTTGTGAAGATACTATAACTATTTGGTCTTGTATGGCAGCAGAAGACAGAGATATAAATACAGCTACTTGTAGGTGACTACTGTATTCTGTCACTAATGTGACCTGATAATGTTCTTACAAATTCAATTTATGAACCAGAATGATATGATAGGATGTAGATTCGTAGATGACCTTACCTGTCTGATTTCTTTAGACGGAATGATGCACTCAATGCCTTCAGCTTAGATTCTGCCTACAAACAAAATAAGTAAAGCAGCAGTTTTACACAGCGGGAAAAGTCAAGAGATCCGACTCACCAATACAACAAATTCTTTCACAGCAGAAGTTAGTACTTATATCAAAAGTAATATTCAATATCTTTCTTATAAAATACTTATTGTATAGTGTATTCTATTACTGCTGAAAGGCGAGTCTACAAAATTTTCAATTCAAAATAAATCATATTATACACTAGGGAAATAATCAATTCATATTTTCTTAAAATGTGACAGTACAACTTACCCGACTCTGGAAATCTGTGGCGTACACTGCCTCCTTCCATCCTTCTATCTGCAACATGGTGTAACATACATTATAAACAGAGATGAATGTCAGACATATTAAAAAACAAGGCTGATTAATATCATCAATGCAGTAAATTTCCTAGAAGCATTTTCATTCTGTATGCTCAAAAACGATGATTTTCAATTATATGTTTAGCTATCTCTATCACCAAGTTTCCTCTGACTACCCTACCACTGGCATGCTTATAATGCTCAAACATCATTGCCTCTCGGCCAATCCTACAGCCAAAATCCTTACAGTTCGCAAAAAAAGGTTGTTTCAAACAATTTTTCTAATAGTGTTCAACAGTGTGTAAGCCTGTTACCTTCTGCAGAAAGCCAATAAATATTCTGTCATGGCACAACTGTGGATGGGCTGCACATCGTAACAGGAATATCTGAGGAGATATGAAAATTAAGTAAGAAATAAAAGATCAAATGCATGAGGAATAAAGTACAAAATGTTGTTACACTGTCTGTAAAGGTATGTTTGAATGTTTAACATGTTGGATGCTTGTAATTTCTGTACATGGTGGTTTCAGTAGTTCGCAATTTCTGTATCTGAATTTGTTAAACTTTGTACCTTTTCTGGCACTTAAGCATAAAGATTTCAGTTCCAAAGTTAGTAATTGCATTTATTATTACACTGCTTTATGTAGACTTGGACAGAAACTTTCCTCTGTGGTTTTAATAACTAGAACTGTACAAAGACAACAAGACAATGAGGTTTAACATAAACTTAAACAATGTCAACTCTAAATGTTTAATAAAAGAAAGAAAATGTATAAACAAAACATTATTAAATCAAAGTTGTAATGATATTCAAGAAATCATGAAAACTAGGTATCAATACCAGTATAAACAGACACTGAAATCACCAAATTCACCAATAATTCTGGTACTTGATTAACCTGAACACATATATCTCAAATTAGATTATAAAACAGGCTTTAAAAGAAAATTATGGACAAGTTCTAAAATTATCTCCTTAGACAGATTATTAAAACAAGCATAAGGAAAACTTCTTTATATATTTGGGGACTGAAATGTTTTTAGATAAAAAGAAAGAAAAACTACAGATTAGGTAGCCACAAGATATGGGATTATTTTCTGTGTTTGCTGCAAGTAAGACAGGCGATGTTTCCTTACTTTCCCTAAGTTTGCACTTCAGACATACACATCAGCTGGAATGATTCACAGTAAGACAGGCTACACTTGCTTACTATCCCTAAGTTTGCACTTCAGACATACACATCAGCTGGCATGATTCACTGCAATCTGGTATCACACAGAACAAATCTGATTCAAGGTACAGAAAGTGCATTTCCTTCGTGTGACAAACCAGAGGTAAAATCATTAATGATGCTCACTTGCTGAGTGTTTAAATAGACTAAGCATTTCCTTTGCGTGATACTGAAATTCACAGAATCATGACAGCCAACTGAAATTTTTAAAGTACAAGTTTCGGTAAAGTACTGAATTGCGGTTTTATATACATACAACATGATCCAAAAATTGGGCAGTATCTAGGGGCTAGTTTATATGTCTGAATCATCAATTGTCATTGCATCTTGAGACAGAAACAAACATGGATGATTATTATTTTTCCCATTATTATTCAATAATTTCTTCTCTTTTGTTACTTCCCTTTTAACTTTGCTCCATTGCTTGGTATTTTATTGCCTGACAACCTGGCTTAAAGCTTATTTTTTAATAATAAAAACGAATTAAAAACAATGTCACATAGCAAACATGTCAATGAATGACAGTTTACATAATGTATATTAATGCCAATGACTTCAGGCAACAGACATTTGAACTGTCTTTAGCATTCTGTGGAAAAAATACTAGGCCCTATTGCCTTACTACTTACTAAATAACTGTAAACTGCTTCAAAATAAATATCATAGAAAAATACTAACTATACCAGTTATGTTTACCTCCAGAGCTGCCCTCCTTCTCTCTATAAAGTCAGGGTCCAGTTTATCGGTGGGTGCATTTTGCCATATGTATGACGCCTAAAAATATACCAAGAAAGAAATTAATCAATTTCTGTCTAACAATATTGACAATTTAAGTCATCGGGGATTTACACAGCATTTCAAATTTAACAGTCAGTGGGACTGCAAACTTGTCAGACGAAATGTCTATACATGGAGGTCCATGTATCCATGTTGATGCAATTTAAACCTGACAAACTCTCTTAAACAATCTATTTGTTTTACCCTCTATGCAGTAATGATAACGTGTTGCTAAAAGTAAATATAGATTGGGAAATCCCACAACTGACAGTAGGTTGAATTGAAAACTGCCAATGAAGTAAGATATGATTATGTTTTATCAATATGCCTCCGAGTGAATGCAGAAGAAAGTATTTTGAGAGTACAGATATTGTTTTTTAGAGTAATATACACAAAATTCTGCATCCCACAAATCCTTTTTGTTATCAGTTTTTAAAACAAGGAAAACATTTTAGCACTTTTAAAAAGCCTTTAATGAAATTAATATAAGTGTCACAATAAAATTATGAACTGATGATTTCACTGTTTCAAAATATGGAAAAATCTGGCATTTTGTACAAAATTACTTTCACTTTTTAAAATCATTTCTTTTTTATATCTCTCTGTTCTGTTTTAAAGAACATGATCAAGATGTATAAAGGGATATAGGTATGTATAAACAAAAAGAAAACAGAAATTTTCAACAAAGATTATGTCATGGATAGTTCACTAAATAAATATACATTTATTTACAGTAATGACTGACAATTCCCACTTTGAATTTCTTTTTATCTTTCATCATTTTTCACCACCACAGCATTATATCAGACAATATAACTAGAAATTTGTTAAATCAAGGATCCAAAATATACATTTTGTTATATGACATTTAGTAAAATGAGCCCCAAACCTTTTTCTCTGGTAGAGGTGGAACTACAATATGGGGGTACATGATATCCAGGTAATTACGTAGTAACTCAAATTCACTGTAGCGTCGCCATAACGATGTTGTCCCGTCCCCCAGACAATGTATAGTGTTGTCTGTTATCCTGTAAGAAAAGTGTCAATACATGATGAAGACTTTTTGATCTTTCCCCATTACTGCTATGGTCAAAGATACACATTTTTCTAAAATACTTTCTTAACCCTTAACTGTAACATTAAATGTTCATCCTGTAATTGTTCAATTTCACACAAAGATTATTTCCCCTATAAGCCAGGATGTAGAGGTTGAGGAAATGAAATTGCCAGGAGAAGATCAATGGGCCTAGGAAGGTAAACTTCATCAGTGACTACCTTGGTATCCGATTTCTACTAGATAAACCATGTATCTTTCTTGACTCTTTAGTAAAGTCACCTGATACCTCCCACCTGGATTCTATGGGATGTGCTATATATGCTTACTGAACATACAGTGAAGTCACCCGAGACCTCCTCACCTGGTTTCCATGAGATACATTATCTTTTTCCTTGCATTCAGTGAGGTCACCTGACACCTCTTCACCAGGTTTCCATGAGATACATTATCTCTTTCCTGGGATGTTCAATGAGTTCATCTGATCCCATCTCACCTGGTTTTTTTTAGATACTCTACATTCTGGACATTCAGTGAGGACACCTGACCTCATCCTCACCTGGTTTCTATGAAATACACAGTATATGTATTCTGGACATTCAGTGAGGTCGCTTGGGATCTTCTCACCTGGTTCCTATGAGATACAATATCTCTTGCCTGGACATTCAGTGAATTTACCTGACCCCCTCCTCACCTGGTTTCTATGAGATACACTATATATGTATCCTGGACTTTTAGTGAGGTCACTGTCCTTTTCTCTGGCTCTGCTACTGTAATTTCCATCCATTGCAACAAATTTTTCTGTACATTAAAAAGGAAAAACAAGCAAATTAATGAATAATCATGCAAGTATATACACACCTACCTTCAGACCATGTGTGCTTCTCTGAAGGATACAAGAAATTTTTGTTTCAAGCTGGGAATCACAATAGCAAAGCTTAAACTAAGTTAAAAGCAAAATTAACAGATGTTTTCAGTATCATATTGACATCACTAATTTAATGGATGGGATCTTGATATGGTTAACCCACTAATTCAACAATAGGATTTCCTGTGCCTCTTTGACTAATTAAATCCCTAGCTATTCAAATCAATCCATATCTTGTAAAATTACTTGAGGGGCATCTAAGGCAAACATGGTTATGAAAATTAAGAAAAGGGTTAATTGTTTTTCGGTGGGTTTTTTCTAGGCATTTACTAAGTATTTGTATTACAAGTGTTTTAAGATACTTGCATAAAATTGGCAGGTTTTTATGAAAAAATTAGGCTTTAATTTTTTTTTATTTGCCTGTCTAACCTCACACATACACACTCCACCTAGTTTGAACATGGCCATTTGAAGGTAATGAAGAAATACACTAAATATGTTGTGATGTATGTATTCGAGTATACATGGATTTATTTAACAAGAAAATGGATTGATATGAATAGTTAGAGATTTAATTAGCCGAAAAGGTAAGTGATTTGTGCCTGTCACTCCATTTTTTGGATGCAATGACGGCTAGCCGTTTCAATAGAGAATACTTCTGAGCATCCTCAATATCAGCAGCTTTTTTAAAACATACTTGTCCTGCAACCTCTGGATTTCTCAGTCATAAAACATGAACATGGTATCACCTAGATTCGAACCTGCAACCTTCCAACCTCGGGACCAACTCAAGAACCGTTTAGTGTTCAAGCAGATCAAGCTTCAAAGTGAAGAAAAAGATTCACCTCTATATAAATATAAGTTCATATATCATAAAACAATGGTTTTGATATGTCTCCGCTATCGTAATTCAGGCATGGAGGCGTGACAATTCAAGTAGAGAAACGAATTTAAAATCATCTGCATAAATTATGCAAAAACATTTTTCTTTTTCAAAATTTCAATGTAAAATAAACAAGTCAGACGTAAGATGCTGTTTCAGACCTTTCCTGCCCTTTTTGCATTCTCTATTGGGTCTTCGTCGGGGCTACCCGGTGAAATATCGGCTGTATATCGGGGCACTTCTTCACCGTCATCGGCCATTGCTGTTAACTATAGATGAGGGTAAAGATGTTCCGAAAGAAACATGGTCAAAATTACGAGAGCTATTATAGTCAAATATTTACGGATATTACACACTTTATGCATAGATTACCTCTTCCAAACGAGAGAGGAATTTAAGTGAGCCTCAATCGCTTTGAGTTGAACTACATATATTCTGTACTGTACTCATTAGACACCGTCCATGTGATATTCTGGGGGGAGGGAGGATGTCTTGCCCTAATTTTGACCAAAAATAATCTTGCCAAGGTACACTGTTCTTTTAAATTCTCTCTCTCTCTCTCTCTCTCTCTCTCTCTCTCTCTCTCTCTCTCTCTCTCCTCCTGTTCTAATGGATGAGTTTGGTTGTTTGAGAAAAGGAAACAAGTCAGAATTATTAAAACGATTTTTGACGTGCTTGACATTTCTCCCGAAACTCAGATATAGTGATTGTAAGTGTCTGTCGGTTGTTTTATCATATTGTCAGGCCATATGTGGTAGAAAACCCTCTGATTTAATAGAATCTATCAAAGAGCGTCCTAGTGAATTCCCAACAGAATAAAAAAAGTCGTTGTTTTCGACAAATATGAAAATATATGATTTCAAAGTTCTCATGATTTCTTTTCAATGCAAAATGCATTTATCATATGGTTCAGTAAGCTCATCTCCGACCATGAAAATCTATCTTTCCCAAATGTCTGCTGTATTTGCTCAAGGTTTTTCTACAATGTGTTCCTTCATGCGTCGCTTGAATGTACATGCACAGAGCAACTTAGAGATTTGTGGTGGGAAACAATAATCAACGATTTTGACATCAATATTTGCGTGGAATTATCTGGTCTCGAGAACAATGATATATATATGATACTACTTAGTCGTCGTACATCATACTTAATAGACGAAGAAAGCGAACGTTCTCTTAGTTTGTTAAACTTTCTACACATTCGTAACTCAGCTGCATTATACAGCAGAGTTATTCGACAACTCATCGGTTAGTCGTCTGTAAATGTCGGACCGACTGCTCATTTTGTGCTCACTTCACCACAGCAAATTGATACACATAATTATTAGAATTAAACAATACTATCATCAATGCAATACACTTAGATTTTCCCCATTGCAACTATAAATAAATGTATAATACAATAACATTTTCCATTTACTTATTATCATTTTCCCTTTAATTTCTTCTTGTGTATGTCTAACATGTGATTATCATATGTATAATTATTATTAACATTATTATTTATACTATAATGATTTCTGTACATATCTAAATTGAATTCATTATTGTTCATATGCATTAATCTCATATCATGAGGAAATAAAAGATGAATGAATGAATGAATGAATGGCATCAAATCTATATTACCACGGTACATTGGTAAATACAAAAAATACAAATATAAATGGTTTGAGTTCATAAAATGTATATTGAACGAATCTGGTTTCTCATATGTATATTGTTAGATAATTTTAACGCTAAATGGCTTAAAGACAAGGTTTTTCACGGTCTTTTCGATCAGTTTAAACAAAATTGCTATAGTTCCTCAGAGACATATATACACTGTATATATGTCTCTGACTTCCTCATTTAATTATCTAAAAGGTATTAACTTACGTATTCTTAGACACTTTTGGTTTTGAAAATTATCTATTAAACTTACATTTCAAGCAGTGATATGATTTCTGCCGTTTTAGAACTGGTAATTCTAAACTGATTATAGACCATTTTATTGGGCAGTTACTCAATAGTAATGAATGATATAATTATGTTTTACAGATTAATTAGATAAATACTACGTAATAATAAAACTTATTAAATACATATCACTGACATAGACTATTTTCAAAACATAGTCTATTTTTCGGCAAATATCAATATCAACACCTAGACCATTTCACAAACGAAGATTTTTCGTAACTTTTACTCAAATACTCACTAAATTTCAGTATGCAGATGAATTGTTGTATTCGGGGATTAGAAAAATCATCTACTTAACTATTTCCAAATTCAGGCTATCCGTATTTGCAAAACATAGGGTTGAATGTTACGGAAAATCCTTAAAAAATTCGTATATGATCTTTTGGAAAATACCTGCAATTCTATGAAAATTGAATCAGAGACATATATACACATGTGTATATATGTCTCTGATTGAATACAACTCTACAGAGACGATACTTCGCACGTACTGAAATCGACTTGTCAAAAATAACTTAGATAAACAGTGGCGGATTTAGGGGGAGCGGAGGGGTCGCTCGCTCTACCCCCGGCAGTGACCCAAAATTTTACGAAAACCCTGTATTTTGGCCCATTTTCTGTTAAAATTGACAAAGTTCGTCCCTCGAACCCCCCTCCCCCCACAAAGGAGGTGCTAGGTCCGCCATTGGATAAAAAACGAACATAAATTCATTGCATTACTTCCCTCGTGTATGCAATGTTAATTAATTTGCTTCAATCAACATACACGTGTATCAACAATATTCTTACGGATGATGGGCTTAAACAGCCGACATAAATCCAGTAAGTTTATTGCGTAATACGGACGACAGTTTCTGGAATGTCGCTTTCACTTTTGCCAAGGATATTACTGACCACAGGTGATAACCTGGTTTTACACCTGTTACATAATAAATTTTCTGTTAGTAGGCCTACACGCTACAACTCGACATTAGGACATGGATCGAAGTAACAATCGGGGGAATAATCAGAGACTTAATAATTATGTCTCTGAAATAGTTTAATTTCAATAGATCAGTACTAAATAGTCAATTATTCATAAAAACTCGCATTATAAGATTGAATCTATCTCCGTTTGCTTGAGTTTTTGTAAAGTAATGTTACTAAGGCAACCCATGGCAAATAGTCTTTATTTAAGTTATAATCACTATCAAAACCGCAAAAACAACTTAATAAAAAACAAATGAAAAAAAAAGAACAGTAGGTAGTATCAGGGACGTACATATCTAAATATATCTAGATATATACGTCCCTAGTAGTATCAGCTGACGCAAGGACTTGTAAACTTGTTTAAAAGTCCTTTATTGATGATACGAGACTAGGCTGATGATAGTCATATGCAATACGTACCTTAATGGCGGATAGTCACGTGATCTAAAGACTTTTTTATAGGAATAAAATCTGTCTTATTTCGAAAATTGGCATGTAACTCTAAAATAGCTTCATTTTCAGAGATCTTTCTCAAAATCGTCTTTTCGTAATGCAGAGTTATCTACCCTTTGGGATGGAATCAGACGTAGAGTAGCTGTGATTAGAATTTCAGTTCCAAGGGAACTAATGTGAAATAAACGGTTAATACATGTATATGGGTATACACGAGGCTTCCAGTGGAATTGTTTGATATCACAATAGTTATATATAACATTAGATACCAATACCTAGATGGGAGTTATATTACGATAATAGCTAAAACAGAAACATTGCCGTATAGAATAAGATGCAAAGGTAACTTCAACTAACTTGTACTATTTTATTGTAGCACTCAATACAATTTACCAAGGTTAAACAAAGATACATGTGTAACTTGTATTGTGCCACTATGACGCTCAGTCTGCCAAGGTGAAACAATCATACATCACAGGTAACTTATACCGTGACACTCACTACAACCTGCCAAGGTGAAGTAAACATACATCACGGGTAACTTATACCGTGGCACTTACTACAGTCTGTCAAAGTGAAACAAACATACATCACAGGTAACTTATACCGTGGCACTTACTACAGTCTTTCAAAGTGAAACAAACATACATCACAGGTAACTTGTACCGTGGCACTTACTACAGTCTGTCAAAGTGAAACATACATACATCACAGGTAACTTATACCGTGGCACTTACTACAGCCTGTCAAAGTGAAACATACATACATCACCGGTAACTTATACCGTGGCACTTACTACAGTCTGTCAAAGTGAAACAAACATACATCACGGGTAACTTATACCGTGATACTCACTACAGCCTGCCAAGGTGAAACATACATACATCACAGGTAACTTATACCGTGGCACTTACTACAGCCTGTCAAAGTGAAACATACATACATCACAGGTAACTTATACCGTTATACTCACTACAGCCTGCCAAGGCGAAACAATCATACATCACGGATAACTTATACCGTGATACTCACTACAACCTGCCAAAGTGAAACAAACATACATCACGGGTAACTTATACCGTGATACTCACTACAACCTGCCAAGGTGAAACAAAAAAACATCACGGAACGGACAAAGTGGCGACTATATATGCTCTCCCTTCGGGGAGCATAAAATATGGAGAGTAGCGGTTCAAATCCAGCTGTGGTCAAATTTTATTTTTTCATTTGTTTACACATCTAAATAAGTTTTTAGATGTTTCTCAACACTCAACATATGAAATTAGGACATTTTAATTTAAGTTGGATCTGGACAATATTTGAAACAATTGTTGTTCATGACCCAGACTTGAAATCAGTCAACAAAATTCCCCACCTAAAGAAAATGACTAACTTGTTGCCCTGAATCACATATTGCAGAGACAAAGCAAATGCTTGATATCAAAATCACCTAAACGGATGTGTAAAAAAAAAGTTGTTTTTTATTCTGGTATGAAATAAAATTTGACACATTTTCAATATTTGTGTTGACTTAGTCACAGTAGTGCAAAAATAAATGAATTCTTCCTTCCTGCATGACTGATCATCTACATGTAGGTACTCAGGTAAGCGATAATAGGCCCACTTGGGCCTCTTGGGTTTTTTTATGATGTAATAAACTAAAACATGGATAACATTAACATAAAAATAAAAGCAAACCTAGATAAACTCAAACAAAATCATAAAACAACCATGCATGCACTCTTTGGCTTTGCAACATAAAAATAAATGACTGAAATATGAAATATCATACAACATATAAAGTCATACAATCACAAGAATTATTACATAAAAGAGGAAAGAAAGTGAACCTGAAGAAAGTGAATCTGAAATTCTGCCTGTTGTTCCCATATACATCACACCGTGATTGAAAGATACTCTTTGTAACTTCATGAAACAATGTCATAAATTTGTGCTTATAAAGATACTCTGTGTGACTGTATCATATGTAAAGTATAATAATGATGATCACTTTGCCTAGTATTTGTTTGTGTGATAGAAAAAGGCATAGGAAATATGGCCAGGGGTCACATTTTCACATATGACATAGTAATGCATGCTTCATTTGAACAGTTTTGTTGTTAGTATCATTTTTATGCTTCTGAGTAAATGATATGTAATATATTTTTACAATTTATATATTACAGAATGCTTTAGGAAAAGTAATTTACTTATGGATATGGATATTTCCAAATACACATACATGTACAAACATTGTGTGTTAGCTGATAAGATGTTTATACAAACATAAACATTAAAACTATACCAAACATTGTGATTTTGTGATGGGACATGTACCTTTTCACTTAAAATTGATATGGGGCAATTACTGTTTTTGAAAGAAGTATACATGGGACACATACATTTTTTAAAATCAAATGTCCAAATGCACCGGTCCCACCCCGGTGATAAATATTGCATGGTCCCTGAGACCCATTCAGTACTTAAAGAGAGTTTACAGTCTTACAGATTAGCCTGCATATGATATAGCAATGTACTTTTAAAATTACTAGCCATATCATTTACTATTTGTTTTAAACCGTTGGTGAGATGAGGTGATTGAAAGGTCCCGGGTTCGACTCCCGCCGTGGGCAGAATGGTGTCCTGTGTTTCAGATGACACAGTAGAAACCGAGATCCCGTGACACAGTAGTCGTGGCAGGTATAAGATCCCCCACCTCTTTGCGAGGGTCCGCTACAGATGTATAAATTTCTATGCAATGCACCATGCAGATACCGTCACCATATACGTGAAATAATCGTGACGTAAAACAGTAATTAATCAATCAATCTACTATTTATTTTTAACAACAAACATAACCAATCTATAAGCAACTGGCTATTTGCTTGGGTAACCAAATCTTTACTGGTTAGGGGACGACCATTTGATTCTGAGAGGGGGGGGGGCTGGCACTTTTTGGAAATAAATATTCTGACCCTGAAAATGCTGGAAATTAAAAAAAATCTGGCTTTGACTGCTGCGAAAATAAATATTCTGGCTACTAGCATGAACATATATCAGATCATGCAAATATAAAGCTGAAAAAAAGTTCTATAAAAAACTATATAAAGCTGAAAAAAAAATGTTCTGTAAAAAACTTCGCTGGCCAGATTGCTTCCTATACCATAATATGCAGTAGTTTAACATCAAAACTCTTATTTCAGCAGGATTTATAGCACTGGACAAATAGTAATATTCAATATATTCAACAAAAACTTAGAATTGTTGCTTGTTAGCTCACCTGAGCCAAAGTATCAAGTGAGCTATAGTCATAGCACACTGTCCCTCCGTCGTAATCTTTTCATATTTTCAACTTTTTCTCAAGAACCGAAGAACCGAATTCTATGAAACTGGATAGGAATAAAGTACTCATAGTCCCCTACATGTGCTGTTGTTTTTTGTTCCAATCCGTCAACAGGTGGTGCCACCACAGGCAAAAGTAGGTTACACAGGGTATCCTCCTTTGACAAACTTCTTCTTCATACCTGGTGCATACAGAGACAAACTGAATGCATAGGAATGACCTGGAGAGATGTATGAAGAAGTGTTGTTATTTTTTGTTCTGTTCCGAAATCATATTTCTGACGTTTTTTCCACATTTTTTGGACTTAGTTATTTCAATGCAGAAAAGTGTCATGTTTTTCAGTTAATTGATAATGATGATTTTTTTTTTTTGGACTATTTTGATCATAATTATGGTAAAGAATATTATTGTGAAAGAATTTTGTCAATATCTCAATTTTTGGATTTTTTATGAATTTTATAAGACTTTTAAAAAATGGGGGAGGGGGTTTGGCCATTTTTCACATTTTCAACTTTTTCGGCAAAACTGTTGGAAGTGTTCTAATAAAACTTGGTAGAAATAAATAACTTATGATCCCCTTCAAATTTTGACGTTTTCGTCCAGACTTCTGAACAGGTGGCTCCACTACAATCAAAAGAAGGTCACAAAAGAGTACCTTCCTTTGACAATCTTCTTTTTCATACTGGCTGTATATAAAGACAAACATGAATGCAAAGGAATGATCTAGAGGGATGTGTGAAGAAGTGTTGTTATTTTTTGTTCTGTTCCGAAATCAAATTTCTGACGTTTTTTCCACATTTTTTTGGACTTTCAATGCAGAAAAGTGTCATGTTTTTCAGTTAATTGATAACGATGATTTCTTATGGACTATTTTGATCATAATTATGGCAAAGAATATTATTGTGAAAGAATTTTGTCAATATCTCAATTTTTGGACTTTATATAAAGTTTTTAGCACTTCCAAAAAAAGGGGGGAGGGGGTTTGGTCATTTTTCACATTTTCAACTTTTTCTGCAAAACTGTTGGAAGGATTTTAGTAAAACTTGGTAGAAATAAATAACTTATGATACCCTTGAAATTTTGTCGTTTTCGTCCAGAACTCTGAACAGGTGGCACCACCACAGTCAAAAGTAGGTCACAAAAGAGTACTTTCCTTTGACAATCTTCTTTTTCATACAGGCTGTATACAGAGACAAACATGAATGCACAGGAATGATATAGAGGGATGTGTGAAGAAGTGTTGTTTTGTTTTGTTCTATACACTTCACTATAGAAACTACATAGCATAAAAACCTATGCAATATAAGTAATGTTTGCATATTATTTGTTGAGTTTACCTTATACATGTATTAACTAGAATGTGTTTTCTTAACAAAATATAATTATATATAGAGAGATGACTGTGTTAATGACATATATTACAATGCAGTTCAAATTTGCCTCTCCTGAACCGAGGGGTGGCCCTGGCCTACGCAGCTTCGCTGCTCCGGCCGTGCCCCCCTCTCCTGAACCGGAGCAGCGAAGCAGGAGAGGGGGGCACGGCCGGAGCAGCGAAGCTGCGTAGGCCAGGGCCACCCCTCGGTTCAGGAGAGGGGGGCACGGCCGGAGCAGCGAAGCTGCGTAGGCCAGGGCCACCCCTCGGTTCAGGAGAGGGGGGCACGGCCGGAGCAGCGAAGCTGCGTAGGCCAGGGCCACCCCTCGGTTCAGGAGAGGGGGGCACGGCCGGAGCAGCGAAGCTGCGTAGGCCAGGGCCACCCCTCGGTTCAGGAGAGGGGGGCACGGCCGGAGCAGCGAAGCTGCGTAGGCCAGGGCCACCCCTCGGTTCAGGAGAGGGGGGCACGGCCGGAGCAGCGAAGCTGCGTAGGCCAGGGCCACCCCTCGGTTCAGGAGAGGGGGGCACGGCCGGAGCAGCGAAGCTGCGTAGGCCAGGGCCACCCCTCGGTTCAGGAGAGGGGGGCACGGCCGGAGCAGCGAAGCTGCGTAGGCCAGGGCCACCCCTCGGTTCAGGAGAGGGGGGCACGGCCGGAGCAGCGAAGCTGCGTAGGCCAGGGCCACCCCTCGGTTCAGGAGAGGGGGGCACGGCCGGAGCAGCGAAGCTGCGTAGGCCAGGGCCACCCCTCGGTTCAGGAGAGGGGGGCACGGCCGGAGCAGCGAAGCTGCGTAGGCCAGGGCCACCCCTCGGTTCAGGAGAGGGGGGCACGGCCGGAGCAGCGAAGCTGCGTAGGCCAGGGCCACCCCTCGGCTCAGGAGAGGGGGGCACGGCCGGAGCAGCGAAGCTGCGTAGGCCAGGGCCACCCCTCGGCTCAGGAGAGGGGGGCACGGCCGGAGCAGCGAAGCTGCGTAGGCCAGGGCCACCCCTCGGCTCAGGAGAGGGGGGCACGGCCGGAGCAGCGAAGCTGCGTAGGCCAGGGCCACCCCTCGGTTCAGGAGAGGGGGGCACGGCCGGAGCAGCGAAGCTGCGTAGGCCAGGGCCACCCCTCGGTTCAGGAGAGGGGGGCACGGCCGGAGCAGCGAAGCTGCGTAGGCCAGGGCCACCCCTCGGTTCAGGAGAGGGGGGCACGGCCGGAGCAGCGAAGCTGCGTAGGCCAGGGCCACCCCTCGGTTCAGGAGAGGGGGGCACGGCCGGAGCAGCGAAGCTGCGTAGGCCAGGGCCACCCCTCGGTTCAGGAGAGGGGGGCACGGCCGGAGCAGCGAAGCTGCGTAGGCCAGGGCCACCCCTCGGTTCAGGAGAGGGGGGCACGGCCGGAGCAGCGAAGCTGCGTAGGCCAGGGCCACCCCTCGGTTCAGGAGAGGGGGGCACGGCCGGAGCAGCGAAGCTGCGTAGGCCAGGGCCACCCCTCGGTTCAGGAGAGGGGGGCACGGCCGGAGCAGCGAAGCTGCGTAGGCCAGGGCCACCCCTCGGTTCAGGAGAGGGGGGCACGGCCGGAGCAGCGAAGCTGCGTAGGCCAGGGCCACCCCTCGGTTCAGGAGAGGGGGGCACGGCCGGAGCAGCGAAGCTGCGTAGGCCAGGGCCACCCCTCGGTTCAGGAGAGGGGGGCACGGCCGGAGCAGCGAAGCTGCGTAGGCCAGGGCCACCCCTCGGTTCAGGAGAGGGGGGCACGGCCGGAGCAGCGAAGCTGCGTAGGCCAGGGCCACCCCTCGGTTCAGGAGAGGGGGGCACGGCCGGAGCAGCGAAGCTGCGTAGGCCAGGGCCACCCCTCGGTTCAGGAGAGGGGGGCACGGCCGGAGCAGCGAAGCTGCGTAGGCCAGGGCCACCCCTCGGTTCAGGAGAGGGGGGCACGGCCGGAGCAGCGAAGCTGCGTAGGCCAGGGCCACCCCTCGGTTCAGGAGAGGGGGGCACGGCCGGAGCAGCGAAGCTGCGTAGGCCAGGGCCACCCCTCGGTTCAGGAGAGGGGGGCACGGCCGGAGCAGCGAAGCTGCGTAGGCCAGGGCCACCCCTCGGTTCAGGAGAGGGGGGCACGGCCGGAGCAGCGAAGCTGCGTAGGCCAGGGCCACCCCTCGGTTCAGGAGAGGGGGGCACGGCCGGAGCAGCGAAGCTGCGTAGGCCAGGGCCACCCCTCGGTTCAGGAGAGGGGGGCACGGCCGGAGCAGCGAAGCTGCGTAGGCCAGGGCCACCCCTCGGTTCAGGAGAGGGGGGCACGGCCGGAGCAGCGAAGCTGCGTAGGCCAGGGCCACCCCTCGGTTCAGGAGAGGGGGGCACGGCCGGAGCAGCGAAGCTGCGTAGGCCAGGGCCACCCCTCGGTTCAGGAGAGGGGGGCACGGCCGGAGCAGCGAAGCTGCGTAGGCCAGGGCCACCCCTCGGTTCAGGAGAGGGGGGCACGGCCGGAGCAGCGAAGCTGCGTAGGCCAGGGCCACCCCTCGGTTCAGGAGAGGGGGGCACGGCCGGAGCAGCGAAGCTGCGTAGGCCAGGGCCACCCCTCGGTTCAGGAGAGGGGGGCACGGCCGGAGCAGCGAAGCTGCGTAGGCCAGGGCCACCCCTCGGTTCAGGAGAGGGGGGCACGGCCGGAGCAGCGAAGCTGCGTAGGCCAGGGCCACCCCTCGGTTCAGGAGAGGGGGGCACGGCCGGAGCAGCGAAGCTGCGTAGGCCAGGGCCACCCCTCGGTTCAGGAGAGGGGGGCACGGCCGGAGCAGCGAAGGAGGAGACTTACTTACTTACTTACTTACTTACTTACTTACTTACTTACTTACTTACTTACTTACTTACTTACTTACTTACTTACTTACTTACTTACTTACTTACTTACTTACTTACTTACTTACTTACTTACTTACTTACTTACTTACTTACTTACTTACTTACTTACTTACTTACTTACTTACTTACTTACTTACTTACTTACTTACTTACTTACTTACTTACTTACTTACTTACTTACTTACTTACTTACTTACTTACTTACTTACTTACTTACTTACTTACTTACTTACTTACTTACTTACTTACTTACTTACTTACTTACTTACTTACTTACTTACTTACTTACTTACTTACTTACTTACTTACTTACTTACTTACTTACTTACTTACTTACTTACTTACTTACTTACTTACTTACTTACTTACTTACTTACTTACTTACTTACTTACTTACTTACTTACTTACTTACTTACTTACTTACTTACTTACTTACTTACTTACTTACTTACTTACTTACTTACTTACTTACTTACTTACTTACTTACTTACTTACTTACTTACTTACTTACTTACTTACTTACTTACTTACTTACTTACTTACTTACTTACTTACTTACTTACTTACTTACTTACTTACTTACTTACTTACTTACTTACTTACTTACTTACTTACTTACTTACTTACTTACTTACTTACTTACTTACCCGGTGTGGCCTTGTGGTATGGCGTTCGCCTCCCGATCGGGAGGCCGGGGTCCTAATCCCACTCTGGTTATGTCGGTGTCCTGTCTTTCAGATGAGACAATAAAAACCGAGGCCCCGTGTTGTGGTATGATCCCTCATTACTTCGGGTACATCTGTTGCAAAGGTCAAAATCTGTATGCCCCGCATCCGGCAGATGCCGTCATCATATACGTGAAATATTCGTGGTGTCACGTTAAACAAAAATCAATCAATCAACTAATTCTTACTTACGTACGTACGAACGAACGAATGGGTAGAAACGTTATATTGCAGTTATTCAAACTTCTCCCGCATGCAATCTCCTTCCAGAAGCCCTCAAAATTCGTTAATACAACCTTTTAAGTTCCTCTGTATAAATTCTAACGTGGCTTTAATATTAAATACCATCGAAAATGTGTAAAACATGTATTCAAAATTCACTTGTTTGAATGGTAAAATATTTTAATTATTCCTTTTTAAATAAAATTCTTCCCAAAATACGCATTGCTCTCTATGATAAAGTCCGATGCTTTATCCTAAATGTTCCAAATGCCCATTATCAAATACCCGCATGTCCGCCTTCCAGAATCCATCCGACTCCCCCCCCCCCCTTTCCGTCTACTGCTCCATATGCTATGTTTACACTTACTGTTCACTATCTGCAAAATAAAAAAGAAAAAGAAAACGCAAATACAAGCGACGGTTCGTGTATGCACTTAACTTGACAATGAAATTAGCGAAAATAAAACCTCCATCCATTACGAACCGCCCATCGTAAATACTTAAGCAACAAAAATAAAACAAACGAGAAATAACAAACACTATCACTTACAATACCTGTATACTTCTTTGTTACTGCTAACTGGTATATAACATCAGTACAGGAAACTCAGGTACCTGGGAGGAAATCAACGGCATTCGGTCATGTACAGGCTATTCATCTATATAGGAACGAGAGACTGCTGTGAGTCGTAGCTCGCGGTGTTCACTGGCAACGCTGCTGAAACAATGTAAATACATCATGACATCAAGATTTATGTAAATCTAATAATAGACATGGTCAAAATAAAACTTCAAAACACAGAATTATAAATTGTCTCTAACAGCATATTAAAATTTCATCAATTACCGTCTAAATTAATCATGAATTATTCTATGAAACTAAAAATTCAAAGTTCCCAATTCTTATGTCTTATTCAAAAGTATGTTAAGAGAAACGAAGTACGAAAATTATAAGAAAAAAATAGATTAAAGTAAATTTAACAGTACATACCTCGAGAGTTTGCCGATGCAGTCAGGATACCATGCTGTCCAGGGGATCGGAATTTCTTCCGATGACCAAAACCAGGCATGTTAGCTGTATTTATACTACATAAAGCAGTTCAAACTAGATATTTCTAGATAAAACCCACATTACAAAAGGTATTTCTCAACACTGAGTTAAAATCTAAGTTCGAAAACTTTCTGACACGTAAGGCACAATGTAAAATATTGATTCATTGGGGAACTTAATGGAGTGATGTAAATTATGGATGGGTGTGATACTGTTTAAACTCATATGTTAATCTCAAGGTTTATATGATTAACCAAACTGTGTAACAATATTATACAATAACCTCTTTATCTGTTTGTGAATGTTACATATCTTAATTAATATTTTATTATTTCATTCTGTTTTATTCCTATGTTCGGTTTATGCGAACACTCTTTTTCATTCGAACACGCAGTTTTGTAAAAACATTCGTACTGTAAACGTGGGCTGATTTGTTTGATCCGCCTTAAAGTTTTGTTTACATAATTGTATGAGTATTTGATTGTTTGAAAACAAATTCCCCGATGAAGATAAAAAAAAATCACTATTTTTGAAACTTTTTTTTTTATTTGGACCGTCAAATTCTACAGCTAAATGTCAAACTGCGTAATATCATCATTTTAATTATACTCTTTTGATTTACAGTCATGGTGTTTATTTCCATACATGACTTTGTGTAATCATGCTGATACATAAGCCCTTACTTCCTTACTGTTCATCGCAAAGCGTCTTTAGAACTTTGAGGAGTACAACCCCCATTCTCCCTCCACACTATTCTGGTGGCTGATTATGGACCGATTTTCATCGCATTACGAAATGAAACGTCCCCCTCCCCCCCCCCCCCCAACCGTTTGACCAGCTTCCTATGGCCCTGTCCCTAAATCCCACCCTTTATCATTGTCTTGCTCACATTACTGGAACTGCTCCTTACCCTTATTATAGATTTTAATCTGCAATAAGGGTAAGTTATAAAAATCAAGAAAATGTTTTAATTTACATTTTCAAATGAAATATGTAAGTGTTGTTATTTCAGAGAATTGAAATTCAAACTATGTCTATGATTCAAACTATGTTTCCGAATATCACACCTGAAAAGTTTGTATTTACGGCGAATATTCAGTCAACACTATTTTTCATTCGAACACGCAGTTTTATAGGAGTATTCGTATTGCAAATGTGGATTGATTTGTTTGTTCCGCTATATAGTTTTGTTATTTGAGAATTTTATTGTTTGACAATAAATTCCCCGATGAAGTACAGAAGACAACTGTTCTTTTAAAATATAGTCTTACTATTTTAGTATTTACAAAGAATTTCACATGTATTATTTTAAAAAATATATACTCAGCCAACCCCCCCCCCCCCCATCTTTTCGGCATTTTTTTTTTCACAGTTAATGTTATACTGACCTCGTAATATCATCATCCTCATCATATTTTCTCTGTCTCTTTTAATTAGCAGCCATAGTGTTTATTTCTATAGATGACTTTTGTGTATTCATGCTGATAAAGTACTCCTTCTTTCTATATCGTTTAACGCAAAACGTCTTTAAGAGCTTGAGAGATTACAAACCTTCACCCCCACCCCCACCCACACCGTCCTTAACCTGTAACGGAATAACATTGTACATCTCTCTCTCTCTCTCTCTCTCTCTCTCTCTCTCTCTCTCAGGTGGCTCCGCCCCTTACTATTTATACCATTATTTCATTATTTTATCAAATTACGAAACGAAACGAAATTCAAGGTTTATGAACCCTCCTCCCCCCCCCCCCCCTTTCAAATGCTTCCTACGGCCCTGTTCCCTAAATGATAAATCCCACCCCTTCCTTATTCTCTTGCTCACATTCTGGATCCGCTGCTTACCTATATAGACATTAATCTCCAGATCCCTGTTTTATTAATCAAGATAAAGCCTTTTTCAACTTGTACTTTCAGATTTGAAATTCAAACTATACAGTATAATGATTCGAACACTATTACACTTCACACTTGAAAATTTCATATTTACTGCGACTGTTTTAACGGGATTTGATTTTAGTTTTACGGCGATACATTTCTACATTCTAAAATTACTGAATTCTTTTTCTTTCCAGATGATTTACTGAAAAATATGTATTACTTTCTTCCATGAGATGATTTCATGGATCCACATGTAATTACTTCAAACGTTTTATTTCAAATTACATCTTAACACAAAACAATGGATTGAACTCTTGAAAATTTCATTCTATTTTATATTATCTTGTTGGTTTGCATTAGTTTACAAATAAATATATAGGTCTTTGAACATCTATAAAACAGAGATTTAGATTTTATTTATCTATACACACGATTTATTCAGCCTAAGGGCAATTTTACGATGCGCGAAAGTCTTCATTTGAGAAGTACTGGCACAGAATGGCAACATGTCAAATATTGATTTTGTATCTACACCTGAACAAAATAGAAAATATATGCACGATATTGATTTGCTATGATTTGAAAATACTTACCACATGGACAATAAAACTAAAAACTAAAAAAGAAAAAGAAAACCCAGCATATAATAGTTTCAAGAAAGAAAATGTTTTGAATTTCTAATTTTAAGATATGTTTCAATCACAATTCAAAATACAGAATATGGTAATTTAGTCAAAGATGTATCTGTATGCTTGTGTGTTTAACTTCTATTTTGGTGTTTTTGGTGTAATTGCTTTTTGTTTATGTATTTCTTTTGTTTTCCTTCTTTCTTTTTATTCCTTTCCCCCTTTATTTGGGGTTTTATTTAGAAGGGGGATATGTTTTTCTTTTGTTATTTCTTTCTTTTCTTATTTTTATTTGTTTATTTTATTATTTTATTTTTCTAATCTATAATTTTTTTTTTTTAATTTGGGGGTTGTCTTTTGTTATTTCTTTCTTTTCTTTTTCATATTGTTTTTAGGGGGGGAGGTCATTTGTTTGTTTGTTTGTATGTTTGTTTGTTTGTTTGATTGTTTTATGTACTCTTTTCGTTTTTAATTTTGTTTATTTTATCTTTTTCGCAGATATAATACAATCAATTTTCCCTAAGATATTTTCCTATTCCAGTTTGCAGAAGCTTTTATATAATTACACACTGAATGTACTTTGTTTTCTTTTTTTAAATATCTGTACAAAAAATATCTGTACAAATAACATTGTCTTAGTTATTTAAATAGTATTCTATATATGAATTATTGTTGTATTTTCTATCTTTAAAATACATGAGGAAATACAAGAATATTTATAAAAATGAATTATTTCGAAAATACGAATTTGAGCGTGAATATTAATTATGAAAAGAACAGGAGGGGGTGAGTTAATTTTAAATTAACACAACCAATGACACGTACAAATAATCTGAGTATTGTAAAACGATAATGTTTATTTTCTATTCATTTTTATTTAAATTATTCACAATCAAAACAATCGAACACTCTTATATGTAATCATGGTTCTTTCCGAACACTCATTTGACCAATATTTTATTCTACGCGAACACTCTGGTTAAATACTTGGTATATGGAACAAGCAATTTAGGGTATGAAAGACCTATGCTATTTTTTGGGGGGGAGGGGGGTTGGTAACATTTATTGATTGATTTCTGTTTTATTCAATTTAAAAAATGTTAGTCTCATTGTACTATAGAAGCAAAAGATTAGAAACGTCAAATATAGTGGTTTAATGTAGAAATGGAACTCAGATTGCTTGTATGGTAAACTAAGCGATGATTTTCAATGTAATCGACTTTTTTTTAATTCAAGTGAAAAGTCGCATTTTCATCTCACTGGGTACAATTAGCATAATCTTGGGGTTGTTCAAGTGACACCACACTTGATTTCTAATCTGTCGAATGAAAATTTAATTTAAGCGGTCGGAAAGCAATTCTTTTTTCAAACAAACAAAGTACTGCTACTACACTACTACTACTACTACTACTACTAGTAATAATAATAATAATAATAATAATAATAATAATAATTTTTTGTATTGATATAAACATAAATGACATATACATATAAGCACATATACACACATAAATAACAATAACACAAGTATTCACACATACACATATCGGCAAGTCACGTTAAAATACACTCATTCATTCTCACACAAAGATGCTAAATTGAAAGATAAATTTTCTGTTTGATTGATATTGATAACATATTGTATTATCAACAGTGAAAAAAGTCCTAATGGTTGTAGAGATAACAACAAATGTGAAATGTAAATCATGATAGAAATTTATATCCAAATGTATTAAAATACAGATATATATATATATATATATATATATATATATATATATATATATATATATATATATATATATATATATATATATATATATATATATATATATATATATATATATGTATATATATATACAAATGACAGGCTCCTCATTGCTTCGAATAGTTTTAATATGTGACTTACATCTGATAAATGCATCAGGCATGTGTCACCAGGGACTGACAGATTGTCGATGAACTTCAATCCACAGAAAAAAAAATTGTCAAAAATCAAATTTCTGTTACTCATGAACAGCATTCTAAGACAGGGAAGGTCCATTTGTTTACGGGGGGGGGGGGGGGGCTGCATGTAGACCTATTTTTACCTTGCCATACCACATTCCCGTCTTTGATTGGGGAGCAGCTTTCTAAATTATGACCTACATGTATATGAAAATTTTCGGGGTTTTGTTTTAGGTCCACGGAAGGATACACTGACATCACATCGAACATTTGCTCTAACTATTGAAAAAAGATATAAATGAAAAACAATAATGACTTGCGAAGCTGCAAGAGTTGTTGTTTGTTTTCCGCTAGCGTGTGCATACGTTGATCACACGCTGTTTGTGAGGAGGTGGGAGTGTCCTTTTCCTGTTTAGTCTTTCCACATACATGTATATACTTATCATTAATTTGCAGGTGAATTTACTTAAGCATATATGTTTGATTTAAAGTCTCTGCTTACAGTATACTTTTCATTTTCAATAAAGCAATATTTTGTTGGGTTATCGGTTTCCTCTTCCATTAGGGACCGATCAAAATTTATCAAAACATGGGACCGGTGCAAAGGGCATGGGGACAAGGACTTTTTAACTTTTCGGGTAATGGGACCATGCTTTTTTTTTTTTGTATTAATGAGCATGGGACATGAACTTTTTTAAACAAGAGGCCCAAGTGGGCCTATATCGCTCACCTGAGTACCCAGATGATCAGTCATGCAGGAAGAAAGAAGTCATTTATTTTAGCATTACTGTGACTAAGTCAACACAAATGTTGAAAATAGATCAAATTTTATCTCACACCAGAATCACAAATGGCAACACTGTTTTTGCAAAATATCATAAAAACTATTCTTATATTAGTTACACATTCAAATAAACACACTTATGCAGTCATGAAAAATTACAAATCAAAGTTTAAATGAAAAGAGGGAAAATGACTCAAAATTATATGAAATAGAAAAGTGAGAAGTTTTACATAGTTGTTTCTTTTAAAATGCCTGATTTTATATGTTGAGTGTTATGAAACATCTAAAAACTTATTTAGATGTGTAAAGAAATGAAGAAAAAAAATGACCACAGCTGGATACTCTCCATATCTTAATTACCAAGGGGTATATGTACCATTGTGAGACCTATTTTTTAGCCATGGTAGCACCACTTGTTGACCAATTTGGATGAAATGTACAAAACTGATAGAGGACCTATAGTACTTTATGTATACCATGTTTCATCAAAATCGTTCTTGAGGTATAACAGCAGAAGTTAAAAATGTGAAAAATTGCCCCTATATACCCTCATTTGGAAGTCTTAAAAATCTTATAGAAAATCCAAAAACTGAGATATTGACAAAAATTTTTTTCAAAATAACATCCCTCACCACAATTTTGATCAAAATATTCCATCAGAAATCATCATTAATAATTAAAAAGGAAATACAACATGTATGACATTTTTCTACAATGAAATCATTAAGTCCAAAACAATGTCGAAAAACTTCTAAAAATTGATTTTGGACGGGAACCAAAATGAAAATGCTTCTTCACTCATTACTCTAGACCATTTCTACGCATTCTGTTTGTCTCTGTATAGAGCAAGTATGGAGAAGATTGTCAAAGGGGGGTACTCTGGACGAAAAGAACAAAATCTGAAGGGGTCATAAGTTTTTTTCCGCACCGGTCCCATGTTTTGATAATTTTGACCAGTCTTCTTCTTCTTCCAATACGAAGTGTACTCAAAAGTTGAGCGTTATACTTCATGTGGCAGTCAAGATAAAAGCCTCTCAGGGCAGTATGATACAGTTAAAAAGTTAAAATCTTTTGTCCTCATCCTAAGCTGAAGTGGGCAGGTGGTATGTTGCCCATGGCAGTCCTGTAGTCCTCCAAGGAACATGCTGATGTCACTGCTGATGGAAGTCTGTTCCAATCCCTGATGGTTCGCGGGAAGAAGGAGAACCGGTATACATCCTTTTTCGCTGTTGGGATGCGAAAGGTATGTTGTCCCCTTGTCCTGGTGTCTGTCTGGATTAGGTATTGTTCTGCTGGAATGGCCACTAGATTGTGCTGGATCTTGAATAGCAAAAGAAGGCGGATCTTTACTCTTCTGATCTGTAGTGGTTCCCATCCCAGGGAGTTGATCATGTTGGTGACACTGCCTGCTTTCCTATCCCAGTAGTTCCTTGTAGCGATTCGTGCCGCTCTACGTTGGACTTTCTCTATCTGGTTGATCTGTCCGCTAGTGTGAGGGTCCCATATGGAGGCAGCGTACTCCAGCGTTGGACGTACAATGGCTTCATAGGCTCTAACCCGTGCTGATGTTCTGGAACCTCGGATATTTCGCTTCAGGAAGCCTAGAGTCCTATTGGCTTTCGCTGTGATGGCATCAATGTGTTTGTTCCACTTCATATTGCTGCTGATTGTAACTCCCAGGTACTTGCTCGAGTCCACTACTTCTAACTTACGGCTGTGTAGTCTGTAGTCTGCACTGATTGTTTTCCGCTTTGATGAGACCTGTATGACCATGCACTTCTCCGGATGGAAGGACATCTGCCACTCTTCTTCCCACTTCTCAAGTGCTGTAAGGTCTTGCTGTAGCCTGTTGCTGTCCTCTGTGTTGTTGATCGGAGTAAACAGTAAACAATCATCTGCGAACAACCTGGTTTCTGACTTGGTGGCTTCTGGGAGGTCATTGATGAATGTGAGGAAGAGCAGCGGGCCAAGTACTGTTCCCTGTGGTACTCCTGATAGGACATCTGCACTAGATGAGGCATGGCCGTCTAGAAGAACTTGTTGTTGTCTGTTGTTCAGGAAGTCCTTAATCCATAGCAGAGTGTTGTCTCGTACACCATAGAACTGCAGCTTATGTAGCAATCTCTTATGTGGCACCTTGTCAAATGCTTTCGAGAAGTCTAGCAGAACAATGTCGACTTGGCCTCCCTGGTCTAAAGTGCGGGCAATACTGTCTATGGTGATGGCTAGCTGAGTTTCACAGGAACGCTTGGATCTGAAGCCGTGTTGACTGTTGCTGAGGATAGAGTGCTGGTCGAAGTGGTCCATTACCTGGCTGTGGATGATGTGTTCCAGTAATTTACAGGAGATGGAGGTCAGGGAGACTGGTCTGTAGTTGGAGGCCTGATGCTTATCACCTTTCTTGTACACTGGAACAATAGCATCCAGTATAATGATGGAAACAAACACAGACTTGTGACTTTGCACAGCCTACTGTAAGTTAAATGTAATCGCTTGCTCTTTGCCGTGGCGGCACCTTTTGAGGTACTGATAAGTTTAAATAGGAAAAGAAGACCTTAGCGGTGATTCGGTGTGCAATTTCTATTGAAACGGTCGGCTCATACATTCACCACGTATAAAGGTATGAGCCGACCGTTTCAATAGAAATTATTAGACACTTATTAGTCCCTTAGACACCTAATTTCTATTGAAACGGTCGGCTCATACATTCACCACGTATGAAGGTATGAGCGGACCGTTTCAATAGAAATTATTAGACACCCATCTTGATTTGTGAAAGTGGGGACCTACGCTGTCTCAGCATAGTTACACCCTGGTCAGATGGTATTAGCTGAAGGAAACTTTAAGGGGATCTCGAGTTCTTCATTCCTACCAGAATTCATCACTTCAATGGCTCTGAAGTTCTAATGAAAAAATTCAAAATCTTCAAAACTAAATCAGTTTTCAATCACGTGGAAAAGATAGGCTCCTCTGATCATTTGTTGAATAGGCAATTTTAAGCATGAGACAGACAGGTGCCACCATCATACAGGAGTGTTAAAAAATAAGCAAAATGCTGCAAGCAAATACCCCTGATATTGAGGCGATTTATATTCGTATCCGTATTTGTTTTACTAAATTTGTTCATATTTGTTTATTTTCATTTTGACAGTGTTCCGAATGGATGAAAACAAACACAGACTTGTGACTTTGCTCAGCCTGCTGTAAGTTAAATGTAATCGCTTGCTCTTTGCCGTGGGGGCACCTTTTGAGGTACTGATAAGTTTAAATAGGAAAAGAAGACCTTAGCGGTGATTCGGTGTGCATTAAATCTAGGTCATTTACCCGACATGATTTTCAAACCACCTGTTGATGAAAGCACAGGACTGACTGCTGCAGTACTGCCTACTGAGTGCTAGCTGCCAGGTCGCGTGTCTGTATGATCAAGTTTGAGGAGAAGTTCCGCTCGGTGTAGGACTCACTGTCCAATTTTTGTTTGTCAATTTTAAGATCTACAGTTTATTTTACATTGATTGTAGCTTTTTTTAATGCACAAATGTAAAAGGCAAACTTAGTCTGGTGGTTAAGAATAAGATCCTGGGGTGAGTTTCACTAAAGGTCGTAAGCCCAAAGGTAAACGTAGATGTAAACTTTGCAACTAAATATATGTGTATGTCAATAGATGATCTTCATATTTTATATGATATAAGTGACCCAAGACCCCACATGCAACTCTTTGCCGAGATTTTTATTTTGACGTTATTGCATAAATTGTGATGTCACTATCCAGTCCTTTCTGTCACAATGAAAACCTCAGCAAAGAGAAACATGTCGGGGCTTGGGCTGCTTATATCATGTAAAATATGTAGATCGTCTATTGAATTTTTGTTGAAGTCTATTGGTAAGCATTGTAAAAGGTGTTCGTTACTTTTGTAACTCTACGTTTGGGCTTACAACCTTTAATGAAACGCGCCCCTGGAGCCCATTTCTTCAAACAGCATAACTCTTGGGGGTTGGCTTAGTTTGGCGTAAATACCCGACTATACTAAATTTCCAACTATTTTACGTTTCATCAAACATTGTATAACAATGCATTTAGCGTAGATTTAATCAAAACTCTACGCCAACCTCTGGGGCTTATACCTCTACTAAGTGTAGGGATAAATCAGTGCAATGACCTCTAGGCTTCTTTAATGTTTTCATTTAGGAAATGGTACAATATACTATCCACATTTAACCAGAAACATAGTTTGCCTTACATAAGATTTGCTAATTTTATTTTTAGAGGGGACTTGAGGAGGGTGTCAGTCATCTTGGATTACTACATTATTATACTGGATTGACAGAAAATGGAGGGAGAATTCTCTTTTTCTATCTCATCACAGTTCGTGACCCACCTTATTTTATAGATCTAAGTGGACACATATGTACTACCTTCTGCTTCCATTTCATGATATAACCCAGTAGTATATCACAAACACCTGTAAAAGAAAGGGGAACAACTATCTGTGTTAGGTGCAGATGTTATCTTTACTGTTTACATTCATCAAGGTTTATTACTTTATACCAGTAGTTTCTATGTTGACCATGCAATAGACGTTTTTCCCATTTTACATGATGTATGGGGCCTTATGAGGTTAATGCGAGCATAGTGACATCAGAATAAAATGACATAAACTTTTACGGGAAATTATCGTATACATGTCTGTCATGCTAATGGAATGAAATATAAGATCATAAGGAAAAGGTCTATTAATTATGGCACTATCTTAGGTTACACATTTGTCTAACACTATGATTGCTTTTGATTGGAAAGCTTCTAATTAAAAATCATCATTATCTTTGAACAAAATTTTACCAGTGTTTTTTTTTAAACATTATGAGGACCATCTTTATGATAAATTATCTGGTTCAGAATTTCTCTTTAACCTGGTGATCATGAAACTTACTAGTACATGTACTACACCATGCACTATCAATATAATGTTACCTAATCAAGGATCTACAGATATATATGTTTTCATCGTGTCTGTCTATTTCATTGTCTTTCAGTCTATCCATTTATATGTATACATTTTTGGTTTAGTCTAAACTTCAAAATTTTGCACTTCATACATGATTCTTATCAGTTCTGAGAGATCTTCAACAGGTTAGGGACAACATCTCATTTGAGAGACAATCACCCAAATGTGTAAAAATCTCTGTTTTCCGTAATCAGTTCATTGATGGAACAGAAGTAGAAAAATACTGAAGGGACTTTGCCTACAAACTGCCACTGTCTTGAAAATTATGTAGTCCATCTGATTCAAAACTCTGACCTTGTCTTGTATATCTAATACAGAGGAGATTTTATTTATAAAGTGCCTTAAATTATCTATCTGTGAGCCAATACATATGCATATGAAAACTACCAATAATATGATTCGCAATCAGTCTGCACTACTGTGAATGTGACCTATATAGGATGGAATTGAAGCCCTCCAACATACAGTAAACGGTGGTCTGTGCTGTAGTTCCTAGCTCAACTGTAAAGCTTGGGACTGAAAGTGAAACTTTTTTTACCCACATATTATTTATATTTGTCAGAATTGAAACCAAATCGACAGATTGTCAAATGTGTGACGTCACACCTTTTGGCACATCATAAATAACTATTTCATCAAACATACTGTAGATTTAACTGTGACGTCACTAAAGTATGTCATGGGCGCGGTTAAAGCTGGATCTAGCGATCCCTCAGTCGAGGGACCCTCAAATCAATGTATCAGATTCAAGGACCACTCATGACATAATACAAAAAATGAAAAACTATGATCAGTGTTCAACATTCCTGATCAGTTAAACTGTTCTACCTGGTACACTTATGGCAAATAATTCCAACTCAGGCCTCAGGGGATATTTAGTGTTTTTGAATATTCTGACTTCAAAAAATGAAAATAGTTTGGCTTTTATCAGATTCTTAGTATATGCTATATATTCTCAAAATAGGGCATCACATTGAATTCATGGTGATATCACCCTTATTACTTGCGTAGTTTCTACAAATATACAAGGATATATTACTTCCTGCACCAAATTGTTATGTGTTCTATATTCACTTTTCACTGATTGGGTAAAAGGAAGAGATCCAGGCAGGGGGGAGATAGGATGCAGGCTGTGAAACTCCTTACCTTTGATATACACTCCCCCCTCCATCTTCCAAGAAAGGGTTATTTGGGCTATGTTTGAAGAAGTAATCCTCTGTTCTATATATAGAATTTTTCTCCCTAAAGGTAGATTCTACCCTTTCAAAAATTGCTGGAACCAGTACTGAATTCTTATATTTGATCTATAAAACTGATAAAACTTTTAAAAATTTTACAGAAAATTATGTAGGGTTATCATCGTCTGATTATAACAAGCACTTCATAAGAAGATGGCTATGCCAGTCAATCCCTCAGGTCAAAGAAAGGGAGATAACACTGCTGGCCAGTCCCCTTCCTCTTCTGTGAAAAGTGTAGCATCATCACCAGCAATTGCAGCTTTTCCAGTGCAGGAGAAACTGATACGAGATATTCAAGGTAAGTAATATATGATGGGTTATCTGCCTCACCAACAAAAATAAATATGGAGATTGGTATATAATATTAGCATCAGCATCACTCTTTAATCATGTTATATTTGAGTTGGCTTATCACAGGCAGTGACATGCTTGACTCGAGATCAAGGGGTTGAAGGTTTGAGCGGCACTGGTGATTTGTCAGTGTCTTCTCTATTGAGGCTTATAAATCCTAGGTCGTGTGTCACATTAACCATCAGCACACAAGTTACATGTATGAAAAATCCCTTGCTACATGAAAAATATGAATTTCTCCTAATGAGTGAGTTGATTTAGATTTACCAACGAAACTCAATACATCACAGTCAGATGTTCACTTGACCACAGAAGATACTTAATTGTAACGGAAGTTGTACTTAACAAGTGTAAATTGCATTTGGATGTGGTAATTTGTAGACTGCATCAGAGAGATGAAGGGTGATTACGAAGAATCAGGGAGCCCCATCAATGATGATAACCAGAATCTGCATAGGTTTTGTGCCAAACTGGAACATCTACTGAGGAACAATATGAAAGGTGAGATCTTGTGCCAAACTGGAATATCTACTAAGGAACGATATGAAAGGTGAGTTCTTGTGCCAAGCTGGAATATCTGCTAAGGAACAATATGAAAGTTGAGTTCCTGTGCCAAACTGGAACATCTGCTGAGAAACGGTATGAGGGGTAAGCTTCTGTGCCAAAGTAAAACATCTGCTGAGGAACGATATAAAAGACTAAGCATGTGAAGAATTGAATTGAAGAGTGCTGTTTAAGGTAATATAGGATCTGTGCCTCACAGAAATGTGCATAGTTTTAGGAACAATATGAAAGGTAAGAGGTGCCATTAACTGGAACCTCTAATGAGGAGCACTATGAAAGGCCGACTGGAACATCAACTGAAGAACAGTATGGAAGGTAATCTTGTGTCCAGAACTGAAAGGCAGTTTTAGGGCTCAGTGCCAAAGTAGAGCATTACCCAATAAACAATGAGAATTATAAAATTTATGGCAAGTAATACAACATATTTTAAGGTACTCTTTTTCTAATGAACGAAACATTTGAAAGTACTCTGGAATGTCACATGCTTTCACATAAATTGGAAGAGTTGATTACATCAAGTGACAGTATATTCTATTCGGAAATGTTATATTGGGATTTCAGCTACATATACGTTTCCGTTGGGTTCAACACTGTAGCTAGACAAAGATGTTTTATGGGAAAGAATTATAGAAGTTTTTCTTTATGCTACCGTCTCCTCAGATTCTAACTGAAACAATATTCTGCAGTTTAACATAACTTACTTACTTCAAAAGTGTTTATTTTCTCTAGACAAATTGTTATTTGTAAAATATATATGTCTTCTTATGACTAGAAGAGTATAATTTTATATGATACTATCCACTGAGGGCCTTCTTTGGCTACTTTACTAAACAAGGGCAGACAACTCCTCCTATTGACATGCTTTATAACCCCACCCTACTATAATTCCACTGAAAAATCGAGCAAAAGAAAATTAATTAAGATTGAAATTTTTCACAAAAAAATATTAATACTAAAAAGTTTTGCTTGTTTGGTTCTTATTGGTGTATGTCACACCATACAAGATTATGGACTGCACAGCCATCTGTCTCAGATATAGCAATAATTACAAAGAAATTTAATTAATAGACTGCATGGGCCCACTTGAAGCAGTGAAGAATCTTTTACGTACCTCTCATCCTGGGTTATTACTGTTTCATCCCAAAGGTCCTGGACACCAACTGAACTCTTGAAACGCCAGTCCTCTCAATCATGGGCCTAACACCAAGTACTGATTTATATAGCTATGTCTGCCGTTATAATTCCAGGCTAAATTAGATTTTTAAGTAATTGAGATAGACAGAATATCTGTTGATCCTTTTCTTTCAGCTTTTAAATATTGTGATAGATAATACAGGGTTCATTTATAAATTTCCTTATAATGGTCTGTGATAAGGATATTATAAATATATAATTTCGAACAGGTTATGATCCTTTGGCCGTAACAAACAATTTTGTGCATTTCTTCCAGTGCAGCTTCTAACATGCAAAGAATCGCAATATAGCTGAAAACATATAAGGAGTTTGTCCACCTTCCACATTTTTCATTTCCTCTACATTGCATTTCTTCAAGTGTAAATGATATTGACATGGATCTAAGAGTTATCTTTCCTGCCCATATGTATCCTATACCTAACTACAGATACTTTTATTGTATGAGTTTAAAAATAACATTTTCGTTTTTGTGTGACATTTCACCCAGAAAATATCTTGTTATAGTTTAAGTATATACAATATATGTAATTGAATACTACTATGTATGTTATTGGACAGAGAAATGGTACAAAAGAATAAAAAATGCACATCAATTTTTAAAACAAGAAACGACACCGGTTGTCAATGAGGAAGTAAGAAATGTAATATCGATACATTGACAATCGTGATCAGCTTTGCGCAGTGGCGGTACCATAGCCAATGAGGTTAATCCGAGGCGTGGTTATTGCTAGTTGAAAACTATACCCAATACCCCGCGCAGAGGCCTGAAATATGGCCGCTGACGCAATTTGTGAACGCTCCTACGGGAGCAAAGTATTCAATCAATGATAGTACATGCACAAGTTTACCGTCTTCCTTTTTAACTCTTGCTACCAATACAGAAAACACTCTCTCAACTATCTTTAATTAGTTATCCCTTATGTAGAAAAGGAAGAAGTGTAAACACCACATGGACCAAGTATATTTACTGGGGTTGACATGGAAGTGAATATCTATATCAGATACCCTGACAAATTTGTCCCTTGATAGTGAAAGGTCAGGAAGTTGCATAATATGTCAATTTATTGTGGCTAGCTCTCATGAACACTAAATGTGGCATAAAATCATTAGTCTAAAGAGGTTGAAAAAATTTGGCATGATATCCAAAGCAAGACGAAATTATATAGACCTAGCTAGCTGTTTTCTGACCTATTATTTGATACATGTAAATAATCACATGTCATGTTTTGGTTAGCCCTACATGTTGATATAATTTAATATCATCAAAAGCTAAGTTATTGCCTCTTGGAATAGTGACCATTATACCCGTAAATGTTGTTCAGGAGAATAGAGATTACGCCTTCATTCCCCCCCCACACATTAATTTACTTCCAGGGGTTAATCCCCCATACTCAATTGTTTTTTGCACTCAGAAAAATCGAAAATGAAAATCATGTCATATTGTGTATATCTGCATACATATATATCATAAATGTTTACAATATGTCTTAATGTTATATGTATATGTAAGTTTAATTTGAACTATTGATGAAGATACATCAACACATGCCATTTCTAAGAGAAATGTAACATGCAGTGTACTTCACACAAAACATCAACCGGATATACCTTTCATCGAATGTCTAAATTTTTTCTGTAGAGAAGTGCTCGATGCTGGGCATACTTTCATCAATTGTCTAATTCTTTTTGTAGAGAAGTACTTAATTGATGCTGGGCAGACTTTCATTGATTGTCTAATTCTTTTTGTAGAGAAGTACTCGATGCTGGGCAGACTTTCATTGATTGTTTAATTCTTTTTGTAGAGAAGTACTCGATGCTGGGCAGACTTTCATTGATTGTCTAATTCTTTTTGTAGAGAAGTACTCGATGCTGGGCAGACTTTCATTGATTGTCTAATTCTTTTTGTAGAAAAGTACTCGATGCTAGGCAGGAAAAAGGATTACTGGGATTATTTCTGTGACTGTTTGGGGTCAACTAAAGGCGTCAACGATGGAATCAAATACGTCAAAACCATAGGAGATGTATGTTTTAATTGAAAATAACTAATATTAGGAAGTATATAAACTTAAGTGTTCTTGAGGGAACATATATGTGTTGTTTTACAAAGATATGGGGAAAATAAAAGTATATAATGACAGATGGGCAAAGTGATCACTGAAATATCTAACACATATTCAAAACGTATAGATAAAAAAGGTGCCTCATGATGACTAAATATGTTTATATAGCACTATATGCTGAAACATATATTACTGCAGATTATAAGCTCACATTTTCTGTGTGGTCTTGGGTTCCATCATTAATTAGCACAAGTCTTAGCTTGTCAACAGTACCAATGATCCATGGTGTTCTTGGTTACTCCATGTTTGTGTTGTGTTGTGCAAAAACTTGGAAAGTAAATATAACTAGGAGTTGCCAAATGTTGGAAAAGAAAAATTGTCTTTTTTGGCAACTTTTATTTTATTAGAGGTTTGAAGCATAAATTGTTACCAGCAGTTGTTCAGATTTTATCAAAATTTCTTCTTCATATTCTCGACCATTCATGTATGTAAAAGAGTTTGAAACCCTGTGAGGAACTGAGATTGTTATCCATACAAACTGAATGAGATCTAATATCTATATCAAGTAAACAAAGAATTTCTCTTAAGGAATTTTTTTAATCTAACAAAAAGACTGAAGAGTTATTGTTAAGCATTATAAAATAACAAGAAATTTTTAAATCATATATATTCCTATAGATTTGTGATAATTAACCTCAGTGATTTCTTTATAGCATTTATTCATCTTTTGCACTTTCCATGTGATATGCTTTATAAAACTTGATTCAGGGGCTATACCCGAGTCTCTAACTTTGAAAATTAATGCGCCTGTCTCCATGCGTAATCATGGATGAATGTATTGGAGACAGCGTGCCATTAACTCTTTCTATGTCAATGATTTGTCCGTTTAAGAGATCTATAAGAAAGAATGTGATGTCATGATGATGTAATGTTTATTTTTAGTACAAAACCTCAGTAGGAAAGGGCCGTGCTTTTTTACGATTCTGTCTCATGCACAATAGGATGGCAGATAGTATCCAATCCTGTGCGATGAATGGCAAGGTCACAAGGTCAGTATCTTTAAATGCCAGGATGTTATGATACATAGGAAAACATGCTGACATCTGATTCATTAGCTGATTAGATATAACAACACAGTCATCAGCAATGAAATTTATCAAGTGAATATAATTTGCTGTATGTTAATTGTATACTGATAGGATATTGAAGAAAATTTTCAAAAAGTAGCGCTGATATTAGTGTTTGATTATGCCAAAATTATTAATGGCTGTAAGAGTATTTTAGACATGCATTATATATTACTCAACTGTATCATACATAATGTACATAACGTTATTGTCACAAACACCACTGATATCATTCTGCTATGTCATTGTTTTTCATTATGTAACCACTGAGAGAACATTTCTTTTATTTGTCATCAAAAGACAAAAGTTTTTAGACAATCATTCTTTGCAAACTGAAAAATATAGGTGCTTTACTCTACATATTATTGAGATGCTGTAAATAAACATTGTTTTGACTCAATTGTAACAGTGGATCAAGAAATCCTTTTGTATAGATTTTTCTGAGCGGTTGCTGATGGGAGAGGGTGGGTTTGTCTTTGCATCAAGAATAAAGCAACATTTTGCACACTTGGTGAAATATAGACAGTTATAATACATCTGAGAATTTTTATTCTGCACACTTGTAGACCTCCTGGATTTACTACTATAGTTTACATGCTTTATAATTTTATTACTGTTTTACAATTTTTTCCCTCTTCAGCGATTGGTATAATCCCAAAGCTGTGTGGTTGCAACATGATAAATGTAACATGGTGGTCAACAGTCTCTATGACCTCAGTGACCTTCAATTTGACCTCACGCCAAGAGGTTATGACCTTGACAATGCATGGCCTTCTTTTGCCAAGTAAGTTAAAATGCTTAATACTTTTTAGTATTTAGTTAATTTGTTCAATTTCATAAATTTGTATATTTCACACTCTTTCCAGTTCAGAAAAATTTTGGTATCATGTGGACAGTGAACTACAAAATTATCATCTTTGATCCGAGACATTTGTTTCAATACACTTGTGGCATTTACTTTTTCTGAATGCAGAGTGATCTTTATTGATGTTCTAGCTGAAGAATTTTACTTAATAAATACCCATATTTCAGGAAGAGTGTTGGTGGGGTACATAACTGGAATCCTCCCAGCCGAGCGGACAGTATGAGCAGCTTAGTCAGCATACCTATAAATGTAAGTAAATGATGACAGGCTTGGTGTTAGTACAAGCTGATTCCTTCTCCAAGCCATGAAAGCTTATAACACAAGTAAATGACAAAAGGCTTGGTATTAGTAAGAGCTGATTCCTTCTCTAAGCCATGAAAGCTTATGATGTAAGTAAATGTTAACAGGCTTGGTGTTAGTACAAGCTGATTCCTTCTCCAAGCCATGAAAACTAATGATATGAGCTTATACCTGGTGTCTGTGATGCTAAGGGAATGATGGTCAGACTACCCCTGCAGACCATTTCATGAAAGTGCTTTTGAAATTTTTAAGAATTTTTTGTAACTTTTACCTGAATACAGATTACAATATAGCTTTTTAAAACTTTGATATGCAGAATTAGAAATGTTTTGTTGCATTTTGGGAGGAAAAATATCATCATGGATTTAATAATTTCAGGTTCAGGTTCTTCTTATTTGCGAAATTTGAATGTTACGAAAAATCATTCAAATTTTGTTAGCACTTTTTTTCAGGGTATACATCAATCCATTGAAAAATCATCAGTCTGATTAGATTAATTACTTATAATTTTATTTCTCGCATCCATATTTTTAGAATTAATGATGAATGCAAGTTTCTTTTGTGAACTATTTCTTTCAAACCCAGAAATAAAGCCACAAAAAGCATTGTGACATGACATCATAGGAGAAATTCTTTTCATGGACATATATTAAACTTTGCTTTGCCATTACACACCAAAGTTGTATGAGAATGATAAAATCTCACATTACAATGAAAGACCATGTGACTTTCACACATATTTGCAGAACTCACTACACTGACACAAGTGTCTGGTTATAGTAATGAATCAGTCTATAAAACTTACACTTCTACCGTATTTCGTTCTTGTAACACACTGTAAAGTTACATACACACACATACACTTCCAGTGAAAATGAAATATCGTTGGACAGACGGACAAGTCTGGTAATAATGCCGTCTGTCCCATACATAACCTTAAATTTCCGGACCAATTGTTCAGTGAAGATTGAACGAAAGCTAAAACAGAAACTAAAGATTTAAAGACCCTTTCATTTGTATGGGGAAAATATGTTGAAAATGATAATTTTTGTATTGGTCTTTTTAAAGAAGAAGAATCATGGAGAGATGTGTATTTACTTGCCAGAGATTCACAATAAACCAATGAAAATTAAAGTGAGCTGTTGTTATATGATTTTTGTGACCATCTTTCATAAAATGTATATTTTGTTTTTGATCTGGTAAAAGTGGCTTCTGTCTGGTGAATTGTCCTAGTTTTTGTTTGAAGTACATTGACAAATCTGCTGTTATCAAATATACAATGTATTGTGGAATAAGTAAATTATAAAGACTTTGTTTATTACAGGAAAGTATGTCTCATAGGCATGGTCTATCCGTTTCCCCTAGCGACTCTGTCAACATGACTGAGTCTATCAGGTCTGAAATGATGGACCAGATAGATGCACTTGAACAGCAGAAAAAGACTTTCCAGCAGTCTGTGGTCTCCACTCAGGGAGAGCTACAGTCATTACAGGACAAGCACAAGCAGTTGGTGGAGCACAATCAAACAGTGCAAGCTGAGCACAAGGATATACAACAAAGGTCTGGATGTCACTGTGTTGTACAAAGTCAATTACTGTGTACTCAAACTTAAGTAAATTGAACGTCTGTTACATTGAACTGTATTCATAACCCTGATTGGAGGACACATGTCCTGAGAATAATCATATGATTAAATCAAACCCATGGTTACTTGAACTATTTAATTTGGACAGTTGAAGTTTGACTTAATGAGAGTGAACTGTTATGCCCTTTTCTCTCTCACTTTTTTTTGAGATATCCTTTCTTTTTGAATACCATGTCCTTATTGCTGTAATATATACATGTCAGTTCTTTCCCTTTGTACGTTATGTCTTTTACTTTGTCTTGAGATATATATGCCCTAATATATTCTCTTGTATAATATCTTTACTTCTATCTATTTTGGGGAAGGGGATGTCTATGGTCTCTTTTCTCACTGCCTACCATGCAATCATCTCATTTATCTCTTCCAGATATGATCGTCTACTGTTAGATATGGAGACTAAAGAGAAGGAGTGGTCAATGAAGGAGAATTTATTAATCAAAGAGCAACAATCTACAGAAAATCAGCTACAAAAAACTCATGCACAAGTTACCTCCCTGGAAGAGAAACTCCAGCAGGTGGAGTCTTCAAGAAAAGATTCAGATAGTGGTCATATGGCTAAAATCTGTGACCTTGAAAAGAGCAACTCAGATCTTCAACTTCAAGTATGACACAGTTTTATTATCATTTCTTGTACATTAATAAATACAGTCCTTGTTTAAGTAAGGTACACAGCAGAAATAGAATAGAAGGAATATTGGTATTTGGAGTCATAAGGTTATAGGTCAAGGAGACATAATTATTTCAAAGGTGTCAGTTTTCAACATATTTACTCGACATACTAATTATCTCCTGTGGCTGAGAGGATTCAATAATGAAGCCTTGTTCTTGTTTATTTGTTTGGGTATCTATCACTTATAAGTTTTTCTTGCTTACCTTGTGGATGCTGTAGAGGACTCCAATGGCATTTGTGGTTTATCAAACTTGATGTTTACGATGTGAGAAAGATCCCTTTTAATTGTCGAGATCACTAGTGGAGATACTCCATGTATCGATGCCCTTGTTTTTGTTGACTTCATATTTTAAATCAAAATTTAAATTCAAGTTAAATCTGGAAATGAACTATGTTTTAAGCACTTATTATTCCCCTTCAAGTTTAAATTGAAGTCTCTATTCACAGATTTCAATTGTCAATAAATGTAATTAGTATTTCTGTGGTTTCAGTGTAGCTGTCATTATTAATTAGAGCAAACATGTGACAATGTTAATACATTACACTTATATCATTTATTTATTTCCTAGTGAATTCAGGAGCAGGCTTGGTGTAGTGGTTAAGCGCTTGGCTTGCGGCGCCGATGATCCGGGTTCGATTCCCGGGTTGCGCCACTATGTTTAAGAGGTTGGTTACCTCCTGCTTCCATGTCGTGATATAACTGAAATATTGTTGAAAGCGACGTAAAACACCAATCAACCAACCAACCAACCAACCTATTGAATTAAAATCTGGATTAAGAATTAGTAGTAGACATTAATGATGTTTCATTTATTTCAATATAGACATCGATTAAAAAAAAAAAGGATTTTGCATCATAACTGCATCCTGCATTGTTTATTTTCCTTGTAGATCAGGATTTGGAACCAGATTTAGCAGGAAGCATTAATAATGTCTTAATTCTTTCTTTGTTAATCATGATTATCAGAAATGTTACGGAAATAACGTAATGGGACAAATTCAAGTAGGATTAACAGAACTACTGTCCTTTATATTGAATTACAGATCAGGATTCTGGAACAGGATTTGGCTGCTAGTGTAGAATCTGGAAAGAAAAACTCGGACATCATTCAAACTTTAGAAACAAAGTTATTAACATCTGAGAGAAAAAATGAAGAGCTGCTTCTGAAACTGGAAAATTCGCTTGATTCTAAAAATATGGAGGCAACTAGTCACCTAGATTCTGCTAATAAACTACAAGAGATTCTGTTACAGCTGAAAGAAGTCGAGACTTTGAAAATGAAACTAGAAATAGAAAAGGATGATTTGGTTAAAGTAAATACTGGACAAAAAACTGAAATAGAAAAATTACAAACAAGTGCTGAAGAGGCAAAACATGATAATGAGTCTGTGATTGAAGGATTGAAGAATGACATAAAAACTTTGGAAATAAAACTACAGAATGAAGAGAAGAAGTTGGAGGAATCAAATGCCAACTTACAGAAAGACATTCAAACCTTGTGCCATGCTAAAAATGAAGAAATTCAAGTTGAAAAATTAAAAATAAAAGAAATGACAGAAAAATTAGAACTATCTTATGCTAAAAATTCTAGTTTATCAGAAAAATTGATTAATTCAGAAAAGGAATTTAATGACTGTATAAAATCTAAAAATGCTGAATTTGAAACAACATTAGGAATTGAAAAGGAAAATGTTAATAAATTACAGAAAACTATCGAAGAAGCTCAAAATAAAGTCTGTGCCACAGAAAGCATGAGTAACAAATTATTGGAAGATATAGCAGCAAAGGATAGTGAAAATAATGATCTGAAAGCACAAGTCCAAAAGTCAGCACAAGAGTTAGTGGACTTGAATCAAAGGCTTATAACAGCCCAGAGGGAGCTACAGCATTCCCAGGAGCAAAGAACCCTGGAAAAAGGCACCACAGAGGAGATACATATAGCCCTAGAGGAGAAACAGAATATGATAGGAAAGTTAGAGATTGAGATACAGGACATGATGGGTAGTGTACAAGTTCTGGCAGTACAACAGGATGCTTATGATACAAATCAGGTAAAATAATGGACTGTAAAAAATCATACTTAGTATCTAAATTAGGGCAGAAAACTGTCTGTATATCATAAATTAGATGTAAACACTTTCAGAAAAACTTCAGATACGTAAAACAGTGTTCAGTCAATAGGGCTGCAAGTCAGAATGCATATAATTTAGATCTTGCATAAGTTTTGTCTTTAAAACAAATATTTACGACAGAAATTCACTTTAAGTATTTTTACAATGTAGCTTAATATGAGTAAATACTGGCATTGAATCTGGGTATTTACAACATAAATCTCCATGTAAGATATTTATGACATAGATTAGACATACATATTGATAATTAACCAGAAATTTTAATTTATAATATAGATAGGTTTAAGTACTGATTATAAACCAGATATTTACAACATAAGTTTAGATGCTGACTATAAACTAAATCTTTACAACATGAATTTGGACATGACAGAGAGAATATACTGGCGCTAACCTGGTGCTTCCATAAATGCTAGCACCTGGCGAAACACCACCAAATGACAGAAAGTACCTTCTCAAAATTACTACTCATATTAGCACATATGGCATTAAAAAAATGATATGTCTGTTATTTCTAAATCACCTCAAATAATTCTTATTGAAAACTCTTGCTAACTTGAATAGCTCATAGTGGATGACTTAACACCTTGTGTGGGTAATGTATGATGTAATCTGTTAAAAAATTTATGTACGGTATTTAATAGATTTAGTATTGATAATAAATATTTTATGTTTCCAGATAACAAATAAAGATGTTCAAAAGAACTTCATTCATTCCATTGGAAACATTTGTGAAGTGTTGCAACGCAGATCTGAGGAATGCAAGACAGCTTCTTCAGAAAACAAAGCATTACAGAAACAGTGCCATGATCTACAAAGTGAATTGAACACACAAGGGCAAAAACTCTTAGATTTACAAACAACAAGCGGTGAAACAAAAACTCAGTTTGAAATTACAGTGAATGAAATGAAGGCAAGACTCGATGAATGTGAAGTGGTGAATAAAAATAAGAGTGAAGAGATAGAGAGATTGAAGGAGGAATTAAAATGTAAAGAGGAAGAATGTAGTAAGTTAATGGAAAATGTTGCTAAATTGGAGAAAGAGGTTCAGGATACTCGGACAGATTTGGAGACTCTGAAGAAGACTTTGGCAAGTGAAATGTCTGAAAAAGAACAAACAAGAGAAGAATTAACAGAAATTTCATCAAGTTGTGCATTATTAAAGGAGGAACAGAAAGAATTAGAAAACGAAATGTCCATTGTTGTGGGTAAATGTAACAGATTTGAAGAAGAATCAAAAGAGAAAGACCAAAAACTTACTGATTTAAATGACAGAATACTAAAATCTGAGCAGTTGCTTATTCTCACTCTAGAAGAAAGAGATCAGAAAGTACAAATGGTGTCAAGCTTAGAAAAGGAGATACAGAGAAAAACTGAAGAATTGTGTTCACTTCAAGAGCAGACATCAAGTATGACTGAACAAATTCAGCAAGTTTCTGAGTCATTTAGTTCTGTGTCAGAGGAGAGAAAATCTGTACAGGAAAATCTCGAGAAAGAGATTGAAGCTGTCAGATATAAATCTCAGAGGATTGTGGAATTAGAGTGTTCGATTAGTAATCTTGAAGCTCAAGTTGAAAAGAAAAGTAAGGAATGTCAAGATGTAAAGAGAACATTAGATGAAAAATTGGAGAAAATACAACAAATAGAGAAAAAATTGAGTGATAATGATGATGATATAAAAAAGTTACAAGATACTTTGAAAAATTCAGAGGCAGAAAGGAAGAAATTAGAAGAAACTAAAAGCAAACTTGATGACAAAATCAAAACTCTACAGACCAGTATATTTGATTTGGAGCAAAAAATGTCATGTCAAAATCAAGATTTCACAGACAGATGCAAGGACCAAAAAGTAGTTCTTGATAGGTTAGAAAAAGAAAGAGAGGATCTAAAGGTAAATTTAGAGGAAGCTTTAAGTGATTTAGGGAGTATAAAGGAACAGCTGAATCAAACATCAAATGAACTGGACACAGCATATAGTGAGAAGGAGAGAGTGGAACTGGAGAAAAATGACATGTCTAGGGCACTAAGTGAAAGTGAAAGTAAGATTCAAGAATTGTCAGATATCAGGCAGACATTAGAGACACAAATTCAAGAAAACATTAGTGTTAGTGAACAAAATAAAAAAGTAATAGAAGAAAGGAAGGAAGAAATTAGAAAATTAATGGAGGAATTAGATGTGTTACGCGAGGTAGAGAGGGAAAAGTTGAAAAATGATACGGAGTTTGATAAAGAAAGAACTCAATTTGGTGAAGTTGAGAGGCAACAAAAGGAGAAATTACAGGAGATGGAAAGTAAACTACTGGAGCAAAATGATAGCTATAGAGAACTTACTGAAGAAGTGACTAGTCTCAAAGCTGAGAAGGACACATTAGAAACTACACTAACAGCAAGTAAAGCCGACATGGCAGAGAAAAAAGGACTAATAGAAACACTAGAGAGCAAGGTCACGAGCCTAAACGAAGACTTAGAGATCATACGCCAGACACTAGCTGAAACTGAGGAGAGGAATCAACAGACTCTGAATTTGTCATCTGCTGAAGTGGATACATTGAAGCAAGAGGTATCAGCTTTACAGTTCCAGCTCAGCTCTGAGCAGATGCAGCATGAACAAGCTTTACAGGTGATTATTATTATAGCGTATGGTAGGGGTTTTATGTCCTCCAGATTTATGGACAGGGTTTTATGTCACCAGGTATGATTATTCATTTTTATGAAGGTAGTTTAATGTAGATGTGGATTGTCAATAGGAATTGACAAGATGCTGAGAATCAATTTTTATGCCCTCAGATGAACGAATCTGAGGCATATTGTTTTATTTTGTTAAACTCTGTCTCTGAACTCAAACTCGGCTGTAACTTTTGAACTTTTGATTTGTATTTGTCATGCAAGCTACTTCAGAATGGCACATCAAACTAACATGGAGATTTGTTTTCCTTTGTGTATTTGTCATGCAAGCAACTTGAGAATGGTCTTTCAAAATGAAATGGAAATTTGCTATAAATTGATCATAATCATAATTTACATGCCACAACTAGTCGCAAAAAATGGAATGTGTTTCAACATACCCTTCTTAATTGTTGACACACCCTTCTTAAACATTTATTTTTATATGACACATACTTCAGTACCTATAGGAATGACAATGAAAAAACATATGGTACATTACAGAGTTATTCTACTCAAGATGACTCCCTCCAAGAGATGAAAGAGAAGATACTACAGCAAGAGACGCTAATAAGGGAACTTACATCAGAATTAGAGGAAATCAAAGTGTCTAGAGAAAAAGAAAAGTCTGGACAGGTGTTACAGGTATGTCCATTTGGTGTAGTTATGGGCAATGGGGAAATAGAGAAGATCTAATTTTCTAGAAAAAAAATTCTCTTGTCCTCTTTGGTATTGTTACATCCATGAGCAATAGGAAACTGGAGAAAATGTAAGTGTTCAGAGAAAAAGTTTGGACAGGTGTTAAAGGTCTGTGTGTTGTAGTTGCATTAAGGTTCCATAGGGAATTAGAAGGGATGTCCAGAGAGAAAGACAATGGTTATAAACATAACATCTCTGTCGAAATTTAGAAGAATGAGTAAATAATCAAAGAGTATGGATTTTATGGAGAGATGATTTAGGTATGTATGATATTTTTATTCAAATGAATAAACGCTCAAACAGTTTCAGTAAATTATATTTACCTCTGTGTTATAGGTAGATAACCTTCGTCATCAGTTGGAGGAGATTAAGTCTGACAAGACATTACTGACAGAACAACTTGTGGAGGTGAGTAGAAGAGCTTAAGCGGTATGAGGAGGTAATTCTAATAGCCAGATACTGTACTGTTTACATTGAGAAGTCCTTATGGAAATGTTTACTTTTCCCTCATGGTTTTTTGGAGACTATAGTATAGTATACTCCTTCTTCTTTTTATATTAATATGTTTTGTGCATTTTTCTTGCATCTCATTTTGAACTATTATTTTTAATTTATCTTTTTCAATACTTTATTGGCAATTGTTGTAATGCAGATGTATTACCAATTTGTGTATGACATTGTACAGTTCCTATTTATGTGTTATTTCTGTACCATCATTTCCTTACTTTACATTGGTTTTCATTGAACTGATTTACATCACAATTATTTTGCGTCAGATACCTACCTAAAGGGTAGATAAATTTTTATTTTTTATTCACAAACACCCTCTCGAAGAATGCATGACTTGTTCTATGCATTGTGGGAATCTGCATGAACTAATATCTTACTTTGAATGGAAAATTTTAATACATTGTTCTTTTAAGTTTTATACTTTTCGCCACAGGTACCTGTAAGTTTGTCAGTTGTTTACTTTGAGATCTTTACTAAACATTTCACCTTGTAACATGATGAAATGTTAAGGGGAAATTTCAAAGTAAACAACTGACAAACATGCTTGTCTACAGGCACCTGTGGTTTAATCCATAAACTATTGCACAACGCAGTGGCATTTTTCCCTATTTTATTTCTTTGAAGATATTGACACAGCTAGGTATCACTGATAACCCATGGCTGATAATTGACTGTTTATAGTTTAAATCATTTTAACAATGCTGTATTCACAGTTACCTTATTTCTTCTCATCATGGTTCTTTTGGTTTTTGCTTTATTATCTCGGATAATTTCTGATCCTGTCATTAGTTTTGATAAGATGCTTGCTTGTATCTTCCTTTTCAGATAAGAAAGGCCCTAGATTCTGAGAAAATTCAGGTGGCCACCTTGCAGGTAGGTATGGAGACTTGAGATGCACAGTTGTAACAACATTACCAGCAGGTTTTACTTCTTATACCCACTCTTTAAGTTCTGACCGAATCTGTCTGTTTGCAAAACATTAAAAGTTCTCGTGATTTTGACCATGCCTCTGTTATTTTTCACTGAGGGCATTTGGTGTATGGGCATGATTCTTTTAGTAAAATTCTTTGTATGCAGTCACATGATTGCTTCTATTAAGTTACATGTACGGGCTGAATATCAGTAATGAGTTTTGATATGAGTAGCAAAGAGCATAGAAAGAGACTGCTGTGTAATTTATTCTTTGTTCAGAAGACCTTGGTACAGTAATCCTGTAGCCAGTGTTGTCATGTTAAACACAACCTACGTGTAGGAAGGGAAAAATTGGACAAGCATATAACTGGATAGTGGATACAACAGTAATTCAAGGCAATTAACACAGGCTTTATGACACTTACTAATGTATGAAGCCTTTCTTCCTGCAATGTACATGTATATATTTTAATGAGAATTGATCATAACATTCCATGTGAAATAGAAAAGAATCCTGCTATATTGAAATCCAATAGATTGAAGTGTTTTTTCATTGCCCCTTCCATTTCAATAGAACCTGGTAAGTCTGTACAAGAATATGTTAGAAACTCAAGGGAAATAGCACATCAGATTGATGTGGATGCTATCGCTGTACATACAAGCCCATCATTTCTTGTGATAACGGCTTGAATCTGTGGCCATTTAGTCAGGATGAGAAAACGGGGCAAACCACCATTTTGTACAGGTACACTGGCAGGCCTTCCCACATGTCCTTACCGAGGCGTAACCCATATTTTATGAGAGGAATTTCAGTGCATCACTATCTTGCTACTGTCGCCATGCCTGAATCATTGGGGACTCTCTCTTTATCTTGGAATAAAAACGTAATTTCTGTTGATATACAATTTTGTTTATTTTTAAATTTCAGAGAAAGATCCAGGAGCAGGAAGAGCTGCTACAAAGGTCAGAGAAGGACAAAGACATTGAAATCTCACAGCTAAAAGAGGACACAATACAACTCAAGAAAAAACTCATTAAACTCATCAAGTAGGTCAAACTATCAAGTCTAGGCATGATTGCAAGAAACACTCAACCAAGTATAGAATAAAAACTGTCTATCTTCACTTGAACTATGCTTTATACTAGAAGTACAAAACCTCACTGCAGCGTAGTAACTGTAAACCTTAAGCAGAAGGTTATTATACAGTGAGCTTACAAATGAAATAGAAGAATTGGGTAATTAGCCTCAGAATACATGTAGTACAATTATTCAACTACAGTGACAGAAAAAGTGATGTCATTATAAGCCTATATTTGTAATTACCGGCAAGAAAAAGACTAATATTGTTGACTGAAGGATCTTCATATCCAGTTTAACTAATGCAGGGTAGTAGATTTATTGTGACGTCAGAATAAAATTGGTGTTTGATGGACCATTTATTAATTATGTAACATTGAAAAAAATGTCAACAGTTATATGTTGAATATTACGTGACCTGTCAATGCTTATGGTAATGTTGTGCTTGATTGACTTGAAAGCAATCCTCAAAAATAATGTACAAATGTGGTATTGTGTCGTTACATAATTTACATAATGGTTTTTACACAAATTATTTCAAGCAAAAGAGAAACATACTGGCAACATTTAAATATTTTTATTGATTTTTTTGTTGTGATTACGATTTTTGTTTCCGCACAGGGAGAAAGACTCTCTGTGGCAGAAGACAGATGAATTAGCACACCAGCAGAAAGTGCAGGCTTCAGAACAGTGGGTGGATGATAAAACTATACCTAACTGTATGGCATGTAGTGTCCAGTTTAGCTTTACTGTCAGGAAGGTGAGAAATGAGAAAGATGAACCATATGATATGCCCTAATATGGTTTTTGTGATAATTGTCTTATGGTACAGTTTGCAATACAAGGTATCATTCTTATTTTATGACAGACGGGTTCTTTTTTAAATGAAATCATAAAATGGTTTTTTTTTTAATTCAAATGAGCAAAACATTTCTTCTTTTTACATCCCAGAGGTTTCGTCCCAGAGGTCTCTTCTGTTTACATCCAAGAGGTTTCTTCTGCTTACATCCCAGAGGTTTCCTCTGTTTACATTCCAGAGGTTTCTTCTGTTTACATCCTAGATTTTTCTCCTTCATTTGAATTTCTCAGAAATAAAATGCCCTTTTAAGGTAACCAGTGTACAGTTGTAAACCTACTGAAGAAATACCTTCTCAGGAGCAAAATGTACATATGTACCACCACACATTTGTTGTTTCTCACAAGCAAATTTCCAGGGAAAGAAATGATTTTGGAGTAGCATTATTGTAGCATATATTTTAAGAAAGGTCTTAACAAGACAATCATTTTAATACCATGTTTGAATATCATGGACTGTAAGCAGAAAAAAGAGAGTTTAAGTGGAAAAAAAATTGAGGGCCAAAATGTTTTATTTCATTTAAATCTATAACATTTTTATTAGATGGAGTATCAGGGTCGTGTTTGGTGTCTGTCTAATAGAAAAAAAATATACTATATGGGTAAAATAAACAAATGTTGAAAACAAATTCAAAATACAGAAATAAAAATATTTAATCAAGTTTAGATGTCAGCACTGATTACACAATATTGTAAAATCAGGAGTACAACTGTTGACAGACTACTATATGTAATGATTTGTCGGCAAATCCTGACATTTGTGCAAGACGTAGTCTATTATACATCAGATACCTTCAGACAGATCGTTATTGCAGAGTAAACTTCATTTTTTACATGTTTAGTAAAAAATAATGAATGGGAACTCTCAAATAAAGATTTGAGCGTGTTTTGAGATATATACTGTATCAGGTCATATATGTCTCCTTTACTTTTATAGCATCATTGCCGTCTGTGTGGGAGGGTGTTCTGCTACAACTGCAGTAATAATTTCATCAATACCACCTCTAGCAGGTAAAACATGATCTGTCTCGACAGAGTTTAAATTTGTATGCCTAAAATATTTTAGTAATGAGAACTCCATTATGCATCATGGTAACAAAAGGTTAAAGCTTAGCAATGTATATTATTACCATCACCTTTGTCAAATCAGGGTTCAATCAAAAATCAGTAATAAAGAACAGGGGTGAGTTTTACTAAAGATTGTAAACCCAAACATAGACGTGAACTTTGCTAACAAATTTTCATCTCCTCAGTTAAGAGTTCCAAACATAACTTTCACCTTTGTTTGCGTATGGACATACACTTCAATGAATTTGCAATCTCATTACACATAAACTGAGTCGGAAAGTTTACATCTACGTCTACGTTTGGACTAACAGCCTTTAGTAAAAGTCACTCCAGAGTTACAAATGCCTCCTAAATCATGAGACCTAAACAGAATCATATAACGGCACATGATAAGACATAATGTTGTGCACCTGGGTTTCTAGGGGTCTCGTCTTGGAAATGGGGCTTATAGGTGGGGTCCCAAAATCTTGTCCATGCTTGTACTCCTATATCATGAGGCCTAGAAAGAATTTAATGGCAAGTTGTAATACTTCATGACTTGATATTGTTCTAAACATCTTATTAGTACTGATTCCTCTAAATTGTTATAAATACATGTAGAGCTGATCTCATTATGTATATGACAGAATTTGATCGATTCATAATTTTGCACCGGAGGCCAGGTCCTAGATGAAGGTGTAAAAAGCCCTGTTAAACAGACCCTACTTTTCACATATTAATCTTACTGGTGAAATTTGATGGCTTCCAAATGCCAAAAATCTACAAGAAATTTCAATACCTTCAAACTCTTAATGAAGTTGTCATCATAACTTTCTTCTTCCATGACAACTCTGTCTCAAATACATCTAGCATCTAAAAAAGAATATTTCATATTATTGGTTTTGATTATAATAATACATGTAATAACCATAACGATGACAATCAATAATCATAATTCAGTATATATCTGTACCTATGACAAGCCATAATTGAGTGCTAAAATTTAAATGGAAGGAGATCTACTCAGTCATCTTAAGTCTCGTGTTACGGCAAAGAGAGAGAGAATGCAGATAATTCTCTAAAATGGTTGTTAGTGTTGTAATTTCAGATGGTAAATTGAGGAATGGACCTTCTGAATTCTTCTGGTGGTTGGTTCCCTCTGTATCTGACAGGACAACTTTAAAGCAATTGATCATATCACTTTTCTTCATTTTAGTAAGAAGTCCAGAGTCTGTGATACATGCTTCTCACGGAAAAATCAAATCTCGGGGATGAACACTTCATTGCTGTCAAACAGTGACGATGACCTTGAACAAAGTGTTGACCTTCCTCAGACTTTGAACAAAAGCACAAGATCCAATTACAGTCAGGACAGTAGTAGTACCTCCACCATTTCAGGTAAAACTATACAAAAGCACTTTCAAGGTTTAATTACAGACTGGAGATTAGATCTTGTGGCATTTCCACAATCTCAGCTGACAAATCTGTGCAATATATTAGTGTGATATATTTATTACATGACCCATCCATCCAAATAGTCTTGTCGAAAATCATCTCCTGAGGCAGCGAGTGGTTCATATTCAAAAGACTGACAAAGTCAACTTGCTATGGTGCCTTCTTCATTATTTATCCATCATTCAGATTTTTCATTAACTGGTTGTAGCATTTTACCTTTTTGGCATAGTTCATCCCACAAATTCAATTGAAAGAGAGAAAGACAGAGGCTGTTTTGTCAAGTGGTATCGCACAGGAATTTCTAATCTGTGGACCCAGGTTTGATTCCAGCGGTCAGCTTGGAATTTTCTACATTGATTTATCATCTGCCTCCTAATCTGTCCTTCAGATGAGGCAGTATAGACCGAGATAAACTGAGGCCCTGAGTCACAGTGTACATTGGCACATAAAAGATCTCCCACTGTTTCGGATGGGTCTGTAGAATATGACAAAATTATGAAGCAATGCACCAGGCAGGTGATAAAACCATTTTGGTGCAGTAATTTGTGAGGGGCATAAAACAACAACAAAGCAAGACAGCGCAATTGAAAAATAATTCTTACATTTAAAGTTGTAATAATTTTTTCCTAAATTAAGAGACAGATTTACTGTATGGGTCGCAGTCCCATTCCCACAATACTAGAAAGATATATTTATATTTTAACAATCCAGTGGTATATTTTTGGGAAAATGAATAATTTGAGACAAAGATATCTCTGAGAGAATCTGTGGTTTTATACATTGTATGCACATGTATTGTTAGATTTACATTAATATATGCAGGGGTAACAGCACTGGATGATGAGAAGTCTGACACCAGTTCTTCTGTTGACATGGTGCCAGGTCAGGTTGCTGCTGACATCAGTATTTCATTGGTCAATGAAAATGAAACTGATGAGATTAAAGAGGGAAAAGCTCAAAGGTTTGATATGAACAAATAACAAATAAGATATGATTTAATATGATGGATTGAATTATTGTCATCAAAATATATTTATCATTTTTATATTTTCAAATAAAGTATTTTTGGTTTTGGGGGTTTGTTTTTTTTTTTTTTTGGTTTTTGGGGGATTTTTTTAATAATAAACAGAAATTATCATTTCTATCAGTTTCTTCATCAAAAGGCCTTGCAATCAAAATTTGTTCAAAGGTAAACCACTGTCTGAAAATGTTCATGCAGGGAGACTACTCTAATTCAGCTTATTTAACAGGAGTTTTAATGCCCCCTGCACTTAGAATATTCTTCAATACAGGTGCAATACTTTATGATAGAACATTTTCTGACAGAGATACATGGGTTACAGGTATACTTGATCCGAAAATAGTCAAATAGTATGAATGTGCAATTCTGGTTCTCCTGATTTTAAAGAGTTCTTGCATTTGACATGTTCTTTAATAGTTTTTGCTCAACTTTACACTTTTCAGCTTCTTCTTTGATGCACCATTAAGGGCATTAGTGACTTAAGTCCCATTTAGAAAGTTAAAATTGAATTTTCACCATGCTTAAAATCATACTATTCTTTATATTGTGTAATATTTTGTATATTCAGTGAGATAAACCAAGCTAAATCAAGATCGTCATCAAAGGATGATGCATTCCATGTCTTGAGTGAGGAAGAAATTGCAAAGTCCTTGACCATTAGCCAAGACTCCTTGCCCCCAGCTGACCCCAAGTAAGTGTTACTGAAAGTAGATGCATGCAACTAAGCCAAAAAAGATATTTAAGAATGTTTGTTTATCAAGATTACAGCACCGATATAGCAGCTTCAGCCACCTTTTTTTTACGACCACATCATTTATATCCATGCCGAATAATGAGGGATTTTTTACCATGGGACACAGAGTCTGTGTTTATACTGACTGTATAAATGTAGACATAGTCTTATAAAGATCCCCTAACTTCTTAGGGTGGGTTAAATGTAACATCAAGAAGTGATTACTCTGGTAACCCTATTATTTCCCCATTTTTAATCATGGCAGAGTAGAAAGCTTGCACATAATTACAAGCTAACATTACTGCATAAATTAAAGATTTAGGTAGAAATGGAAACAAATCTCAGAGATTTGTCTATTTTACTTAGTGATTGTTTAAATGGTGTGTTTCATACCAGAAATATGTCACTGAAAACAGAAAATCATAGAAATAAAAAAAAACCCAATCTTGTATCTAAACCTTAATGCATTAAGCAGATCTTTGAGTAAAATATTACAGTAACTGGCCCTATATTACAGTAGCTTGCGCAACAAGGTTTCACCGAGGACATCTATAGACCCCTGAAAATTTTGCAGAGGAATCATCTATCCTGTTTGGCTAGCTATGCCCACCATAAATATTCATGGAAAATAATTATTCTGTTATCTCTGAATTCTCCCTTTTCATTGATAAAACACGTGTACAATGTATTCTAAATGAAGATAGAATACACATGAATATTTAAAACCATTATAGCATGACGACCAGTATGGCAATATCAGCTGATGAGCTGGAAAATGGTGAGGTCAACAGCAGCAACGAAGTTTGGATCAAGGCAGGCAAAAGTTTTGCTGTACCCATCGTTATAGATAAACCTAACATATCTCTCTGCTGGGAGTTTTCCTCACAACCCAAGGTAAGAGTTTTCATGTCAGAAATAAGCACTTTGACATTGTTTTAAAGTAACATTCTTGATTCAAAGGTCAGAGGTTGTATGTTGGAGTTCAACAGGTATGTTAAAAATTCAAAATACTGTTCTCCAATTTTCCTCCATTGACTTCAGAGAAATGTCATAACTAGTTACTTGTAGTATATATTGTGATCTTGAGTTTCAGTTTAGATCTGGTGAAATTTTATAAATCCTCAAGTTCTATAAGGTACATTATACTCGTAAACCTTTACTATACAGTTATTGTACATGCATGTAACAGTATAAATGACTCAGTTTTCTTTTGAATACCAGGATGTTGCCTTCAGTGTACGATTCAGGAGGAAGAAGGATCAGACTTCAGACCTTGATACAGACTTGATACCTCTATGTAAATGCGATTCCCATAAACAGGCAATCAAAGGGGAGTTAACTGCTAAACAGGAGGGTATATACACCCTCTATTTTGACAACACATACTCAAGGTTTGTTTTATGTAATATACTTTATTTGTTTAGAAACATATCTATTGTGTAAAATGTAGTTTCCGTTTTTGCTGAAATAAACACCGACAACATATGTTTCACTATATAATATATGTCTATACTAAAACTACTCTGTCAACCCAAAACTGGTTATTTTCATTGGGTTTTCATAAGCCTGCATGAAAATGTGGGTGTATTATGCTTTTTTATTGTTGTTTGTCTGTCCCACCAATCTTGTTTACACAACTCCTTCTAAACCCTTGGGGGATTTTGATGAAGTTTGGTACAAAGAAAGACACCCTTAAGTCCCTATGAAGATGTGCATATTAGAAGGGGAATGCTGTTAAAGAAATAATAAAAGTTATGGCCCTTGTACTTATAGTTTCCTTGATTTTTCTATGCAAAATATTTTGTTTGTTGCAACTCCTCCAAATCTCTTAGGTGGATTTTGATGAAGCTTGGTACAAAGAAAGAACACCATATGGAGTTGTGCATGTTTGAAGGGGAATGCTATCCAAAAATATTTATAGGAGTCCTGACCCTTATATTTAGATTTTTCTATGCAAAATACCTTGTCATTGCAACTCTTCCTAAACCCTGTGATGGATGTTAATGAAACTTGGTACAAAGAAAGATCACATTATAAAGATGTGCATATTGAACATGAATTTTCACACCTCCTCATTTAATACTATTGTAGTTGGTGTATCTATGAAAGGAGGGGGTAGAAGTGTCAACTTGGGAAATGATAGATGTATGAGGAAGATCAATTAACCTACAAACAATTAAAGAAGAAAAATGAGTTACCAGTATTTCTTTCCCTGTATCAAAAGTAATATAAATTCACCACAGTTAGATGAGATATGTTGTTCTAGTTTGTATGACACCTAGGATACAAAATGCGGGCATATTATGTGCCAATTAACTGTTCCCTATGTTATCTGTGGAATGTTTCTGTTTAATTCTAGGTTGACACAAAAAAAAGTGAGCTACACTTTATGGACCAGATATCCCAGCTGATGTTATTGTATTGTTATGGAAACCATATCTACAAAATATACATGTATGTGAACAGAAGATGACCTTATCATCCCGAGTGCAGTAATCTAGTTGATATCACTTTAACATTGAAAACCCTTTTAAGGTCTCTGCATATGAAAAGTTTGTTACATAAATCCATGACAACACTAGAACGGAATCAATGACAACATTTGAATAGAGCAATAGAGTAAATTCATGGAAATGTCAATTATCAAGAACAGAGCTTTGTGTTGACATTTTTCAAATGTTTACTAAACAAGTATGAAAAAACTATATATTGTCACTTTACATTAGGTGCAGTTTCTTGTTTGAGCATCTGAGTTAAAGGGTCAATCAGTATACTTGGTTAAGATTGATAAAGGTCAGCCATTGTCCTAACCAGAGGTCAGTGAAGGTCAACCAGTGTACCTGTCAAAGGTCATTGAAGGTCTGTTTATGTGTTTGTCAGTGGTCAGTGAAAGTCTACAGTGAACATTCCAGACGTCAGTGAAGGATCACCCGTGTAGATGCTGAAGTGCAGTAAAGTTAATCCAGTGATCCTGTCTTGGTTTTCTCTCACCACTATATACTGGTCATCACAGTATAGGTGAAATAGTCATGTTGGGATTTTAAACAAGTATTTTTATCTCATGAAAAAAAAACATCTTTAATTTTACAAGACTTATATGGCTTATGATGAATGAAATTTTTACAGTCGTGTTAAATACATTTATGCTCTCTTTCTTACTATGAACGTGTTCTTGTCCCTTGGGCATAATGTATTTAGATGTTTTTTAATTATAAAAAATATTTGACATGCGAAAAGGTTGTTGTTGAAATGCTCTACTAGTTTTAAATATGTTCACAGCATTTTAAAAACTGCTTGAAATATTCATCGCTGCATAATACAGAAGCAATATTTTATGTAAATTTTATGGACGATATTAAAAATTATACTATACATAACTGTAAGTAAACATGTTTGTACTTGTGGAGCAAGTTATATACAGTGTCTTAATTTATCTGTGTATTTTAAAAAAAAAAGTTTTATGTATGGATATAATATACTTAGACAATGGTGCTATTGTATGTATTTAACTTAAATTGAATTGTGATTAATATGACGATAAAGTCAAGAGGTGTAAAGCACTATACTAGAACTTACCCCAGTGTCTAAGTGCTGAAAATTTTGGTTCATTATCTTGTCTAGGGAGGTTAATTGGAATTTTTACCAGTTTGCACAGGGATAAGGTAATCCCACTAGAGTGTTATCAAAGTACAGGTACTGCGGTCCACAACAAGGCTGGAGGGTAGAATTCTCCTGTCCCAGCACATGTATACATACAAGGACAAATATACAGCTGACTTTCAAAAAAGTGTCAGGAATTTCTAGAAATTGTTTACTTATTGTTAACTCATGTGACAAGGTGTGAATGTTTGAGTTCAATGAACCATTGAATGTAGTTGACTGTGATGATGCAGAAATTCTCAAGTTGTGAGTGACCCTCCCCCTTCTATCTTCCCTGTTTCTTACAGTTTTTCATTAAAAACCTATATATTCAGAAATGTATTAAATCAATATAGAAATTATTCCTAAATATGACCACTATTTATGTTTTTATTATTTTTTATCAATATATATAAGTATTATTTTAGCTTTTCACATAACTCCCACATTTAGGGTTTTTTTTTTTAATCTTTTCTCTCTTTAATTCTACATGCAATTTTTCTCCCAAAATGACTTGGAGGCATGTCAGGTGCCGTAGTCATTAAATGTTATATTATCAGGAAAATGCTTACTGTGTGTTGTTTGCATATAAAATATCGATCTAATAAGATATCGAAAATTGTTCAACTATCAAAATCCCCTATAACTATCAAAATCCCCTAGAGCGCAAACAACAGAATAGAAATTGAATGTAAATGTTTACATAATTATTTATATATATATATATATATATATATATATATATATATATATATATATATATATATATATATATATATATATATATATATATATATATATATAAGTACTTTAAAATGCAAATATAGGTATTTGGTTACCGTTATACATATCTTCTATGATTAGAGCGAGTATAGAGTTACAGGCTCTTCCAGTCATTCATTATTCATGTTTGGTATAATGTCATATCATGACGACATTTATTATGTATTGCATCAATTCTTGAAAACACTTATCCCATGGCAGCAAAGTTGTGCAAGGAGTATAGCATTGCCGCCGTGTGCGAATACGACGGAAGACTGCTCCACACAGAGCTATCAAATTTTCTACAATAGATTTCGAGTGAAAATGAACCCTATGCATTTTCATGGTCAAAGGGCAAGGTCATTATCTTGCTGGGGATCATTTGTTTTGCTCTCATCATTTGTGGTGTTTATTCATTGGGGAAAATTAAGGTGTCAGTTATAGGCAATTATATATCATATGTATGTTACATATTATAACATTTCTTTAGAGTATGCGTACACCAGTCGGCAAGTTGCTTGGCTCAAGACCGAGAGGCACCGGGTTCGAATACTACTAATGTCTCATCGGTGTTTTGTTTTTCTGATGAGACAAAAAACAGGGTCTTGTTTCACGGTATACGTGGTACGTAATAGACCCTTCGCTGCTCTGGATGGGCCAATTATATGGGTTTAAATACCTGGACATTACATTCGGCAACTGCCGTCGCCATAAATATGATGTTCAACGCAAATTACTTTTCAAAATGGCCCAAAAGTACAGCCAGAAAACATCTGAAGACAAAGCTATACACATGGGAGATACTTTATATCTTTAATATATCCATTGGTGATCAGGCTGTTATGATACTCATATGTAATATCAGGCTATCTTATGGATCATGTCAATACTCAGAAATTTACAGGTAACATGCTTCATTTTTAATGTTTTATTATGCATGCATGGACATAAAAATGGCAGTTCACAGTCTTGTATATACACCTGTGTTTTATGGTCATTCAAATTAAATACATGCATTTCAAACCCGACTTGTTTTTTTTTTCCATTATATATTTTTCTTTTCCCCTCTTTTTTGAGGAGGGATGGTCATATACACTCGCACCCACACATACACGCACGCACACACCCATCCCCCCAATATATATATATATATATATATATATATATATATATATATATATATATATATATATATATCTTACAACTGTTAAGCAATCTCATCCACAAAGGACTTTGATTATTTTGTCTGGTATTTTGGACTAATTATTACTAGATTTGTGTTTGATTCCATTCGGTGGCAAGGGTTTTCCTAAGGTGCTTAGCATATCCTTCTTCTTTATTTGTCCTTGGGATGAGACGGTATAAACCGAGGTTCCATGTCACAGCCTATAAAAGACCCATCACAGCCTGGGATTGGGGATTGGTTATAAGCAATTAGGACAAAAGCATGAAGCAATACACCAGACAGGTGCCGTCATCATACAAGTACAGTAATTTTGGAGCAGCGTAAAACAGTAACAAAGTAAACTATGTACATTGTCTATACAATATATATATATATATATATATATATATATATATATATATATATATATATATGTATATATATATATATATATATATATATATATATATATATATATATATATATATATATATATATATATATGTTATTTGTAGTAATCATTGATATACTTCTAAAGGTAACAAGCAAATTCAGAGAATTGGGCGCCCCCCCCCCCCGGCTGTCTTGGTTCTATCAGTAAGGGCGCAGTGCTCTGTAACATATTCTCATGTCATGTCTGTGCATGTCTACAGAGATGCCAAACATGAAGGCCCTACGTCTTACGGTTAAAAAGTTACATTAAATTAGGTCAAAGGTCACATGATAAAAACGTCTGGTACCAACGGAAAGCTAAGGTATTGCAATAAGGGACAGACATGCCAAATATGAAGGCCCTACGTCTTACGGTTAAAAAGTTACATTGAAGTAGCTCAAAGGTATCGGTCAAGGTCACATGATAAAAATTTTGGTACCAACGGAAAGGTATTGCAATTAGGGACAGACATGCCAAATATAAAGGCCCTACGTCTTACGGTGAAAAAGTTATGACCAAGGTTAAAGTTTTTGAGAATTTCCTAATCAGGATGTAACAAATAATTCCTTTAAGTCCAACCTGATTTTTGCACTTTAATCAAAGTTAAAATGCTGAGTATTGATACAGGTTACAGAAGTTTACAAATATTTTATATCAATAGATAAATTTCAATAGCAGTAATTTAGTTGGAGTTGCACTCCCCCCCCCCCCCTCCCCGACCCGTTTTCAGCCATGTGTGTGATTACGTAAGAATCTTTGCCTCGTTTTCATATTAAATTTTATTTAATTTGGTGGGAGGTTGCAAATATTTACTCTTCTATGGAACATTTTGACATTGGTTACACTTCTATGGAATTATTTGACATTGTTTAATGTCTTAAAATTTGTAAAAGTATTGCAAAAGAACACAGGAAATATTCCCAGTCTGGAGGAACTGCATACATAATTTGGTTGATTTATGAACAAATATTCAATCATATATCTCAAAAATGGCGGACAACTTGTCAAAATAGTATGACCCCAATAAAATGTTTTGCTAACAAAAAATTCACATGTAATTAATGCAGAATACAAATGTATATGTAATAAACACAAACTTAAGAAAAACACCGTTATCACGGTATGCAAAAGAATGAGATCCCAACTCCGATTTTATAGTCAATATACATATACATTTCTTAAGAATCTATTTTAGATAGACCAAAATAACTGACGAAAGGTCTCCTGTCTAAGTATGTCATATCATTAACAAACGGAATGACTCGATGAAACTTGATAAGCTGTACTAGACCACACACGAAGGCGGTGTAGTGCCGGTCATTCTTTGCTGACCCTCCATACTTGCCCGAGATGACCGTTGTCTCCAGGGAGATCATGTCGTGATGTGTTGACACGTTATAGTACACCTGAGGGACGGTCACTGCCGAGGAGAAATCGAATGTCAAAGCTAGGTACACAAAATATAATCCTGGGTTGTGAACTTGAAGGGAGTCGTCTTTGAGTTTTAGGTTATTGAATGATATTCCAATATTGTCATGTGATAACCAATTTAATGAGCCAGTGTTTGACGTGTGACTTTTAAAAAGATGTGCAGCATTTTGTCTCTGTTTCCACATTTGAAGTGCTCCGTCAGGGGGCTCGGGTGTCAAGTGGTTTATGTCTGCAAAATATTACATGTGACAGATTGTTACAATGATGAAATATGTAGATGGAAAAGAGGAAAAATTTGAAACAGTATAGTTGCCAGCTTAATGCTATTTTATTTCTCGATTCATTGTTATTGGCCTTGGGGATGGATCCTGGAGCCGCTCACTGTGAGACTCATGTGCGAGTCTGATTTCCATAACTGTAAAAAAAACTTTTGATATTCTAAATCCCAACTTTTTAAAAAGTTATTTTAAGACTTCTTCACATTTTTCTCTTTCAAAACATTTCCTATAAATTATTTCCTTTTGTTAATGATATTTACATATAATGTATGTAAAACACGTGAATGTCAGGACCAAATCCATCAAGTCTTGAACAAGAGAGGATAGGGTGCGTTTAACCCTTTTGTGTATAATTTTGTCTTCAAGAAAAAACGTGGTTCGATATTTTATTTAGTTTTAATGTTGCTAATGAAAGCCGGGGGATTCCACCTGCCGAAAATGGTCCAAAAATGCAAATCAAATCAAGAGGGGAAGGTCACAACCCTAAAACTATAGATCCGCTCATGATTACTATAAAAAGAGAAAATCGTAAATTTTTTTTATCCGTAATATCGAAATACACCGTTCCACTTTTCAGCATAGAAAGCGATGTTTAGCGGATTTTTGATTGTTATAGTTATGACGTCATAATCAAATGTCGGACTTGTCCAACCTTGCATGACGTCATCATAGTCAGATTTTGCGCTAAAGTGCTTGACTTTTGACGAAAGTGGAACGGTGTATTGTAGAACGCAAATGTCACTACCGATATGACATTTGGCAAAGTTACCTGTTTGTAAGGCGATCCCAGTCTGTTGGCTGATAAGCTACAAATCAAGAATTATAAATAGAATAATTCTAAAAATACATCTCAAAATTTCAATACATATTCAAATTTAAAATTTTCAGAAAACCACATTGGCTACATAGTTTTGTAAAACGGGGTCATTGTAAAGTTTTCTAAACAACAGCTGCTCGCGCTCATCTTACAATTTTAACAAGATGTTATTATCAAAATTTGTTGTTATTGTACATACATCTTTGTATTCAGTAGAAAAATGGTTAAAAACACGTGTTGCGTCTTGTGTATTGGCTTCCAATAGCGGATCTAAAGAGGACTGATGGAGAAATGCGTTGCCCCCTGAAAGTGAAATAAGAACTCTGTACGTCATACGAGGATCCAGAGGGGTGGACCTGGGGTCTGGACCCTCCCAGAAATCCGTCGAAAATAATTTCCTGGGGTGTTTTTCTAAGCACAAAAGAAACTTTACCGGGACACAAAACATGGGTAGACCCCCTCTTGAAAAAAGTCATTAAGGGGTGGACACCCTCTCTGGATTCTCGCCAGTGCGTGAGGTCATCAGAATAGTCAAGAAACCAGACGATCCCAAAATTATTTCTCCGAGGACGTAATTTTCCGCGCTTAGAGATGTTGAGAAATAGTGCAGACATAACGTACCAATTTCTGAGAATATAAAAGATGCCGGCTTGAAAGAAATTAAGGATAGGGAATGAATCTAATTTGGTTTTCGTTGGAAGGAAGTATACCACAAAAAAAAAAATGATGGAAAACTAGTGCATCATGCGCTGCGTGTTTTCCGTCCTTTAATTCGTGGTATACCTCTATCTTACTAAAAATATATATATTCATTCCTTAAATCTTGGTCGGCTTAAATGAGGAAGAGAATGTAAAATATCTCCTTATCCATGTTTAGTTTTGTCATTCATTCTTCAACTACATTACAATATGCTTGAACCCAACATTCTGCGCTTAGCTGTTGCGAGCAACGCCGTGCATGATATATTTATTTTTCTACAGAAAATCAAACACGGATGTAACTGTTTGTATACAGCTACACAGTTCTCAGCCTGTTACACATCATCCAGCATAGCTCAGTCGCCGGTAACGTGCTCACTGACTCGAGGCCGAGTTGGCCGGAGTTTGAACCCCTCCGGGGGGCTTGTCGGAGTCTTGTCTTACGGGTAAGACATTAAAACCGATTTCGATGTTTCTTATCACTGAAGACGTTGGCACGTACTCATGCGCGAATCCAGAATGGGGGACTGGACCCACCCTGAGATTTTGCGAAAAATACCTTTCTTGTTATTTTTCGACGTAAATATTTTTACACAAAAATTTATTGGAGGTGTACCCCCTTTCGAATTAATTTCTAGATCCACGCCTGCGTACTGCAAGCTTCAGGTAGGTATCTTATCCTATAAGCATGTAGGACAGATGCCGTCACCGCATATGGATGAAATACATGTACAGATTCCCGTATATCTTAAATTACCTTCATACACACATACGTAATGTGGCCATGCAAGATTTCTGGTATATTGCTATGTACTTTAAGATTTCTGAAAGACTTCAAAGAATGTCCAACTTTACGAGAAATTTCTCAACAGAAACCCAAATTTCAATTTCCTAAATTGGACAAATCTTTATATCTCCCTCACAACAGGGTGATAGATATAGATACAGTATCATTTATTCCTCTCTTTCGTCGGTTGGATAGCCTCAGTGCCAGTAACACGAAGAGGAAAAAAAGGGACCTTAATTGTGTGGAACGTGGTCTACTCTAGAGTAAATAATAAGAATTATTTAACACACGAGTACAAATATGAAATTTACCGCTTTAACCGTCCTCTGCAAACCTGTGTTATTACGCAAGCAACAAACTCGTCGCCCGCAATCTGTTGTCATGATGACGTCATACATGGTGTCGTTGGCTTGGATCTGGCTGCCGAGATCGTTGCAAGAGACGCACAATAATCCCGTCCCTGTTGTCTGCGACGAACCATCATCATTCTTTTTGTTTGCGGAATCCTGACTAGCAACTTTTGAAAAATAGTTTTGATATATCAGAAACACAATCACAGTAATGAAGAGAATAAAGTTCAGAACAACAGACCAACAAAGAAACTTTTTTAAGCAATCCAAAGATTTTGTCCAGGTTTTGTGCTCGTCATTGCATTGTTCGCGAGCTTCGTCGACATCCATGTCTGCTCGCTGCTTCGATTATTTTATGGAATGGAAGTAGATCTATAACTTTGTGTTTAATCTCGTATGAGGTCTGGGTTTTCTATACTACTATATAGTTTTCAGAAAATGAATATCGACCAAGCGTACTTTCGGTTTCCGTTTTAATAATAAATCTAGAGCACCACGTTTTCTGAAAACCGGTAGTTAATTTAAAATCTGAGTTGGAATTTTCTGAATCTAATAATAGAAGTGCGCATTGCGATAAGGGAGGGAAGTAAATACCACAATTACAACATGTATATATATATTTGTTTTGCTTTTGTTTTTCGTCACACCACCTTTTTCACTTTAACTGCGGGACTGAAGTTTGGAGTGGCAAAATCATCACTGTTCCCGCAAAATGACGTAAGAGACAATCAGTATCTTATTATGACGTCAAAAATTTCACGGAAAATGTAACTATTTGCCACCATTAATGTCAATCCCGCAGTTAATTTGATTAGGTCGAGGACTGCGCTTATTTATGGTGACGGTATATGGCTAATGCAATACACTGAAATTTAGACCTTCGCAACCGCCCCATCCAAGGCAGTGATCAATGAACTTTTTACGTACCACGTCTATCGTGACCTCTGTTTCTACAGTCTCATCCAAAGACAGGATACGGACGTATCATCGGCCGGACTCGAATCCTGGACCTTTCAATCATTTACCAAGCAGCTAGCGGACTAAACTACGCAGGCATTCTTGGTTGAGGGAGAAGAACCCGGAGTTTTAAGATAAATACTAACCAATCAGTTAAAATAAGTCCCACATAGTCAGAATGCTGCTGATTCTTAGGACGAGTCCTTAATAAACAAGATCGAAGTATTAGATCAAAAGATGGATTTATTTTCACTTCACACACATTTCCTTGATAGGCAACAATATAATTATGAAATTATTGAGACGACGTGAAAGCTTTTAAATCTTACAATTCTTTGAAATGACATTTATACAGGAGTACTCAAGTTCTTAAAATGACACCCACCCCCCTTCCCAAAGAAACAAAACAAAACAATTTAAAAAAAAAGACAACCCCAAAATCAGCAAGACATTAAATTACACTACAATTCTAATAATGATAATACATACATTGTATTATATTTTAAAAAGTATATATTAATATTTAAAACATCTTTTACCCATTATATATAAATGTGTCATTTTTTTCAAAATTAAGCGTGGGCTGATCTAGTTCTTTATGGAATTTACAACCTGAGACACAGAACACTCTCACAAAGGGGATGTACATGTTAGGTACAAAATCTTTTTATAGAAGCAAACCAGTCTCCAGGTGAATCGTCAAAGCACAATGGATATCAATTACATTTCATTATTATTGGAAAACACATTGTATAGGCTTCATCTTCGTTATCAATTATTATCTCACTCTCTGACTATGTCTGATTTATAGTAAATTGCTGTTGTTATATATGTACATGTATTATATCTATGTGCAGAAATGCATACGGTTAATAAACAATACAATACATATCTCGGGTTATTGGCGTAGTATTGTAAAATGTTCCCGTCCGAGAACTACGCGGTAGAAAACCGAGCTACCGATGTCTTCCTCGCGGGAATATTTTACAATACTCATTCAGTAACTTGTATAATATATTGTGCTTAGAATAATAAAGAGATCATATAACATCATAAGTACATAAACAATGAAGAAGTACCGGTGAGTTATACAGTGTCAAAGTGTGAAAGAGGAATAGTCCCATCCAAAACGTTGCGAGCCCCGGAATACAGAATATTCCAGAATGAGACCAAGTAGTAAGATATATATTATCTTTAACTGTCTATATCTAGTATCTATGGTAATGACAAATTCAGCAATAGCAGACGACGCCAGTTTTACGTTAACGTAGTTCCACTACTTCCGGTTAAAAAAAACCCAGTCCGGGTCCGATATGATTAATATTGAAGGGTTTCACTTCAAGGTAAAGTACATGCAAAATGAAAGTTTGCATATATAAAAAGATGTGTATACCTGTTATTACCATCTTCACGAGACAAGCCTACGTAATATCTTATTATGTACGTTTGTCTCGAGAAGATGGTTATTACAATCAGGAAATACACTAGCACCACAAGTACTATCACAATGCCACCCTTTAGGTGCCTCTGCGTATGGTAAGTGAGTTGTTCTAAGATAAATTTATGTGCCTGCACACACACTGTAAGAGAGATCATTTACTACCGCCAAACAATACACAAAAAAAAATACAGAAAAAAATTACTACAAAATATGATTTACGGGTTACCATGTGTGTTTTACAAAAAAAACCTTACGTCAGAAATGCACGTTTCACCGTTTGGCGTCAAGTTTTGTAAAACACATATATGCTAACCACATTACAATGCATTTAACTTTAATAATGAATATTCAAGCTTGCAGTGACGCCATGTCCAAATCTGCTAAGAAGCGTGAATCTCCTTGCAGTTTTTAAGTCAGTCATCCAGTGAGATCGCGTTAGTAGTGTAACGATCCCCGATAATGCAAAAAAATGAGTTTGACCTATTTGCACTAAAAGTATGTACTGATTTGACCTAAACGTACTATAGTAGGTTAAAGATGAGTTCAAAAAGTGTCCTTGACCTTGGATTGAATGTGGAAATTGTACTTGTTAACCTTGAGTTTACTTTTCTAAAGAAATGGTTAGCCCTTAAAAGGGCTGTTTTTTTTTCTTCCTGTCCCTTACCAGCATAAGGGGCAATGGCGACGTGCCTTTCTCCTCTCGCTGCGCCTTAGTTGGTTATTTAGTAGTCTATCGACTAAGTGACCCACCCGGCATGGTGGTGTTCTTCTCCTACCGGGTGGATGATCTTGGGTCTCTTCCTTCGGTTCTCTTTTGATGACCGTAGCATTCATCGGTTGATCTGGCTCTATCTTGACATCTTGTCCCGACTCTCTATCTCTTAAGATGACCCGTCCTATGGCCGGCTCATGTATAGTGTATATCAATCTCCTCTCCCAATCAATCGTTATCTTAATACTCGCTTCCATGTCGTCGAAAAAAATAAAATTTTTTCAGGTAAAGTACTAGAACATATTCTGAAGTATATATACTAATGTAAACGCGGACGTGTAAGGAAACACCTTTTTGGTAACCTAAGTGTACTAAGACAAAGTCTTGAAATATTTTACTGTAATTGCGGACGTGTAAGGAAACACCTTTTTGGTAACCTAAGTGTACTAAGACAAAGTCTTGAAATATTTTACTGTAATTGCGGACGTGTAAGGAAACACCTTTTTGGTAACATAAACAAAGTCTTGAAATATTATCATTTTTGCGGACGTGTAAGGAAACACCCTTTTTTCAGTATAAATAAGATTTTTTTCTAGAGAAGCGCCAGTTTTGAATCGAGATTTTTCGAATCAAGATGAGTTCATCGAACAATATCGACTTTGAGTCCCTTTTGGAGATGTTATTGAAGGATGATGATATGCAGGAAAAGGCAGGAGGGGGACAAACATCATCTATCCCCACTACAGTAAATCAACAGCCACAACATCAGGCACAACTTTTACAGCAGCAGCAAGCCCAGCCGCATCAACAACAGACACAGGCACAGGTACAACAGCAGCAAAAGCAAAAGCAAAACACCAACATTGCGCTGCCGGCGCTGCCTAAGATTAGTTCAACGCAGCAGAACCGATTAACAACAACAAGGGTGCTGCAGCGTCGGATTCACGTGCTGGAATCCAACCAGAAAGTACTGATTGAGGAGCTAGGAAAGACCAGACATTGCCTCAGAGAGTTAGCTAAGATAGTGTTAGCTAATAAAGAAGACGAAGACATGTAATTCAACATCATCAAAATAAAAAGGTCCTTTTAAGGACCACCCAAAGTTTTACGAAAAGTAGTCATTTGTTGAATGCAACAATTATTTACTATGACTTTTCAGGAAATAAAAGAAGACGAGGAATAAAAATGTAAGTTTTTTTTTTGTATAATGTATAACGGGTAAAAAATATATAAGTTTTTTAGAAATAATGATACGAACTCGTTTAAATGTTTTCAACCTTATGGTTACTTTTCTAAAGATATGGTTGGCCCTTAAAAGGGCCGTTTTATGTTGTTAAAAATCTTCTCATTCTTCTCTCTGTGGAGGGTAACTTGGGTGGTCATAGTTTAATAGCCTTTCGATCTCTCGGTCTTGTTGCCTGCTATACTCCATCATTTCTTCTTCTTCTTCCTCACTCATTTCCTGGTCGTTCTGCTCGTTGGTGTGATGGAGGATATTAGATAGTAATTGTCTAAATATCCTCCACCACAGCAAACTCCTAGGGTTCCGTCCCGGATGACCAATATGGATACTGATATCCTCGTCTCCCACTCTGAACGTAATAACACCTCTTATTTCAACATCCATTTTGAAATGAAGTCTTAATACACGGTAAATGACTATATACTGTCAAATTGCGGACGTCAAAGGCATCACCTTTTTTTCATGTATTCAGAAGTGAAGGTCGAGCTATTTTCGTCACACAGTCACGAAAAGAACTCGAGTTTTTTTTAAAACTTAACTAAGAAAATACGACAAACGATAGAGATAAAGTAAGACATGTTTTATTCACATAATTACATGATCAATAAAATTGTCGTTTACACATAATCAATAAAAATATCGTTTACACATAATGTCATTACATGATCAAAGCGATGTTTTTCTTGGTCATCTTTTTCTTTGGTAACGTCTCCTTTTTTTCTGCAATCTTTACTTTCTTGGGAGCTTTCATGTTAGGAGTTTTCGGAGGAGGCATACTCGGAGTGGTTTTCGGACTCGGTGGTTCCGTGATTACAGGACTAGATGGTTGTCGAGCCTGCGGACACTCGTTAGCCCAATGTCCTTCTTCGTTACATCGAAAACAATTTCCCTTGATCGCTTGTTGTTGTTGTCTCTGAGGGCACTGTCTAAACCAATGTCCAGGTTGTTGACAATGGAAACACACATTATTAGGAGTGTTCGTTTCCGCTGTGTTGTATTTAAATTTCTTACGGCTAGGTTCGCCTGTATCATCGTCACCATCATTATCGTGGTACCTCTTGTTAGCCATTCGTTTCTTGATCTCACGTAACATATTTTGGGCATCAGCAACGTGTAAGTTCATTTCACCCATGCCTACATTGATTTGCACGGTTTCTAGCTTGGTTTCTTCCACGGTCTTTTGCAGTGTAGCTAGCGAACTCGTCAAGGTATCTTGGTTTTCTTTTAGGGTCTGCATCTCGACCTGATGTTTCTGTGCGACGAGGCTCTTCAATTGAGTCAGTAGAGCCTCTTCGTTCGAAGGTAACATGAGAGTATCATCGTTCTGCATCCCTTCGTCACGCATCAAATCTTTAATGAAATTGGTAGGAATCTCTGGTGGATGCATGCTCGTTTCGTCTATGAAGGCAGCAGAAGAACCAGCAGTAACAGTAGCAGTAGGAAACCTCGGTTGAGCCATGGTTGTTTTCTCTTGCGTGATGAATGCGAGAATGAAGTCTGTCGTTTACTCTCGTCTTTTTAAACGAAATGAGTGACCTTCACCCTTAAAATCTTACCTTCACCCTTTAAATCTGACCTTGACATTGATATGAATGTTCTAGACTTTTTTTCTAAAGTTGACCTTGTATTAGATCACATCAACCTTGACATTGAAATAAAATCACGACCTTGACATTTCAAGGTCATAGGAATCGTATAAAAAACCCGTGAAAACGCGATCGAGATTAAAACGCGAATTATCAGTCACGATGCCAGTCACGAGAGAATTATTGAGATCGAGAAAGTTTCGCACGCTTCTACGACGATGGATACAAAGACATGGTGGAATAGAAGGAGCTAGACGTCGCCTGCGGGAAATGAACAAGTCACCGCAAGATTTCTATACCATCAAGTTGAATCGATCACACAAGTCCAGAAAATTCAAGACCAGTGGTATACGATACAACGTACAGTTTAAAGCATTGACTCGAGAGATATCTCCAGGTCAGCTGCCGAGGTTTCTACCTAGGGTCATGAATTCGTTAGTAAACGATTTGAAAAGTAAGTGCCATGCCAAAGACAAAGACTACATCAGACTGATCATCAATCACCCTTCTCTGAAGTCCGAAGTATGGGTACCTTTCACCATGAGTCAACACTTGTCTAGCGAAATGGTCTTGGCCGAAATACAGAAAGTACAACAGAGTAATGAAGACTTTAAGTTGGAAGACGGGCAAACAACGATAGACGTCATCCACATCGAGATGCCTTATGGAACGGGAGGTAACAAGGCGAAACATCTGCATGCCGAAAAAGATGAATTTAGGAAAGACAAGAGATCCATCGTTCGGATCGAAAACGATTCCGACAACATGTGCCTAGCTAGAGCCATCGTGGTCGCCCGTCTACAAGCCCAGAATCCCACGGACCCCAAAGAGATGCAAGAATGGAAAAAGGCATGGTTTCGTATGAAAGTTTCCGATAGATTCCGTGATCAAGAAAGAGCAGCTAAATCACTATGTCAGGAAGCGGGCGTGTCCATAGAGCATGGGTGTGGACCTGTAGAATGGGGTAAATTCCAGACGGTCCTGAGTCCACAGTACAGATTGAAAATCCACCATCAGTTGACAGAAGCTAAGAAGATAAAACTACAGTTACTGTACAAGGGGGACGTGAGAAACAACATGAGACCCACCATGCTGAATATCCTGTATTCGAACCAACACTACGATACCATCACGTCTATGACTGGTTTGATCGAACGTCAACATTACTGCGACTTTTGCGACGTCGGGTATACCCACAAGGAAGATCATCGCACGAAATGTCCCGTGAGGTGTAACTACTGTTTGAATTCACCACCGTGCCCCCAGGACGATTCTAAGGTCACGTGTCAGAGCTGCAAAGGACATTTTCCCAACATGCAGTGTTATTGGAACCATCTGAAACCCAACAAAGTGGGAAAGAGCATATGCGACCTCATGACGAGATGCCGGGATTGTGGAAGTTGGATGAGTAAAGTACTGATGAAAATACACCGCTGCGGCGATAAAGAGCACGTCTGTTCCATCTGTAAGACCGTGGTGGAACAGGATCATCTCTGTTACGTACAACGTAAACCTAAACCTAAGAAGAAGAAAGGAGAAAAGAACTCGTACATCTTCTACGACTTCGAATGTAGCCAGGACACGGGAGTACACGTTCCAAACTTTTGCGTGGCACATCGAGCTTGCGATGCATGCATACACTCACCCATCGAAGAAGAGTGCGAGACGTGCACCCCATTACCCGGAGGAAGAGAAGTCATCTTTCAAGGAGAGAAAACCTTAGAAAACTTCATGAGCTGGATATTTTCTAGCTGTGTCACGAACACCAACAGAGAAAAGAAATCATGCCACGACGGTGTGACGGCCATCGCTCACAACATGAGAGGATACGACGGTCAATTTATTTTACATTTCCTGGTCAATCGTGCATGCATGAAACCCGACGTCTTGATGAGCGGAGCCAAGATCATGACGATGTCTGCCAACGGAATACGTTTCATCGATTCCTACAACTTCATGAGTTCCTCGTTGAGTAAATTACCCAAGGCCTTCGGATTGACCGAATTGAAGAAAGGTTACTTCCCTCATCTTTTCAACACCCCGGTCAACCAGCAGTACTCGGGTACCTATCCTCCGATGGAAACGTACTTGCCCGACTCCATGGAAACCGAGGCTCGACGTCAGTTCATCTCGTGGTACGAAGATAAAGTGAAGAGCGGAGAACGGTTCGATTTTGCCACCGAGATGCGAGAGTATTGTCGATCCGATGTAGACATCTTGAGAAAATGCTGTGGAAAGTTCCGAGAAACCCTTCTGAACTTGGTCGACGTCGATCCCTTTGCGGAATGCGTCACGTTTGCCAGTGCCGCCAACTTGGCGTTTCGACGCAATTTCATGCCTAGAGATAGTTTGGCCATCATACCTACCGAAGGATACCATCCAAAGCGCAAGTATTCCATCAAAGCCCTACGATGGTTGAAATGGATCGCTCACGACACCAATCACGACATACGACACGCTCGCAACGGAGGGGAAGTCAGTATTGGACCATATACCGTGGACGGTTACGATACCAACACCCAAACCATTTACGAGTTCCACGGATGTTTCTGGCACGGTTGCCCCGAATGTTTCCCGAACATGATACATGAGGACCATCCGATACAACACGCACTCACGTTTGGGGAAATATATCAAGCCACGCAACAACGACAAGTCAATCTGAACGAAATGGGATTCAACGTGACCTGTATATGGGAACACGAGTACGAACAGAAGATCAAGGACGACCCGATGTTTGCCGAGTTCATTCTTTCGACGTACAAACAGATAGCCGATCCGCTGGAACCACGAGATGCACTGTTTGGAGGTCGCACCAATGCCACTCGATTGTATTGCGACGAAGGAGATATGCGTTACATCGACGTCTGTTCTTTATATCCATTCGTATTGAAATATGGTATCTTTCCCATCGGACATCCTACCATCATCACGGAGAAATTCCAGAACGTGAGGGAATACACGGGACTCGTCAAGTGTCGCATCTTCCCACCCCGTGGATTGTATCACCCCGTATTACCCTACCGCACGGATCATAAGTTATTGTTTCCTTTATGTCAGACGTGCGTGATGAGTAAAGAGAACATAGGATCCGACTACCGATGCGAACACACGGACGACGAGCGAGCACTCACGGGTACTTGGACCACGCCAGAAATCGACATGGCCTTAGACATGGGATATCGAATAGATCGCCTGTACGAAGTGTGGCATTTCGAACAATCCAGCAACACGCTATTTCGAAAGTATATAGATACCTTTCTACGCATCAAACAAGAAGCCAGCGGATTCCCTAGCGATTGCGATACGGAGGAAAAGAAGTTATCGTACATCGAGGAAGTGTTCCAGCGAGAAGGTATACGGATGCAGGAAGTATGTAAAAATCCCGTGTTACGTACCATAGCCAAATTATTTCTGAACTGTCTGTGGGGAAAATTTGCTCAGCGACTGGCTCTGACTCAGAATCGTTACTTATCGGAACGGAGCGAACTGATCGAGTTGTTACACGACGATACGAAAGACGTCAAACACGTAGAAGTCATCACCAACGCCGAAGACGATTCCTTAGACATGGTATTGGCAAGTTTCACGGACAGCAACGATTTCATACCACCGTGTCCCTTTGGTAACGTGGTCATCGCCTGTTTTACCACCTCTCTGGCTCGTCTCAAGTTATACGATGCATTACACCGACTAGATAGAAGAGTACTCTATTTCGATACAGATAGCATCATCTACGTTCACGACAAAGACGCCTGGTCTCCCACCATCATGGATAGTTTGGGATGTTGGACCGACGAATTGAACGGAAAATCTATCACGACGTTTGTATCGGGAGGACCGAAGAACTATGCCTACCAATTAAGCGACGGAAGCACGACATGTAAAGTGAAAGGTTTGACCTTGGACTACCGTACCAGTGAAATCATTAACTTCGATTCTATGAAGGAGATGGTTTTAAGAAAACTCGAAGGCCTCGACATCGAAGAGGAAAAGATCAAGGTCGTTTATCCTTCAAAGATCGTCCGTGCAAAAGATCATACTCTTCACACTAAGGTGACCAGTAAAGACTATCGCGTGGTGTATGATAAGAGACAAGTTTTAAACAATCTCGACACTTTACCTTACGGCTATTGAAGGAACAAGATGTGTGACGACACGACACAGCGTTGCTCGAAATGTATAAAAGAAGAACTCGTTTGTTTGAAGTGTGACCATGACGAAATAGAAGAACTGTTTGGACCACAATATTATCCTTGTCCTCACTGCAAGAGAGAAACGTTTGAGGAAGACTTGGGATGGTATTGTTACCAGTGTCATTTCGAGGTCTGTGAAGATTGTACTCATCCAGACAATTGTCCGTTTTATCGATGTCGACATTGTCAAAACAAGTCCGACGATGGAATCTGTTGTCTTAAATGTAAACAGCTGATTTGTAAGTCGTGTGTGACAACGACATGTATCTATCTTCAATGTGAATTTTGCATGGAAGGTATCGAAGAAGACAAACTCGAAGATTCCATTTGTGCAGACTGTCGCCTAAGAAACATTGAGAAAACGAATCATTTTACCGTCGGATGCCGAACGAGCAAGATGTGCGACGACATTCGTCCGATGATTAAACTGGCACTGTGTATGAACATGAACCTACGTAAATGTAATGGATGTTTTCGAGGAGAATCATGTGATTATGATTTCGAAAGGATCATGAACAATGTGTTACACGACGGGAACATTATATCGGACATCATCATGTTAGTGTGTCGTTTTCATAAGACTTTTGTGCCTAGAGCCTACGTGAAAGAAGAACTCATAAATGTTTTACCTTTGTATTATTCGAATCTTCGTTCTATCTATTGTTGTCAATAAATTTGTATAGAACACAATAATGTAAAACATTTGTTTGTACAAATAAATTTGTGTAAAACATTTGTTGTAAAATAAATTTGTGTAAAACATTTGTTGTAAATAAATTTGTGTAAAACACAATAATGTCTTATTATTCATGGTCTTAAGCTATCGACGTCATTTGACGTCATGACTTCAAACGTGCGGGTCATAGATTCGAACTTGATCGACGATGCATTCGTGTTTAAACACGAATTTACCATGGTGGTAGCCGGACCTAGTCGTTCGGGAAAAAACAGAATTTGTTAAGAAGTTGGTGAATCTGAAAGATTTCATCATAAGACCACCACCCCGACGAGTCATCTGGTGTTATCGAGAATGGCAAAAGGCTTACGAAGACATGAGAGGTGACGTCAAGTTCATCAAAGACATTCCAGAAGACGACGAACTCTTAGTATCCGATACTACCGTTCCCCATCTCCTGGTCTTCGACGACATGATGGGTGGTAAAGCCGGCGACTCCATCGTGGATTGGTTCACGAGAAAAGCCCATCACCGCAATACCAGTGTGGTATATATCACGCAAAACGTGTTCGACCGAGGACCTCATCATCGCACCATTAGCTTGAATGCACATTACCTGGTGTTGTTCAAAAATCCTCGAGATAAAAATCAAGTGGACGTGTTATCGAGACAGTTAAAACTTCCTCACATGAACCACGCCTATCAAGATGCCACCGCTCGTGCTCACGGCTATTTGGTGGTAGACCTGACTCCCACCACACCGGACGAGTATAGATTACGTTCGGACGTGTTTCATCATCCGGAAGAAGGAGGAATCGTCGTGTATGCCCCCAAGCTATAAGAAGTCCGACTCGAAACGTTCGAGGTCATTATTCGACAAACCGACGAGATGCCAGGATCATGGCCGAGAACTTCGGGAAAATTGATAGAACTCTTGAGAAAGTTGAAAACGACTAAAGATGCCAGACGAAGACAATTTCTACTGGAGGAGGGTCGTAAATCTCTATTGAATTGGTTCAGCATGGGGGCCAGGAACATGATCAACGGAAGCATGCCCATGACCAAACCGACGGAAAAATTCGTCAAGAAACATTTCGATATCTTACAGGCGATAGCCGATCGGAACACGGATCCCGACGAAAGACGACGTCTCATCTTGAAACGAGGTGGAGCTGGATTCTTGGGTGGGGTCATCATTCGCAACATGATGCAATGGCCGCAACGTGAAAACGACAATAAGCGTTTTTACCGAGTACGTAACAGAAATCCCTTGGAGAATCCTCCCCTCAGACGCGGTGTCAGAAGAACACCGCAACCCAAGCGTCAGAGAAAACAGAGAAGAGCACAGCCTAAACGTGGGAGAAGACAGAAAAGAGCACAGCCTAATCGTCAGAGAAGAGCACCGCAACCTAATCGAAGACGTAACAATTCACCGCCCATCATGAGTGCAGCAGCACGTGTGGCGTTAGAAGCGGCTAATCGTAACTTCGGTGCTAACGTGGAGCCTTATTTCAAGACTTTCAAGAAACCCATACCCCCTTTGAGACTCAAAAGAGACAGTGGATCCTCCTCTTGGGTACCTGTATAAAGTTTTGCACCAAAAAAAAAAAATATAAAGGAGACGACACATACGACAAGGTGGCATTACTGAAGGACACGTAGTCTGACAAACATCATCATCATGGTTAAAAAGAAAACGGCAGGTTTACGAGCTCATGCAGATTTCATCCGGTTATTGGGAAATCCCTCTTACTCCAAAAAGTTTAAAAAGGCCATGCTACGAGAAGCTCCAGACAGCTGCATCTGCAAATTGTGCGAATGTATCTTGAACGTATTAAAAGGCGTGGTACCTTTGACTCCTCATCAGAAAGCCAAGTTAGCTCCAACGAAGCAGGTGTTGAGACTACTCGTCAAACCGGGTAAAAGCATCAAAGATCGACGAAAAACGTTGATACGACAGACCGGAGGAATATTTCCTTTACTTCCACTACTTCCTGCAATATTAGGACCCGTACTGGGAGGATTAGCGGGTGGTGGACGTTAAACAAATCATGGCGCGAAAGATGGTCTTGGTTCCTAACGCTCTATACGAAGAGATGCAACGCAGTAGAGATCCCATGACTTTACCGCATCCTTTACCTTATCCACCCGAAGTCACGGCGGCCGTAAGAACGGGACAAGAATTGGATGCTTTAACGCAAGGACCCAGTGATTTAACACCATCCCAGAGAAATGCATTGATAGGACAGAGTTTGTATCGTTATCGTACCTACTTGGATCATACGAAACAAAACAGTCCCGTCAACTTACCGACGTTACCGAATACTCAGGGAAATACCGATGTCGCGGGAGAAGATCCGACGGTAAAGGAAGGGCTGATCGAACAGATCGTGAGTAGCGCCCCTAAACCCATGCGTGCCAAAGCCAAGATGTTGATTCAACACATTCAACGCCATCCACAGATCTTATCCTGGGACGAAAAGGGACAAGTCAAGTATCGCGGAAAAGTCGTTCCCAACACCAATGTCATCGACTTGATCGGAGATGCCGTGCGTAGTACGGATCGTAAGGGATTCAGACCACAAGGAATAGAAATGTTTACTCGAGGTCTAGGGGAAATCAACGTCCCTCGCGATTACGTCCGCAACCCGAAATTCATCAGACATTTGAAGACGGCACCTACGCCCAAAGTCACACCACCATCACCACCACCATCACCACCACTACAGGATTCACAGAGGCCGACGCCATTCCTTCCTAAATCCCCCGCACGAGAAAAGAGATCGGTAGATGAAGAAGAGGAGGAGGAGGAGGAAGAGGGTGGATTTTCCTCGCCGTTAAATACGCCCTTTAAGACTCCCAAGTCTCATTCCGAGATGGAAAAGAGATGGATAACGTTCAGTCCTAGATCATGGCTAGGCGGAAGCAGTTAATCTTATCCGATCTATTACGCGACATCTTTTACGATCCGGGACAACCTGGTGGATATGGAGGAGTTCGACGCCTGTACCGACAAGCCAAACGTTTAGCACCCGTTTCCTTAAAGTTCAAGAAAGAAGACGTAGAAGAATGGTTGAGAGAGCAATCGACATATACGCTTCACAAACCCATCAGACGTAGATTTCCACGCAATCGTACCGTGGTGACCACCATGGACGAACAGTGGCAAGCCGATCTAGCAGACGTGTCCAACCTCAAAGACGACAACGACGGGATGACGTTTCTCTTGTGCGTCATCGACGTGTTTTCCAAGTATGCCTGGGTAGAACCTCTGAAAAACAAAACTGGAAAGGAAATGATCCGAGGATTTCTAAACATCTTGAAAAGAGCCAAGTCCCGACATCCGAGACGTTTTCAAACGGATAAGGGTAAAGAATTTTTAAACAAGGATTTTCAACGCATGTTAAAAGAACGAGACATTCACTTCTTTACCACGAACAACACCGATACGAAAGCCAGCGTGGTGGAACGATTTCAAAGGACTTTGAAAGCACGCATGTGGAAATATTTCACTCACAAGCAAACTCGACGATACGTGGACGTCTTACCTAGATTCGTGAAGAGTTACAACACAGCCCGTCACTCGACCATCGGACGGGCACCGGCCGACGTGAATCCCTCTAACGTCATCGACGTGTGGCAATACGCTTACGAGAACCTCGGACCTAAAAAAGGGAAACCACCCAAATTCGAAGTCGGAGATCGAGTGCGCATCAGTAAAGTCAAGCACGTGTTTACCAAGGGATACTTACCGAATTGGACGACGGAACTCTTTACCATCAAACGTCGAGTAACGGGGCGTTATCCGTACGTCTACGTCCTCGAAGACGATCACGGCGAACAGTTGGAAGGAACGTTTTACGAAAGCGAACTTCAGAAAGTGATCAAGTCGGACGACGTCTACGAAGTCGAAAAGGTGATCGAAACTAGAAAACGCCGCGTCGGAAAGAATCGCGTCATTCGAGAAGCGTTAGTCAGGTGGAAAGGTTATCCACCCAGTTTCGATTCATGGATTCCTCATCAGAACCTCATCGCATTGACGTAGAGGAGAGTCCGATACCACCTATCAACAACAACAACAACAACAACAACATCGTACGTTCATGGAAGTGGTGTGGCGAAGAGGTACCTAGAAGCGAGATCGTATTTTTCACCCAAGCGTTCGTGGCGATGACGGTCATCTTGGCGGGCATCATTTGTCTGGCTTTGGGACAAGACAACAGAGAATTTTGGATGGTGATGCTGAGCGGAAGTTTGGGGTATATAATGCCCAGTCCCAAGATGAAACAATCAAATTGGGTGCGATCGCGACTGGAGAAGACGTCAACATGAGTTTCTACATGACATTACCCAGCGATGGATCTTTGGAAACCTTTCCGAATAACACCCTGTCTTCTTTCCGTACACACTTACCTCAGATGATGGACTTAGACGACGGGGAATGGGAAGTAGGATTGAGCGAGATCGTCTATCCCACCACCGTGGAAAACGTCAAAGAGGGAGGCAACTACATGGAGATCATCGTACCCAGTTACTTTCGAGGAAGATCCGTGACACCGAGTCCTTCCGAACGTTTCAAGATTGAAAAGCTCACCAACAGCTTACCGTTCAGTGCCGCCGACCGTCCCGATATACGTGTTCCCATCGCCCACCCCAGTTTCAGCATCCCCATCGTGGGCGTGACCTACCGAGTCGAAATCATGACGGGATTTTACAGTTCCATCGAAGGAGTATTGGCAGAATTGAATCACGTACTTAAACACGGATTCGGAAGCATCTTGAAAGGGTTGGCAGACGAAAACGAGACCGATTTCAGAGAGCTGAAGTTCGAGTATTTGAAGACCTTCAATCGAGTACAGTTGTTGGTCACGGGACCCGATCACGGTACCAAATACATCTATCCCGTCCGATTATGTCCGGCTCTGTCGCACATGTTGGGATTCACGATCGATTCGGATCCCTCGTGGATGACCAAGACGACCTACGGCGTAGTGACTCCGGATCTCTACATAGGAATGAGTGCCCTGTACCTGTATACCAACATCACGCGATCACAGATCGTCGGATCCAAGAACCTACAGCTCTTACGCATAGTACCTTTCAAACAACAAAGGGTCGACACCGATGCAAACTCGCACGGACATTGGGAACCGCGCCTGGTGGAATACATACCTCTGGCCAAAACCCACTTCGATACCTTGGACATCCATATATACGACGGATTGGGGGAACGAGTATCATTCTTCAACGGCAAAGTCATCGTGAAGCTACATTTTCGTCAGAAGCGCTACATTTAAACCATGATCGTTCATCGAGGGGTGGTCCGTCAGAGAGGTCGGGGTTTGGGTCGTGGTGTTCGAAATCAACGAGGAGGAGTATTTTCGTTACCGGTTCTTGCATATAAAGCAATGAAAAAAAGAGAAGAACAAAGTAAAAATGCTCCAAAACCCTCAATGAAAGATTTGTTTAAATTATGGAAAGCTCATGCTTCTCTTATAAGAGAAGCGCAAACGAAAAAAGGACCTAACGGAATGTATCTGGATCCCTTAAAAATAGTTATGAATATGCATGGTAATCCCTTTACCATCTTTCCATCATAAGAGGAACCATCCATATATACGACGGATTGGGGGAACGAGTATCATTCTTCAACGGCAAAGTCATCGTGAAACTACATTTTCGTCACAAGCGCTGCATTTAAAACCATGATCGTTCATCGAGGGGTGGCCCGTCAGAGAGGTCGGGGCTTGGGTCCCCTGATAGGACTGGGAGCCAAAATGATGATGGGACCCGGAATGTCGATAGCTCAGTCGGTCTTACCAGCGATTTTACCCGCACTCATGGGACAAGGAGGTCGAGGACGACGAAGAAGAGGCCAGACGGGATCGGGATTTAAAGATATAGCCTTGTCCTTTCTCAAAAAAGGGGGAAAGAAAGTATTGAAAGGAGCACTCAACGCGGGACTAGACATCGTGAATCGGAAAAGAAACTGGAAAGATGCTTTTTTACATCACGGCAGAGAAACGGCTAGCAACATTCTGTCGTCGGCACCTTCCGACGTATTCACCAGCGTAGTGATGCCGGAACCCAAGAGAGCCAGACCGACCGAGGAAGGCGTCAGACGAGCTCTCGCAGAAGTCGTCAAACGTCATAATCCCGTCAAACGAACTCCTACCACGGCAGGAGTCAAACGAACTCCCACCACAGCAGGAGTCAAACGTGCAAATCCGGTCAAGAAAACAGGTGCCGTGGGACCCCGGGCTCCCATAAAAAGAAGAGCTGTCGGAAAGAAACGTCAGTCTGGAAAAGGACGTGTCAGAAGAAAGTTGGGTGTGCTACTACCCGCAGGACCAATCCAGAGAAAACTGAAATCTGCCAAGAAAAGACTGAGATCCATCAAGAGAAGATCGATAGACATATTCGATTAAGATGATGCACAGAGAATCATGCGAGTGTTCGACGGAGGGCTTACAGTTGAATCGAGTTCCACAAACGATGACGGTGTTGGAGAAAGCCCAATGGGAAGAATTTTATCCCGTGAGTTCCATCGACAATCGAAATCCGACGGCACCGATCGAATTCGATATCAAGGGACACGGGGAGGACTTTTTAGATCTTTCTCAGACTTTCGTCTACATGAAATTCAAGGTTACGAAAGCGGACGGAACGGATTTAGGCGCCGACACGCAGGTCACTCCCGTCAACAACATCATGCACAGCATGTTTTCGCAGATCGACATGTCCATGAACGGCAAGACCATCACCCCGAGCACCGACACGTATCCGTATCGAGCTTATTTGGAGACTTTACTCTCGTACACTCCCGAGACCCTCAGGAAACAGATCAGTAGTACCGACTTGTGGTTCACGGATCAAGCTGGACGCATGAATGCCGTCAACCCGTACGAGGACGATAAGACTGCCGCCGGCTACAACAGCGGTCTGATCCAACGTCACAAGAAGATCGAAGAAAGTAAATGGTTGGAATTGTACGATCGCATACATCTAGACATGTTTCAACAAGGGAATTTCATCGTCAACGGCGTGGACGTCCGCTTGAGATTCAACAGGGCTCGTACGTCGTTTTGTCTGATGGGAAACGAGGACGGCAACATTCACATCGAACAGATGATGTTATTCGTGCGTAAAGTGAGACTCATGCCCAATGCGCTGTTAGGAGTCAATCAGATGTTGAACACCACGACGGCCAAATACCCCATAAGACGCGTGGAAGTGAAATCCTTTACCATTCCGCAGGGCACTCGTTCGAAGATCACGGACAACGTGTTTTCCGGACAGTTACCCAAACGGGTATTCTTTTGCATGACTAAAAATGCAGGCTACAACGGAGCTTTGAATCGGAACCCCTTCGATTTCGGAAACTTCGATCTGGAGAAAATAGAAATCAGTTTGAACGGAGACGTCCAACACACCAAACCCTACGAACCTAACTTTGAAGACAATCTATACCTGCGTTCTTACATGTCCTTGTACCAATCCCTGGGAAGGATCGGTGACGATTGGGCTCCAGACATATCCTACCAGGAATACAAGAGCGGTTTCGCCATTTGGGGATTCGACTTCACCACGGACCAGAACGGACACGTAGCCGATAAATTCCACATGGTAAAAACGGGTAACATGCGCATCGAACTTCAGTTCGGCACAGCGTTACCGACCGTCATCAATTGCATCGTGTATGCAGAATTCGACAACGTCATACAGATCAACAAACAGAGGGAAATCGATGTCGACTATTAAAGCCCTGGATACCCATCAACTGTACGATATTCTGTCTCGCGATCCATACGTGAGTCCTCATTTTGGAGGCGTGTATCCTCGGGACGCCTTACCGATTGGAAGCGACGGACGATCTTTCGTCATCAACACGGACGAGGCCAATAAACCGGGAGAACATTGGGTGTGTGTTCACTTCGGAGAGGACGGGATAGCCGAATATTTCGATTCCTACGGATTACCACCATGGGCGTATGGCGATATCGTACGTTTCATGCGATCCAAAAGTCGAAGCCTAGTCTACAATACCGTACCTTATCAAAGTTGGGATATCCCCGTGTGCGGACATTACTGTATCTATTACCTACACCACAGAAGTCGAAAGGTACCCAGATCGGATATGATGCGCTGGCTGATGTCGTATCACCTACCGATCCCGTCCAAGAAGACATGGAAGAAAGAAGACAACGATCGTTTCATTTACCAATGGTATCGAGAGAACGTGATCCCGAGAAAACCCAGACCTTTAACGATGAAAAAACAGACTTGCTTGTGTCGGAAAGCGTCGAATCTCGTACATCCCGCCACTGCTGTGACGTCTGCCTTGACTTGACTTGTTTCATACTCATGATTTTAGCCATTCAATTGTTCATTGTAGGTTTAGCTTTGATTAACTATGTATGATATTATGTATGATATTATGTACAAATGTATTAATCAAAATGTATATATCAAATTATGTCAAAATGTATAAAACAAACAAAAATATTTGTCGAGAATCCGAAATGACCAAACTTGGACGATGGAGACATCGCTCCGAGCCGTAATGGCAGAGTTTAAACAAAGTAGTGAGACAGATATTTGATTGTACATATGCATTGTAAGTGAAGAACAAAGGGACGGTCCTAATCCTTGTTCTTTACGTTGTGTTAGCGGGACAATAAATTGATTCAAAAAACATATTCTTCTTGTTTGTCTCAAGTACAAGGTTATTTGAATAGAACAAGTTCAAGGTCGTATAGACAAAATGTTATTTGAATACAAGTTCAAGGTCATTTGATTTAAATAAAAAACAAAAAGTCTAGAACCTTCAGTACAAGATCAAGGTCATTTTGAAAAAAAACCCAAGTTCAAGGTCAAGGTCATCAAGTACAAGTTCAAGGTCGAAACCAGATATATAAAATAGGGAAAGAAAGCAAGACTCGTCATTATCATCAATCATCATGAATACTTCGTTCGACAGACCAAACCCGGAGCACGTTCACCTTGCCAAACAGAGATTCGCCAACATGTTACATTCCTTGAATGAGGAACTGAAAGGACAGGGGCTTCGAGACCTCAAGATCAATTTACAGTTCGTCTATGATATGTCGCCAGCAGAAGTATACACCCAGTGTGCCAGTGATCTCGTTCAAAGGATGTTGTGGAATCTATTCATACGCTTCGAACCTGAAAAGCGTAACGTGAACTTGAAAGCACTGCTACAATGTCTCAATACCAAAAACACTCGCAAGGCATTCGATCTGGTATACGATGCTTGGGAAGAAATGATCGTGACTTTGAAAGATTTGACGATCATATCCATGCACAGAGTCTATCGATACGAAGAAGAAAAAAAGGATGTCACTATGAGCAAACCGCAAAATCAAGAAGAAAAGGATGTCACTATGAGCAAACCGCAAAATCAAGAACTATCCGATTCGGAAGACCACGACGACCATACGCCGTCCCGAGTGGAATACTTCGCCGTTCATCCCGATTGCATCGGGGAAGAAGATCACCAAAATCAACTCATGTTAGAAATCTGTCCGAAGTGTCGGAAATATAACGAAGCCTTACATAAAGACGAAATAATGATGCTCTCTTAAAAGACAGAGTCGTAATAGAAACTCGATCAGTTACCGTCATGTTGTCGAGACTACTACAGTGGCAGATTTGGTTCTCTTTAACCATCCTTAGACGTTCGCAATGGAGAGAAATGTTATCCGACATCAAAAACTTGAGGGACTATCACAAAGTAGTGATCGCCATGTTTAAAGACGGAAGAGTGTCCGAAACAAAACTATACGTGTTAGAACTCTTTACTAAAGATCTGTGTCGAAAATTCGGAAGCGATGTATTCAAAGACTCCTTCGATAGAGTGAAAGATAGACTCATGAGATTAAGACCAGTGACTGTGTAAACATTTTGTATGACGAAATTTGTAAAATAATAATGATTAACATTCTGCCATTGCTGTGTAAATAAAATCATAATAAACTCATAATAAAATAAGACTTACCATGTTTTTGTTATTGCATCAACCCTCGAGTTACTTTTCAATTTTGTAGTATTGCATCGACCATTTGACTACTTTTCTTAAGATATGGTGGCCCTAAAAAGGGCCGTTTTTTAGTTCTTTAAAAGAACTCAGTGACCCCCGCAATTGCGGGAGCCACACGCCGGGCACGACAGTGCCCGTCTTCTAGCAGCACGAGAAAGTGCTGCTAGAGGACGGGAGGTAAAGTGCAAAAGTTCCGGCTGGAACGGAGGTTCGGGAGGCTGTGATAGAATTTCAGCCTCCCAATCTTCTCTAGGAACAGGAGCTGGTTGTGCTGCCGCTGCCGGTGGTGGTGGTCTTTCCGGTGGTGGTGGTCTTGCCGGTGGTGGTGGAGGGGGTGGCGGGTAGTTCGGAGGGCCGTGATGTTGATTGGGCCTCCAGCTAAATGGTCTTAAAGTCACCACCTGCCTGACTGTTCTTGGCTCCTTTTTCTGTTCTTCCTCTCTTTTCTTTTCGATTAGATTGCTAATTTCATTAGCAATTTCATCCAATTTATCCGCCAACTCCACCAACTCTATTGCTTTCAATCTATGTTTCTCGGAAATTTCCCTTAGTCTAATGGACAACTGCTCCATACTGTATAAAGAACTCATCTTTAATACGAAAATCTTGATTCGAAAAAATCTCGATTCAAAACTGGCGCTTCTCTAGAAAAAAATCTTATTTATACTGAAAAAAGGGTGTTTCCTTACACGTCCGCAAAAATGATAATATTTCAAGACTTTGTTTATGTTACCAAAAAGGTGTTTCCTTACACGTCCGCAATTACAGTAAAATATTTCAAGACTTTGTCTTAGTACACTTAGGTTACCAAAAAGGTGTTTCCTTACACGTCCGCAATTACAGTAAAATATTTCAAGACTTTGTCTTAGTACACTTAGGTTACCAAAAAGGTGTTTCCTTACACGTCCGCGTTTACATTAGTATATATACTTCAGAATATGTTCTAGTACTTTACCTGAAAAAATTTTATTTTTTTCGACGACATGGAAGCGAGTATTAAGATAACGATTGATTGGGAGAGGAGATTGATATACACTATACATGAGCCGGCCATAGGACGGGTCATCTTAAGAGATAGAGAGTCGGGACAAGATGTCAAGATAGGGCCAGATCAACCGATGAATGCTACGGTCATCAAAAGAGAACCGAAGGAAGAGACCCAAGATCATCCACCCGGTAGGAGAAGAACACCACCATGCCGGGTGGGTCACTTAGTCGATAGACTACTAAATAACCAACTAAGGCGCAGCGAGAGGAGAAAGGCACGTCGCCATTGCCCCTTATGCTGGTAAGGGACAGGAAGAAAAAAAAAAACAGCCCTTTTAAGGGCTAACCATTTCTTTAGAAAAGTAAACTCAAGGTTAACAAGTACAATTTCCACATTCAATCCAAGGTCAAGGACACTTTTTGAACTCATCTTTAACCTACTATAGTACGTTTAGGTCAAATCAGTACATACTTTTAGTGCAAATAGGTCAAACTCATTTTTTTGCATTATCGGGGATCGTTACACTACTCGCGTTTTACATACAGCATACATCAGAATGTTGATTTCACACTTATTTTTCATGTGTGATACTTTGAAATGCATATAATTACTACTCATCGACCTCATTAAAAATGATAAAACAAGTACATTCTTCCCGAGGAATGTCGATACACAAGCAAATAAAAAGACTGTACCATCTTTTCGCTTATGCTGAAGACTGACATCATCATCAGTCTCTCTTCTGAAGTGTAAAAATAACCACAAAATCAATATTTCCAGAGACAAGTCAATAATAAAGGTGGACTTTTCTTTTTCATATGAAATAAATTTTCAAATCAGGTCATTACTTAAGTTACATTCATAAACATTTATGCTTTCACATGAAAATAAATATTCACAGGTCAAAGTAATAAATGTCTCAGTAATACAAACTCTCGTATTTTCTTGGTAACATTAATTAAATTAAAGCTGGCTTTTTCTTTAATAATTCATAATTAGATTTAGATTTTACATGCAGATAATGTGTTAGCTTATCTACACGAATAGTGATTAATTCAATCATCATCATCATCATCATCAAGAATAATAATTTAATAATTAACTTTACTTCAACCAAAACAAAAACATTTAACAAAAAGAAAACAATTGTACGAAAACAATCAGAAGCCTGATGGAGACATTTAATTGATTTTTTTTATTTCCTTTGAATTCTTTGAATTAGATTAATCTGATATAAATATATGCTACTACAGGTATGTAAACTGTTCTGGACAAACGATATGGCATTCATACGGCGTCCATTAAGTAATTCGATTTTTTTGTATCCGGTAAGGATAAATGTGTACCTAATCTTCATATTTTAATCAACATAATACTGTCGTGATTTGATAAAACAATGAAAGCAATAACATCTATTACAAAAAGAAATATTTTTATATGAAATACATTTGTAAATAAACAAAGTTTTTCAATCCACGCTGATATTTTACGCACAGTAATCATATTAAGAAAAATCCATAACGAAACAAGCATATGACAGCAATGCATATTCAAAATACCCCAACCAGTAAAAATTAAACAATAGGACAAAGACATCAATACAATACATTAAGGTATTCCATACATAACTAAAAAACTGACCAAGTCAAAAGGACCCCGCAGGATGTCTTAAGGAACACACTTGCCAAATATGAAAGCTCTACTTGTGATAGTGTATTAGATATGGCCAAGGTAAAGTTTCTGCTGACGGACAGACAGAGTAATTACTATAGGGCACCCGCATATGGAGCGGGGCCATAATAAAGGGATTATTTACCTTTGTCAGTATATATTTAAGTTAAATAACACACACAGGTATACATACTAAGAATTTTTTAAATCCATTTTGCTGATTAAAAAGTCCAAGTGGTCGACAGATTGTGGACACAAGAGTTTTATGTTATTTATTGTTGAAAGTAATTATTTCTAAATTACCATCCGGTGTTCCTTATAAAAGTGATATCCCCTCTTGAAATCAAGAACTAACGTTTTCTCAAGGCATGTTGACCTATATATTCTAATACCCTTAATTACACATAACATTTTTAGGGATCGCTTGACCAAGAGCCTTTTTCTAAACCTTTATTTCTTTATTTATTTATCATGAATGTGCTTTGCCCACAGGCTTCGATATTGGGTAGGTTTATGTATTTGGGAGTAATGTTTAACAATCTCTTAGTAAACCTTCATAGTTTACTATAATCTATTGAGTACAGCCACATATTTTGAAGATATTTTGACTGTGGATATCTTAATTACAATCTTAATCATTTGCTTAATAAAATAAATGAAGTAACACATCAAGCCAAAATTGGAAATGCACATGTTTCAAATGATAAAGATTGATGACAGGCGTTCAACTCCAGTCCATTTCTCTCTGTTTAGGATGATCCTTTTTGAACAGATTATCATAAATAGTATATTTTCTAAAATGAATCTTTAAATAAATTCTTATGAATCAGTTTAGTTTTGTAATTCACACACTAGCTGAAATGACAAAACGTTCTTTACGTCACAGTTACTATTCAAATATCAAACCAAAGACTTATCACTAATTGTTCAAGTCTCTAAGGTCAAAGTTATGCATGTCATTGGCATGTTCCGACCAAGCAGCATGTCTTGCACCGTCCATCTCCGAAGCTAATGCATTATCTGCTCGAAGTCTATGTCCCGTCCCACCGATTGTCGATCCACACTCGGGGCATTTGCTTTCAACCGTCGCCCCTCCACAGTCACCAATTGCATATATATGACCTACAAAGAGCGAATTCATTTACTTATTGATTAACAAACATAGTCATTACGTATATATATATATATATATATATATATATATATATATATATATATATATATATATATATATATATATATATATATATATATATATATATATATGTATATGGCATTACACATAAATCTGTTGGTTTTCTGCTAATAAAATAATATGTAAAAAAATTATTATGTAAATATACCAAATGATATACATGTATTTGTTTCAAAATATGTCAATAACTGATATACCGTTGATTGCTTATGTTCAGAAGACAGTTAATCTGGGTACAATTATCTATGTATAGGTCATGGTGTCGGTCTAATGTTAATGATATACTAAACACAAGCACATCATTTTTTAAAAACGCTAGAAAAGAGCTTTATGCCAATCTACCAAAGCAGTGGCGGTTTAAGGGGGGGGGGGGGGCGTCTACTCCCCCTTTTCGCCACATATTTACAAGTAAACCTCAGGATTTGGCGCCCAAAATGGCCGAGTTGTTTGGTTAATACTTGACTTACACATGTGCCTCCCCCCACCCCCAACACGCACACACACACACACACACACTTTTTTGAAATCCTGGATCCGCTACTGCTACGTGTTAACACTTGCGACAGCTGAGCCGGACTAGCTTAGTAGTAAACATGTTTGACAAGGGATCGAATGATCCAAGGTCGGATTCTCACTAACACTCACGTTGGCTTCTTGTATATCTGACGAGACAGTTAAGTCCCCAGCCCTCATTATTGATTACTTAGGTAAAAGAAAGAATTTTCATTTAACATAAAAGAGAAAACACCTGACAAAGCTGTGTGACACAAATCATAAGGGCATGCACACATGAAACATGATAATAGTAAAATATACACGGAAAAACGACATTACAAATATATTCGATTGTGCTGTGGTTACGATGCCGACTTAGGACGGTCAATTAAAGTAGCCAACGTGACTGAATTGTTGTGATTAACCGGTTTACGGGCGCCCACCTTCCTACTCACCGCAAATGCAGCACAACCAAAGGACACGCATTTAAAAATTTGTATATAATCCTCCATATAGAGAACAAAGATAAACAGGTTTCTCAAGACGAGAGGTTATTAAAATGTTAAACATGAAACGCTTATAGAATAATATTCCTGCTATCAAAACTATGTATCCCCCACAGGGTACTTGCATCAACACGAAGCACTTATAATGATTTTTACCACAAATTATCTCTCATTTTCAAAAATGTCATTTTAATGATGTTACAAATAATATATAAAACCCTAATTCTGCTTAGGTCGGCACACATACGTAACAATAAAAACAAAACTTTACATTACCTTTTGGACATTTGTAGTAGTGACCATGGCCTAAACCCATAGCCTTTACGATCTGAACCCGTTCTTCCTCCGACACTCCCAGTCCACTCAAGGGAATCTTCTTCTTAAGATGCTCCAGCTGTTCAGAAGCGTTTGCCATATCGTCTTTGTTTACTCTGTGTCCACCTATCAAAAGCCGCTGCAGAGTTCGTACTGCATAATGAACTGTAGTGGTCATCTGGATATTGACTGCTTTAATGCGCTCTTTATATACAAGAAACATTCGAATTTTATTTATTCTTTGTAATTCATCTTGAGCGTCTTCGATTTCTTGTTCAGAAAATGACTTTCTGTCCTGACATAGCCACTTTCGAAGAACATCTAAATCACAAGTAGTCTGCTTCCATTCTTCATTCTTAGATGAAAATGATCTTTGTTCGATTTTGGAAATTTTCTCAAAAAATTTAATTCTCGTATCGATAGCAACGAGTTCATTTTCCGTGACCATCCCCTCTTCCAGGGCCCTATCAATTATATCCCTAATCCTTTCCCTATCTTCTTTTTCACAGAGCTGCATTCGATGTCTTACTTCTATTCTTAAGGTTGATTTCAGTCCCTGGATTTTTCTTGCATCTCCACTCTGAAGTTTTTTCACTTTTTCAACATCCAAAAGTGCATTCTTGACAATGTTGCCGTATCTCAAGTTTCTGCGAATAGGTGTCTTACATTTCGGACAAGTTCGTAGCTGAATACTTATTGACGAATTTCTATTTTCTCTTTCTTTGTCCATCCAGTGATCCATCGCTTCGTATTCTATGATATGCCTACAATCCTCCAAGTAGACAAACTTAGCATCAGGTTCATCTTCGTTACCAAAAAAGATCTCTCTGACGACATCGGCGTTACATTCGCGACAATATGGCGGACACGTCTCGCCACAGAGACCTATACATCTATGTCCACAACCAAGAATCTTTTCGCAAGGTTCATTACATCGAGGACGATTACAGGGTTCACTACAACGACGGGTACATCTGAAATGGTGGCAACGCCATTCACAAATCTCTTTGCAAGGAATACAGAGTTCTCCACACGAATTCGAGCATTTACTGTGAATGCATCTATTCTCACATGGCTTCCGGCACGGTGGACAAAGTGAGCAGTAGTCAGGACAGGTATGTTCACATACCAAGGGTCTTCCGCATTGATTTCTGCACGAGACATGTAATTTACCTCTGTAACATTCTCCACAAGTTCCGCTGCATGGGTGTTCACATTTTAATATAGCTTCGCATTTCTCTGTGCATAATGCAGAGTCTCTCTTGTAGCATGCTACCCATCCTCTATGACCACATTCCCATGTTTTAAACACATTCCGTCTACAAGTTGTGGTACAGCGTTCACCACAGCGGTTGATACATTCATGTCCACACGATAATTGTTCTTCACACCGTTCCTTACACGAGAACGTGTTGGGTTCCATATGACAAGGGATCATCTGTGTGTGTCCACATCGTGGTACAATCTTCTCCACTAGAATTTGGCAATCTCCGCAATCTTCAAAACAACGCTTTTTACAATAATGTGTATCGACGTTGCATACTTTACGTCTACAGATCTTTGTACACTTAACATCCTCGTGATTCCTGTCCTGAATATGACAAACCATTGGGCAGGTATGACCACACTGAAGGCGAAACTCACAAGGTTTCATACATCCACCATTAGGTGCTTTGTTGAAATCAGATGCAGTCTCTGCAAAAATACCTTCATCATTGGGATGATTCTGACATTGAAGAAGTAATCCCGTGTCAATGATGTTCTCTGTTCGGGCATAGTGAGCTACATTTCTCCACAGCTTACTGTTTTGTTCCATGACACCCATGTTACCAACCACATATAAGCCGTGTTTAGCTCTGGATAGGGCGACGCAAACGCGATTCTCTATTTTCAGAAAACCGATCTTCCCGTCGTCATTGCTTCGGACAAGTGACATCAATATGATATCATTTTCTTCCCCTTGAAAGTTGTCCACGACTGTTACGCGCACACCTCCAAACTTATGCTTCGGCATGAGTCGTCTGATCTCAAAAAGCTGCCCACTGTACAAGGTCAAAATAGTAATCTGAGACCGTTCATAACCCTGAAGGAGAAAGTATTCGCAAAGGGCAACTATATATCCAGCTTCAAAGGGGTTTGAATGGCTACGCAGATCTTCGTTGTGATTCTCGGGATACTCATGTGTTATAAAGAACATGTTACTGGAGACACCCTTGACATTTGGATAATCCATGACAATCTCATGATCCCGTAACTCAGGATAAATTATCTTCATCATTCTTGATATCTGAGGTCGCATTCGGTGTTGAAGCTCCAGACAATCGAATTCCATTCCATTGTTGATCATTCTTTCAAAGAGGGATAAGTCAAGATTGAAGTCTTTCGCGAGCTTGTACACTGTTGGGTTTGGTTTTAACTGTTTGTGGTCCCCAATGAGAATCAAATGTTGGCAATCATGGCTAAGGGAAGTAATGATATGTCCCTCCAGGACTTCAGCCGCTTCTTCTACTATGATGATTCGAGGGCCTATCTCATGAAGAATAGACTGGTATTTTGCTGCACCTGTTGTCGTCATTCCTATCACTGTACATCTACGTATGATTTCCCGATCTTCCTGGAGTAGAATATTCTGATGGCGAGCAGAAGCTTGCATAATAGAACGTGTTGTTCCAATTATCTTTTCTCTAAGACTATCACTATATCGCCGAGTCCAACTTCTATATAATCGCCATTTATCTTTCAACGTCAAATTCCAAACATCATATATTTTCCCGATTTCCCTTTCGCTCATACGATCACGTGACCTTATTTCCTTTCGAAGTGTCTTTTTCATTTTCTTCTTTTGTTCTTTGGTCATCTGCCAACCGTCCATACCATCTACATTTGTATCAATTTCGGTAACATTTAATGCAACAGTTTTCTTTTCACCGAGTTCAAGATCCCTAAGTGCATCCTGAAGGCCCTGTAGTGCTTGCTCGTCATCGTCCAAATTTAAAATATCATCAAACACAGCATCTAAATTCCGAAGAGCCATCATTTGATCCACCTCATCTTCTACTTCTACAACCTCTTCTTCTTCTTCATTGGCATTATTCTCCTCTCGAGGGATATTACCTTCTCGATTTGCAGCATCCATGTTTCTATCCCCATGCACAACATTAATTAATTCACCGTAACCCAGCCACTCTACAATAGCTGATGCATTTTTTATCTTACGTGTTCCTAACTCTTCTCTGGACTGAGTGATAAAGTTTTGCAATCCAGAAACAAGATCCAAATAGAACTGACCCATAAACGACTGTAAGACATCTTCATGAACTATTTCCCTCTCAACGTTCTCGATCCTGGCTGAAAGCCTGTTGATATTTTTCGACAGTTCCATCATTTCCTCATAAGCCTCCATTCTTGCTCTGAATATTTCCTTTGGAACCTCTTTGTTAGATCGTAGCTTCCTTCGTAACGCCGAGAGCCCTTTCTCAGCCAGTTTCTCACTGGTGCTTCTGCCTCCGACTCTCACAACATCACCTTTGTAAAAGTCTACAATTCCTTCCAGAAACTGATCTAAAGCATGATTTGTGTAACAAACAACTAGTATAGGACGGTGATCAATCCTTCCATCAACATTATTCCCATTCCAGATCTTGTAGTTATGGAGAAGAGCTTTAGCTATCTGTAGACCAATGTAAGTTTTGCCAGTGCCAGGTGGACCTTGTGTTATCACAAACTCTCTAGTTAGGGCGTTCTTCACAGCAGTGTATTGTGATGAATCTAGATGGAGCTTCTTAGCTGATGGCCAATCAATTGCTTTCGTGATACATACTTCTTTCGCTCTTTCAGATTCAAATGAAAATTTGTAGGTTGGTTCTTCGCGTAATGCTGATGCTTGGAGTGAGGTATCTCGTTTTTCCCCTTTAAGTATGATGTTCTGGTCAATCAATGGTCTTAGATCAAACTTTGGCTCTACATAACGCCTTAGATATTGAGGGGGTTGTATGGTTGTATCACACTCTACAATATATCTTTCAAATGGTAAATTGTTTTCTTGGAATCTCTTTAATCCTAGAAGGACGTGCTTATAGGCTTCAAAGTAAGCCGTCGTTTCTGCCATAGTAAAGCATAGATCTGTATCCAACGTCGATACATCTACATCTGAGCCGTCAGTTTCAAATTGTAAATCAACGATTCCCTCTCTCAATGTCTTAGGGTCTCTATCTGCAACAGATGCGAACAGGAAAGTCTTGAAATTGTCAGACGACAAGGCCACAAGGGAACCATATATTAATCTTTTGCTGACCTCCCATTTAACTCTCTGTAACTTCTCGGTATCAAAGCTGACTCTATAGCTCAGTCCAGACTTTGTGCACTTTGGAGAGATGATATACACATTGTTGTAAATTCTAAGATCCTGAAATTTTTTCACTATACCCTCTGATGCCATTATTTCCTTGTATTCATGTATACCATCTCTGAGTGGGCAAATAAAGTCTTCTCGCAGAAGTCTGAACTGAATATCCAAATAGTCGTTAACATCTGAGAATTTTCCCTTCTTTTTGTTGCGTCTTATATAAGTAGGTTTAATTGGATCCATTTTGAAATCATCAGCAACAGGATGAACTGGAATTTCTCTAAAGTCATCCTCAGGTTTTTCTTCTTCTTGTTCAGGCTTGTTTCTGATTGCCGTTTTCTTCTCAGATTTCTTCATGATTTGTTCTTTAATGTCAATGCAGTCTTGAAACAATGCCCATACCTCCTCATTTAGTACTGTAGTGTTAAACCTCAATTTATTTACAGCACAATCCAACATAGCATGCATTCCAACAATTGATGTCAATTTTGAGGGTATTTTTTCTGCAATTGCCTTAAAAAGGACCATAGCATCTGTCAATATCTGTCTGGTCTTCTCTTTACTATACTGGTTAGTTGATAATTGCAACAACAATAGAAGCAGTTTCTCTTTCCATTTGGACGCCTCGGCTACTGTAACTACTTGGATAGCATTTTCTGGTAAACTCCGACATTCCAGTCCACGGGCTATGCATCTCAGAAACAACACAATCATATCTCCAGTAACACTTTCATCGTTCAGCGCATCGTGCAGTCTACTATGTTTAGCCCCAATCGTCAGAAGGATCATATGAGGAGACTGATCCTTTAACTCCTGTAGTCGTTTATATCCCAGTTTGAGCTTCCATGGTCCCTCGGGTTTTCCTGAAGGTCTACCACGACGACCTTGATCTCTCCTAAAAGGAAACAAAATATGGCAAGTCTGATTTAAGATACCAACCATCATGTAGAATATTAAAATGGCAATGGGTTATAAATTATCACTTCAAATATGTTTTCAGTAAAACATCTGCCTTGTGTCTAGCAGCAAAACTGTGGAGATGCAAGTTTTCGAAAATCGGCATATGGTCATTGGTGTGAGACATTGATATATAAATACATGTATAAGGAGATAGGCATGGCGGATACAGAGGCGGGGTCGGAAGAGGGGCGGTCCAAACACCCCCTTTTGCAATTGCGAGTATAGGAATCAGAGAGAGAGAGAGAGAGAGATTCTTGAATTTTCTATTACAGCGTCCTTCTGGAATTATTTAACATGCATGAATTCCTGTTTAGCGTTTACTTCTCCAAAGGAGCATAGATTTAAAAATGAGAACACAATAGGTTAAAATGGTAAGGAGAATAGTCAATATAGTGACAGATTTATTATTGTTTGCAATATTACAATAGAATCATCAATGAGCTCTGACCAAATTTTCCATTATTCTTTCTTCTCCCTCTTTAATAACTATGGCTAAATATGGTAAGACGGCTACGTCACTGTCAGTGTGGCAGGCTGCACGGCAGTGCCATATACAGTTCGGGCCAAATTTTCCAAATTACAAAAATTTAATTAGATTTACAGTCATTTGACAACCCAATTTTTAGCTATACTGTAAAGGTCGAGGTAAACGTCTGTCTGACTCTGTCCATATACTGTACAATATTTTGTTTCCTGTTCAAAACATTTTGAAATAACGTTGTAATGGTTTATACTTCTCTTTATTTAATTTAAGACGAGTGAATTAATTGGTTATTTTTATCAAATTATATACACAGCCAATGATATTACTTAGATGAAGCCCTCGGTAGTGCCACAGTGCTACGTAGTCCTTGAACCCCACCCACCACCCCCTTTCCCCCTGCATTGGGCCTTGAATGTGAATGCTTAGCAGGAGGTGTCTTAAGTTGTGTTTTGTTACTGGTATACACATTCATAAAAAGCTTTTTTCGATATTATGTGCTTAGTTATCGCGTAATTATATTTACGATAAATCCCCTCTCGAAACTGATGCATAAACATAACAAAATACAAAATACGAATTCAAATTTATTAATTCCTTACCAGTTCCTTCCATCTTTCCGTCTATCTCTTTATAGTCTGCCTGTCTGTCTGTCTGCTTGCCTGTTTGTCTCCCTGCCCCTGTCTGTCTGCCTGCCCCTGTCTGTCTAGTTTGACACCAAATGTCTTTCGGTATTTGAAAGCAAAGACACCTGGTGGCAGCAGGGGCCTCATTGTTTCACAAATACATCTAGTTCAACTCTGCTTTTTACTAGTATACAGGATGAATAAAATACGAATTATGGTTCATAAACATATCCATGTACATGTACATGTAGTTGAGCATAACACCTCCACCCCTCCTCTTTCCAATGCTTTATGTTCTCAATCGGGTCAAATGTGGACATATGCGAAACCCATAGATGAACCAAATAAGAGTTTATATGAATTAGTCAGTGGCGTAGCTACCTTATATACGTGTACACTCAAGCATATACATAACTTTCACAGAAAAGAACACAAATTAATGACATCCTCACCTTCTATGAACACGCAAGTTAATGACATCCTCACTTTCCATGTTGCACATTCATAGAAACAAGGATGTGGATGTTGCGCGGACACTATTATTTCACATTCATGCACCAGTTGTCATCATTATCAAAATTACAACAGCTGCTAAGATATACATTTATCTCATTCTAACATCCTTTCAAGTGCTGATTTCACAAAAGAAAATTAATGGTAATAATGTAATAAAATCATAACTCATGGTCTCGAAAATTTTAAATTCAGATGTGTGACTTCCACATATATTCATTCCGCAAATGTTTGGTACTGTCGAATTTCAGAGATATGTCATCAAAATGTCCTTGTGAAATGGTGTAACACTCAACTCTGATAATTACTGAAAACGTTGAAGACAAAATAAAGCATAATTTTGATCCAATATTTCAGGGTCTAAAAGCCAGGGTCTAAAATGGCTTCTTGCGCCCTCTAAATTAAAGAAATTTTCAGGGAGGAGCGGGAAGGACATGCCTCCGGACCACCTAGACAGGCAGGCTCGCGCCTACGGCGCTCGCTTATGTCGCCTCCAACTTTAAAGCATACACATTGTTTTTAGCCTACCTACGCCACTGTATGGCAAAAAGTTTCAAAACACAACCCCACCGCCATTTTTGAAAAATTTCTAGATTCGCCTATGGAGATATACAAATATTGATAAAGTCTTTACATTTTAATACGTAAACGATCCTCAAATGCCCGGATAAGGGTGGGAATGCAGATGTAGAAGTTGATTTTCTATGAAATGCATCAGGCAAATGTCGTCATTTATCAAATGATCTTGATTAGAGGTGAAGTAACAACATGATTCTATGTCAGTAAGTCCTGAAATCTTACCTCGGTGGTTTTTCTGCCATTCCTATATATGTGTTTTGCTTCAAGTCTGAAAACGGTAAAATATAATATGTAATACAATTTAACATCAGCAGTGGCGGATTTGCAACATATTTACAAAAATGGTGGAGTGGTTTGGCTAATACATATGTGCCCCCCCCCCCTTTTTTTCAGAAATCCTCGATCCGCCACTGATCAGTGTGAACGCATTGATTTTATTTGGTAAATTATATATTCATACTAAAGGTATTAATTGCTTGTAATCTACATACACGTACATCATAAATGGTTTTGTTTTATATGATGGTAATTTTCATTATTTCATGTAATCAGTATTATTCATAAGGATTTTATACCAAACTTCGTCGACCTATCTTTTCATTGTGATCAGATCTATAGGAGTTTCCTCATTTAGGAGTAACCCATAGACATATGATAAGTGAAAGACATGTCTTTAATATTGTACTTGTGTCGTAACGTGATAAAACATTTGTCCATGATTGACAAAAAAGTGCCAATAAACCACCTCCCCAAGTCCTTCGTTTTCTAAGGGCCCGACATTAGTACCTAAGTCAAATGATACTAGGGTCCGGAGCCATAATCTGAGATAATACTTAATTCATAATTTCAAATTCCTCTGTTCAACAATGAATTATTAATTGAATTTTGACCCTTAATTCAGGGGGGTGGGGTGGGGGGGGGGGGGTTAGAGTTTTACTCTATCGATAAATAGGGAAAAAATAATTCTGCGTTAGAATTTATTTGAACGTGTCCTTACTAAGTTAATCAACAGATGTGTGGCAGACCAGTCGACAGACAGACAATAAGTAAATCGATACTGAATGTTATGATTATCATAACAATTCATTATGGATTTAAATCCATAAAATGATTTGAATATCACATGACCAGCTATTTCGTGATTGCATGATACCATTAAAATGTCTTCGGTGTATATTTAAACTACACGTTAAGTCCTTGAGGATGATAATACTTATATATAGCTTGTTTTGGCTCATTATTTATAAAATTTATTATGATATCAAATAAATTTATTTACTTATAGTTACAAACGTGTCATCTGCGCACACGAAGTTCCTGTAATTGTCATGACGTGAGCGGATTCAACGGGATGTCAAGAGACGAGGATTTATAAACAAGAGAAAAAAACCCACTCCCTTCATCTTGAAATTCAATAAAATGATTTTGCTCGGTACTTCTTGTACTGTAACAATGAGTAATTTTACACGAAAGATATATTTGGAACCTCTCGAAAAATTTGCTGCGTATGGACCCATCTCGACAAAAACCCTGACCCTGCGCCTTCATCATATTTTAGTATTTATTACTACCATTTAGTCATATCGTGTGAATTTTGTCAATGATCGCGATCCATACTTCCATCAATAAATCGACGTTTAGCTAGACTTTAATTTTTATGCACATAGGGTCAAAATCAAATAACCAACTTGCCCGGCATAAATTGAAAATTGTCATAAACAATGGGGGGGGGGGGGGGGGGGGGGGGGGGGGGGGGGGCGGAAACAGTAAACTATCAGAAACGGTTTCTTAAGCTAGTGTATGGACAGTCGTTCAAATTTAAACTGTTTAGATCTTAAAATATCGCACAGCGATAGCAAGCAAGAGCAGGTAACTCCAGTCTAGTTCAAACTATGAAAACAGAAAAGAATGACTGCAGTGGCGGAATTGGAAAGTGGGGGGGGGGGGGGCTTTTCGCCACATTTTTATAGGTAAAGCTCCAGATCTGGCACCAAAATGGCTAAGTAGTTTGGCTATACTTGTAATACTTGACTTTCACATGTGGGGGCCCCCATTTTCGGAAATCCTGGACCCGCCACTGGATTGATATTTAAGATATGATATCTTAAACTACATATGACGTTAAAATAATGCCTTACTTTCCGCAACTCCATTGCAATAGCAATCCGAAACGATAACATAATAGGTGTATTCTTTATATAACAAAGAAGAGTGTTTGGTTTTTCATACGACTGGGTTTTCCTACTTTTCTTTTGTGACATTAACGTGACTATGCACCATGTATGCCAGATGATTTAAAATTCTTACACATAACCGAAAAGGGCATTTCAGTATTGTTACTCAGTTTTTTTTTTTATTAATTTGTTATAGGGATTGTTGTGTTCGTTTGTGTCGATATAACACATGGGCAGATTCAGAGGTCGATATTCTTTTTTTTATTTCAAAAATATTCACTTGTAGATGCTTCTGAACTGCCCACTAGAAATAATTAAAAAATAAAAATTGCAGGAGCTTCCAGAGGACTTCTCCCCTCCCCCGTCCCCTATCAGGACTATGTCCTGGACCTGCTGGGGTACCCAGTTCTCGTGCCTGATCTCGCCCCCCCCCTTTTTCTCTTAGTTTGAAAACCTGGATCCACCCATGCTTCAGTTGAATAGAACAGCCTCCCGAACTTAAAAATATAAACAATTGAAGTATAAAACAGAAACTGCTGGACTGTGTAATTCTTTTTTTTTTTTCATTATTTTATTGTTATAGCTGACAAACTTCGTTTAACCATTCGTTAAACCTTAACTTATCAATTTCTTTCTGCAAAAAAGAATTGCTTTTTAATTGATCTTTGTACATTTTGCCAGAAAATCAATTAAAGATTTATATGTATGTATATTAACAGGGCCATGTGAATTCGAAAAACATAATAAATACATTGCCCATAGGGAAATATATCTCTGACATAGGTATTTATAAAAAATTAGGTCTGCCTTGCAAACATTTCAAGAAAAACCTATCCTATGATCAGTCAGATTTATTTTACACCTGTATATATATTTTAACTATATAAATGTATATATTTTACCTATATAAATATATATATAAATTTATCTAAATTTATATATATATATATATATATATATATATATATATATATATATATATATATATATATATATATATATATATATATTTATACAAATGTATATATAAACTGTTATCTATCTAGTATCTATATCAATGTAGTTGAACCTGACTGCTATCAACTAATAGGACAATATATGCAAGTTAAAACAGATTATAATTTATACCTTGTATGTTATTAAGCATTAAGCAAAGAGCTATAGATCTAGATGTAACAATCTTAACAACAATGATCTTTAATAAATTCTGGATTTGTCACTGATGTGTGCAATACCACAATACATTCACAATAGGTCTAAGTCATAATTACTTACCAGAGTTTAGGCGAAAAAAACAAAAACAAAAACAAAGAAAAGAAAGTGTCATCATAGGACTCTTTCACCCGGTGTTTATATTATATATAATTATTTTTATACCCCCCGCAAACAAAGTTTGGGGGGTATATAGGAATCACCCTGTCTGTCTGTCTGTCGGTCCGTCTGTCCGTCTGTCCATAAATTTGTCCCATTAGGACAGTTCTAGTTGTTTTTACAGTGCACCCATTGGTGGAACCTGTCCACAGTACTTTTGTTTATATAACATGTTATTTCCTCCTAAAGTATTGGGTCCGCTCATAAAGTATTTACATGTATTGTAAATTATTTACAACTTGAGGATTTACTTCCTGGTCCCGTGTCACTGTCCGAACGGTTATTAGAATCAAGAAAGGCCTCCGATGACCAGAGCGGAGGTGGAAAATTTTATCAGCCATAGGCATAGATGAAAAACTAAGAAATGATACCACTACCATCACCTTCCTTTCCCACTTCCTATTAGCTAGAAGTCAATATTACTATGACAAATCGTTATAGAATACTTGGTACTTACCGGTACTTGATGACTGGATGACCAAGACATCATTTTCTATAACTAACGTTACTGACTAAAATATTATCAGCTTTATACGTGTACACTGCACTGAAACAATTTGCTGAAAATGACGTGATCTTGGGGAATCCCTGAATGATTCAAACCGAAACTGAAAATGCTTTCCTTCATTCTATATATAGATCGAAAAACAAGCTAAGATTATCTATTGCCAATTTTATACGATACTTATGCAAGACGTCACCTTCTTATCACATTTTGCTGACGATATAGGTACTATATGTACTTGGTACCCAATACACCATCTATGAATATTCATGAGCATTGTGTATTTTAGCGCACTACTTTCGGTATATCGGTTCATTTACAAAGTGTCAGTTTAGTTAAAAATAAATATAATCAAAGGATCTCTATCTGAGAATGAATGCAAAAGCGAATCCAGCTTGTTGTGCCAATTTTGGAAAGAAGGGGGGGGGGTGTTTCCATATGGAAGGGAGTCTGATGATGTATTCACAAAGAAACCTAAGTCTAAGTGTAAGACTTGTGACCTATAATAATATGTATCCTAATTCTAAGAATGAGTTGAAAGTTTCTCTGTGAACAGTATGCCTGATATACTATTTGCAAAGAAACGGTTGACTTATTCTTAGAATTAAGACGCCCATGCTATTATATTTCTCAAGTCTTACACTTAGACTTAGGTTTCTTTGTGAATAATACACCAGGGCCCGGCGCCATAAACTGAGAATATACTTAAGTCAAACATTTCATTTTAATTTATTCCATTATCAAACGTTCAAATAAATTTAATGCAGAATGGTTTAATTCTATTTATCAATAGAATAAAACTAAATAAAATCCAAATCCAGTGGATATAAGATTCGATTCCGTCCTGGCGGAATAGCATCCGGTAGCTCCAGGTGTGTGTGTGTGTGGTTTTTTTTTTTTTCTTCTTCTTCTTCTTTTTCTTCTTATGTGAAGCAATGAGTTCTGTGACACCTCTTACCAAATCAAGTATACAGTCGAGAATTGACGGTGTTTTCAGTTTCTTGTCGCAATACACCATTCTTTAGCTAATCTTTCGTGAAGTGCAATTTGAACAACATCACATTGTTAGACCCCAAGCGGACACCATCTGTTTTAATGTTGTTTTCGGTTTCGATTTCAATCGGTGTAGGATTGAAATAATTTCTTCGGTAACATTTTGAAAGGGACATTACTGTAAAAATAGATATAAAGCCTTCAAATATAAGTGTGCACCGGCGGTTAACTTAATGTTAATTTTTTTACCATCATCAGAAGTAGATTGAAAATTTGGTGCCATCAGTTTGAGGGTAACGGAGTTAGTGTGTGAAATCCGACACTTCTGTGGTCATATCCGACACTGAGATGATGATATCGAGATATCGAGTAACTGCAAATCCAGATGGGTGGACCGGGGTCTGGACCCACCCTGATATTCGTCGAAAATCACTTTTCTAGGGGTTTTTCTGTATGAAATAAGTAAACATGGGTGGACATCCTCTTGGAAAAGTTATTAGGGGTTATTTCTGGATCCACGCCAGACCGTCACATGTGTCCGGCGCCATAAACTGAGAAATACTTAAATCATAATTTCAAATTCTTCTGTTCGACAATGAATTAATAACTGGGATTTGGATTTTATTAAGTTTTATTCAATTGGTAAATAGAATTAAACCATTCTGGCATGACAGTTTATTTGAACGTTTGAAAATACAATAAATGAAAGTGAAATAATTGACTTTTAAGTATTTTCTCAGTTTATGCATGGCGCCGGACCCTGAGATATCCAGGAGAAGAACATTGTATATGACTGATTGATTGGATGAATGTTGTTTAACGTCACTCCACGATTATTGCACGTATATGGTGACGGCATCTGCCTGATGTATTGCATACAGTGAGGGATCTTTTACGTGCCACGCCTACCGTGACACGGGACCTCGATTTTTACTGTCTTATCCGAAAGACAGAACACTGGTGCGTCCAGGGTAGGAGTCGAACCCGGGACCTCTCGATCACGTACCGAACACAGGTGCTCGTTTTCATATAAACAACGGCTCCGCCCCTGTACAGCCCTGTACGTCTCCGTCTCGTACTATAAAATAATTTTATAGTACGAGACGGAGACGAACAGGGGCGGAGCCGTTGTTTATATGAAAACGAGCACCTGTGGTACTGAACATTTATCCACTAGGCCACGCCGTGCAATTGAGTTCTAGAGAGTATATCATGTGATGGGACTTTACATATGTGTGCTTCTGTAGTTGTATTGGGTCTTTTTGTTATACAGAGTTACTTCCCATTTGGGACGGTATCTGACGTAAGACACTTATGACGTCATCAAATTCTATGGAAACTGATCTAAAACTCAGGGAAATGATAGCTCACAAAGGACATTTTCACAGGAAATTAATGACGTCATAATTGTTTTACGTCAGGTACCGTCCCAAATGGGAAATAACTCTGTCTAACGAAAACATATGTAGGGGGAATCTTTGGTTGCAAACTCAATCGCGTTTTGATCGAAAAATCTTAAGAAAAAAAGGTCATTTGGGCATTTTGTGACTGGATTCCATTTTTGGATTGTAGCCTCTGTGATTTCCGCTCATTGAAGACATATTGAGAAATGCACAGATTTCTGATGACAAATTTAATCAGCGAGAAGATGCCACATGCATATCTTTCGAAAGGACCTGTTTAGATTAAAGTGTATGATATGCCCACATCCAGGGGAGAGGGCTCTATTTGTAAAAGTTAAAACTTGAAGAATTTAAGGGATTATAGTGCATCACAGGAAGCTGTTACATATTTTGATAGACATGGGGGAGAACTCGATCTCATTGCTTCATTATATTATAAACGATGGATAAAATGTTCTGTTTAAACATGACTGAACAAACCCCTCCTCTTCTCCCCCACCCCTTTTACCCATTTTCTACTGTGTAGCCAACATCAGAATTATCTAATATTTGGTGTTTAAAGTCACATGAAGGAAACAGGAAAGCTATGTAATTTATCAAAATTATTATGAAAACAATGATTAAGTTTGATAAGTTAATCCCACGGGTACCTGTAAATCAATCTGCTGATTCACCTTACTTCGAAAGATTTTTACCAAATACCCCAGCTTCGACGGTCATTTGACAGCTGGTGGTGTGGTTCAGAATTACCATCAGAGAGGGGGTATTTTGACATCTGGTGGTTTGTTTCTGAATTACAATCAGAGAGGGAGTATTTTGACAGCTGGTGGTTTGTTTCTGAACTACCATCATAGAGAAGTTATTTTGACCGCTGATGTGGTTCTAAATTACCATCAGAGAGGGGGTATTTTGACAGCTGATAATGTGGTTCTGAATTACAGTTAGAGAGGGAGTATTTTGACAGCTGGTGGTGTGTTTCTGATTTACCATCAGAGAGGGGAGGGTATTTTGACAGATCATGTGTTTCTGAATTACCATCAGAGAGGGAGTACACATGTATTTTAACAGCTGATGTGGTTCTGATTTACCATCAGAAAGGGGGCATTTTGACAGCTGATAATGTTGTTCTCAATTACAATCAGAGATAGGGTATTTTGACAGCTGACGATGTGGTTCTGAATTACCATCAGAGAGGGGGTATTTCGACCGCTGGTGGTATGTTTCTGAATTACCATCAGAGAGGGAGTTTTTTGACAGCTGGTGGTGTGTTTCTGAACTACCATCATAGAGGGGGTATTTTGATAGCTGATGATGTGGTTCTGAATTACCATCAGAGATGGGGGCATTTTGACAGCTGGTGGATTGATTGTGAATTACTATCAGAGAGGGGTACATGTATTTTGTCATATTTTTCAGACTATTTTATCTGGTTTTTCTCCCATCTAAGTGTGATAATGACAGTACACCATGGCATAACAATTACCCTATGCTAACAAACTACATGTACACTAAAAGTATATTGAAACCCGAACCTTACTCTGTAAAGCAGAAAACAGAATAGTTTTGTCACAGAACTGTGACAGTGGACACGGGGTATTAAAAATTTCCTCATATACCCAATATTAATCATGTGACGTGAAAAAGTTAGCCATCGTGTACTTCAGAAAAGATTAATACGCGGGTGTCGTCCTCTGCGGATGACCTTACTCAGGTGAACTTGTAATGAAATATTGAAAGAATGCTTTTGAATACAATGACGATAAATATTTAGGTAATATAAGATGTTACTGTTACACAGTATAGGACGATGTGTCGCCTGTGAAAAAGCGTTCTTGTTTCAGGTGGGGAGAGGGCACAAGTCAAAGTTTGGTTTTGTTTCACGTGGGAAGAGGGCATACGTCAAAGAGCGGCGTGTTTCATATGGGGCGAGGGCTTAATTCAAATAGCGGTCTTATTTCACGTAGGGAGAGGGCATAAGTCAAAGAGCGGTCTTGTTTCACGTGGGGACAGGGCGTAGAGGGTCAACCATAATGGATTCAAATTCACGCAAATTCTAAATTTCTTAAGAATACCTCTTATGATACCCGGTATACAGGTGAAACTGGTGAAAAATAAAATTCATGAGTCCTCGAAAGTAAATCAAAATCAAGAAACAAAAAGTAAAATATGGTTTTATTTAGCTCATCTGACCTCAAAGTACAATTGAGCTATTGTGGTCACTTTTCGGCAGACGTCCAGCGTCCGTCCGCGTCTGTCCGTCCGATGTAACCGGCTTTTCATGCCTTCTATAATTCTTCGGAACTGCTGAAGGGATTTTTATGAATCTTGTTATGGATGAATTACTCAAGATACGCTTACTTTTTGTCCAGACCCATCCTCGGGTGGATCCAAGGCAGCGTAGGCTCCCCCTTTTTTATTTCCTCAGATTTTTTTTACTAATGTTGGGTGGTTTGATCTTTATTTTTATTTTTTAGTTGCTTATAATGCACTAATTTTGTGTATTTTAACTAATTTCCAGAAAATTTTAGTTCGAAAGAAATGAAATTCAAATGTAATTTATAGCATATATACAATGGAATTTAAACGATTTGACTCTTTCTACTTGGTATATGTGACGGGTGTTGCTAGCAAGCAGGAGATGCTCACTCTCCCCGGCATTTAATCTCACTCCATCATAGGGGTTCACATATGCTCTTCAATTAGACATGTCTCGTTGTTTTCTATTTGGTTTTCATTTTCACTGATTTTGTATGTCCTTTGGTTTCATGAATTTCGGACTTATAGTTTGGATTTATCCATCATCTCACATTCTTTTTACATCTTATGTGTAATAATAAACTTTGATATACTTATTAAGAACTGTTTGAAAGATTTTGATGATACTCTTTAAGGAAGAAGTACTCAAAGTCTCCCACTAACGTTACTGGGGGTTTTTTTCAGTGTATTGGAGTGGATCCAACGCCAACAGAGTGCCCTCCTCATATAAAATTCTTTCGACCTACTTGCATAGACCAGTAAACTGAATGCGATCTACAGATGTTTCTGAAGAAGTGTTGGTGTATTTGGTTCCATTCCAAAATCAAATTTTGACACTTTTTATTGCCTTTTAAAACTTTTGGTTTATACACATTTTGGAGTGTTTTCCTCATTTTCAAAATATATGATAGTGTAATAGAATGGTGTAATGTTGTGTTTTGGTTCAATTTTTAAAGGAAATTTCTAAAAAGGAAATTCTCGTTAGAGAACATTCTGAGACTTTCTAGGTTCCCGTGTGCTCAAAGTAAGCAATATAGGCTTAATTGACAATTTGAACCATTTTTTCAAATTTTCAATCTTACCCCTTTTAACTTCGCAAGTTGCAAAACCGAAAGTGTGAACCGAAAAGCGAAAGTTGCTGCTTAAAATATAAAACGTGTATGAATATTCATGACTAAATCTGATAGTTACCGATTGATACGATACGTGTGGTATTATGACTGCGCGCTATATTGAGCCATAGACATATGATTACATAGGTTTTTCCAGAGACGTATACGTCCCTGGCTTTTCTTTTAATTCCTTTTGAACTTTTTAAGGTTGCATATAAATAGATATGATGCAATATTTATTTGAGCTACAATCATAGCGCACTGTCCGTCGTCTGTATGTCCGTCCGTTGTCCGTTAAATTTGCATATTTTTTACTTCTACTCTTTAACCGCTCGACTGATTTTTATCAGACTTAATATACTGTATAACTAGTGGACCTTAACAAAGATTGCGCTTTTAGCCAGATAGCGCCACAGAACTCAAAGTTTTGATGCATTTTTACGACTTTTTCTATATACATATTGATAAATATTTGAAGGGGAAATGATACCCATTAATATATATTGGGTGGCCTTAAAAGTATAACCCATTCCAACTGCACGTCTGTATATACCTTTGGGATGTTAACACCCCCCCCCCCACCTTTCCACCCCGTGGGGGCAACATAGACCCGATAAGGTACTTTCCCTTGGCAAACTTCTTCAAATCGGCTAAAAAGATCGTCAAACGGAATGTTCCAAAGTTATCTAGATGGGTCTCTTAGGACGTGTTGTTTTGGGATTTATTTATTTTTTTTTTTTGTTCACTCTAAAAGTTATTACATGTAGTAAAACTATTTTTACCTCTGTTTTGAGTGACATTTCCACATATTTTTGTCATATTCTTGATTTATACAATACAGAGTAGCAATAAAGCATTTATTTAAGAATTTTTATTAGAAAACATATTTCAAAAATACTTTTTTGGTTTTGTTTTGTTTTGTTTGTTTTGTTTTGTTTTATTTATTTATTTTTTTTTTGGGGGGGGGGCTATTTATTTTGTATGTGTGTGTGTCATTTCTTCTTTTTTTATTTTTATTCAAAATATAGAGAAGCAAGTTCACAGTTTACTGTACTTAGTCTGTGGCATCCCTCCCCCTTTTTCTACATTCATGCAAAGCAAATGAAAGGGGAGATACTATCAGTATCTAAATCGGTGACCAGAATCAAGGTTATACCATATGTAATATTATCGTATCATATATCATCGTATGATTTTCTCCACCTCCCCCGGTCCTTCTGCTTCTTATGTCTATGAGTTTCGTGCTTTACAAAAAAATATTGATCTGTCATCGACATCGTTCAGTTCGAAGCATAAAAAAGAGAAAGTATATTTATAGATTCAGCTCTGTGTTTCTGTATTACCTCTCAGTTTGGTTGTGTAAGTATGATTTCGTAGACTAGATTATATTACGTCTGCGTTGCTTTAAACTATATTTCAGAGATGCAGACAATCTGAACCACTTCTTACATGCTCAGCGGTAAATAATTAATATTTGGCATAACTTTATTTTCTTGATAAATTCGCGAGACATTTTTGCGTATAGTTTAATGGTCAAAACAACGTGACAAAGACTGGAGTTATACTCTCGGAAATGAAATAAAGAAAACTTAAAATAAACAAATAAATTAGCATAAATAATAGTGTTTTACTGTATACAGATTATGTAAATTCCGTCAACTGCGAAATATAACTAAACTCCTTTTAAATATCTTGTCATAAATGGAAAATACATATAGGATCTGAAATGAAATTTCATTTCATACGGTATTTATGAAACGAGTTGGCAAGGAGATATAAACATAACGAGTTTCATAAATACCGTATGAAATGAAAATTCATTTCAGATTCTTTTTATCACATGTTTACAGTCTGTTTAAAGGTAATTATTTCATCAAACACCGGCTTAACACAATTCTTTTTCACGCTATGACGTCACTTATGCCATAAATTAATTTATTGATTTATTTCACTGCATAAACAGCAAAACACGTGATAAAACTAAAAATAAAATAAAAAGATACATATAAAAATAAACTAAAATCTAAGATGAAACAGACAGTTTAATTAAAAGTTAAATGACTAACCCGAAAAGAAATTCAATGACTGACAGGGTATTCGTCCATACCCTAGCCTGTCAGTTTTTGTGTATAACACATATGGTAACCCGTCGTCACCATATACGTGAAATATTCGTGGTGTGACGTTAAACAAAAATCAATCAATCAATCAATCATATGGTAACCCCGAATTATTATAATATAAAGTATGACGCCGTCCTTTCTGTAACGATATTAATGGCTCCAAGAGTAATGACGGCGGTACCCGATGACGTCATCATAACAGACCACAGAAAAACATTTACGTTCTGGGTGGCACATGTTTGACAAGAACATGGAGCGCACGTATGACGATTTGCTTTTCTCTAGACGTCTCAATGAAAAAGCAGGATACGGAGATACAGGAAGAGGATACACCATGCATGCCCCACGAATCGTACAGCCTCTTAGACCTTATTTTGACGGGGAGATAAGAACAGAACCGACGCGCTTCACAGAGCGACGGAACGAAAGAAAAACGGAAGTTGACGATAGGGTATTAGATGATTACGTTCGACGAATTCTCCTTACAGCGTCAATAGATGCTACAGGTATATGAAATTTATAATGTGATGTTCAAATTGAGTAATCTAGGGGATATTAATGAGTGCATTTGTCCCATCCACCTTTCACCTTCCACAATAGATTTTTGGAAAAAACAAAGGATTTATTAATCAGTCCTTATTTATTGAGTAAGCGTTGTTAGATACCTTGTCAACAGGACAAACTAACTCAAAATATGATTTACTTTAGGAATGAAGAATTTATATGACATAATATAATGACATTAAAACTGAAGTTAAAGCATTTTTAGTTGTCATTTTTCAATACATTTCAATACTGAAATCGTTAAAATAATGAAGGTAACTCCGACAAAAGGGAGTATCTACATTTCTTTTTAGATAAAATGAGAAATGTACTTTTAATCAAACCAAACTGCATTTTACATGGCAAAATACCATATATGACAATGAAAATCAATGAAATTATAATTTTTGTACGTCAGAAACAAACGAAACACAGAAACAAAAGATAAAACCGGAGCCAGTTCCGGGTCACCTATCTCCAAAGAAAAGAGAGAGGAAGAACAAGAGAAGAGGGCGAAAAATCGAACGTCAAGACCCCCAACCAGGCGAATTCGATATGCAGATAGATCAAACTGTATGTGGACCAACGATCACAATGCTTCAGTCGGAATACAGGTAAACCAGACGACTGGGTATCTAGTCTCGTCAAGTCACTCTCCCTACAGATTTGGCACTACTTGTATATGAATATTGATACAGTGCGTGTGTAATAGATCATAGGTACTCGGAACGAAAACTTTGATACGACCCCTACCTTTCAGACTATACTCTTTAAAATACTTTTAAAGAGTATAGGCTGAAAGGTAGGGGTCGTATCAGAGTTTTCGTTCCGAGTACCTATGTAATAGATATAAGCGGCCTTAGTTAAGTTTAGGGGACCGGGATTATATAAAGACAACTTGCCATTCCTTTGTTGGGGACCTTTTATAGAAGTTACCGCTGTATCATTTAGTGCTTTAATAAGAAAAACGTGTGCCCTTAAGATTTCTTGAGGAGAAAAAATCCTCCACCTATTTTTGAGACAAGTCGCAAATTTTGAAACAAAACAATAGATTTGAAATTTTTAGATATGAGAAATTAGGTTAAAGAAAGAGATATTATTTCTTGCTGCTTTGAATACATTTCTATTACATCCATGTATCCGAACATGGTTTGTTTGCATTGAGTATATGCATAAAGTTCCGGAAACGAAACCTGACAAATTTACTCTTTGTGACTGTAGTTTACAGAATGACTACAGTGAGGAAACATATATATATATATATATATATATATATATATATATATATATATATATATATATATATATATATATATATATATATGTTTCCTCACTGTAGTCATTCTGTAAACTACAGTCACAAAGAGTAAATTTGTCAGGTTTCGTTTATATATATATATTGTGCTTTATTGGTAAAATATATGCTAAATGTAATCCTTGGTTACTTTGTATATTGCACATTTCTCCAGAATAAGACGAATTTTTATTATATGATGATAAAAATTTCTGGTTTTATCAATTGAATTTCGGAAATATCTTTCTCTCTCTCTCTCTCTCTCTCTCTCTCTCTGAGATTCAAAATATTGTATGCCGTATTTTTTCAGGAGGATGGTGTGCGCCGAGCTGCAGTCTCGTGCCCGCAATATTCATGATTATTATGCTGCACAGTGGGATTTCGCTCAGATTGACAAAATGGACGTTTATACAGATGCCCTGACATGGAAGGGTGAGGATATTTCATATGTGGTCTGTCCGTGTGATTGTACATTTCAACGTTCGAACCTTTTTTCAGTAATCATCGTGGTATATTAATGATGCAACATCATCGGGTATTTATCATAGTGCTAGTTGCCTTACTCCATGGTCTCCAATGTTAAAGGACCTCTTTGATATTGTATAGGACGGTTATTGGTCCGGATAAATCGATGGTAGGAGCAATGGTGAGTTGCACGTTTGTGCACTGTGACGGTTACGATCTTTGGGTTGTGTGTTTCAGTTCCAGGATTGGAAACCTCTAGCAGAAGATGAGTGTGACGGACGGGTATCGTACCGGATAGCTGAATAATGAGAGTGTCTGTCTTGATAGCGGAAGTTTCTGGGCTCGATTCCCGGGTCCGGCCACATCTTTTTCTCCTGCCTGTTACATTTGGTACCGTGATCAGCCCTCATGAGTTGGGTGTGTAGTGTGAGGGTTACGATCTTTGGTTTGTTGTGTGTTTCGGTTCCCAGGGTTGGAAACCCTTGACAAGGAAGGAGTATGACGAACGGATATCGGCTCAACGGTTAGAACGTACGCCTTGATGGGTGAAGGTTGTGGGTTCGACTCCCAGCGTCCGGCCACATTATTTCTCCTGCCTTTTATAATATAATTATTGAATATATTTAATTTTAGAAAATGTATGTTGATAATATCTATACCGTATAAACTATATACGAATATACTTCATTTGTGGTTGCATGCGCACCTGCCATCCATTTGCTACATAGACATGGATTACAGGCTGCGAGTTTCATGTGATTCATGAATACGGTCATTGTCAGTGAGGCGCTTATACCGTGCCATAGAAACGAAAGGTCTTATGATGTCGCAGTGTTATACAATATTTTACAATTCATATCATAAATAAATGCACATTTTGTTTTCAGATAAATTCCTCGAAACAGATCGTAAGTTCAAAAATGCTGACAAGGAACTGACGAGGTTGAAAAAAGAATATTCACAAATCCAGACAGAGGTAAACGAAAAGCACATATATTGTAAATGAGATAGATTAGCAAAGTTTCTTATGTGGCGTAGTTTAAGAAATTAGCATATTTAACTCAAATTTCGGAAAGATTTCAGATAATGTCAATCACAAAATAACAATGTAACACGGTGGACATTCATGGACCTACTCACTCACAACAATGTATCACGGTGGACAGTCATCGACATACACACTCACAACAAGGGTATTACGGGAGCATTCACTGACCTACTCACTCACAACAATATACCACAGTGGACAATCATGGACCTACACACTCACAACAATGTATCACGGTGGACATTCATGGACTTACACACTCAGACCAATGAACCACGGTGACATTCATGGACCTAAACACTCACAACAATTTACCACGGTGGACATTCATGAAACTACACACAATGCACCACGGACCTTCCCATTCACAACGATGTAACGCGATGGACATTAATGGACCTTTCCACTCACAACAAAATACCACGGTGGATATACATAGACCTACAGACTCAGAACAACGTACCACGGTGGACATTTATAGACCTTCACGCTCACAACTATGTATCACGGTGGACATTCATCAACATACACACTCACAACAATGCACTGAGACTTCTCATAGACTGGATAAATTTACTATTGAATCTCTTTAGACTACCTCAGAGTTATAATAAGAGAACCGAATCTCATAAAAAAAGGGGTGGGGAGGGAGACGACAGGTAATTATGTAACACAACAATGTGTTTTAAGTATCACTGTAAATTTCTTTTCCAGCTGGACACTATCAAAGCAAATAAACGAAGAAGGAAGAAAGATGCGAAACAGCGGAAGACGCAGGTGCGCATGGCCGAAATTTCGGTGTCTGATCCAGGAACAGTTGATCAAGAGAAACCATTTTCTCCCATGAACCTCTGTATCAATGAGATTGATGGTGTTTCATGTCCATTTGAGTGAGAAACTCGTCTTATTGACAGTATTGATGAGAACTTTCATCCATTATGTTATGATATTATACTTATGTAATGCATTCATTTTCATTTGTATTGGTTTCGTTTTTAACCATGATAAAAAGATTTGGAATTGAAATATATGTTAAAGAATTACACGTTTTGAAATAAGTCTATCTGATGTCTACACTGACTTGCGAGAGTTCAATTTCACACCAATTTTACTTCTCCCTCCCTGGCACCTGACGTCATTATATTGGCACATTCAGTAGACCAATACGAAGCAGGAATCATTCACCTAGCAATGCCTGGGCGGATCCAGAATTTTTTCCAGGGGAGGGGGTTTCCAGTCCAGCCAGGGAAGTGTTTTGCCTCTAATATGATATATATATATATATATATATATATATATATATATATATATATATATATATATATATATATATATATATATATATATATATATATATATATATATATCCTTTCTGACAGCCGGGTTCCACTGCCGGTGTTATATAGTAGTTTAACCCCCCCCCCCCCCATAGTAGTTTTTCCCCCGGAAAAATGGCTATATAGTAGTTTTCCCCCATGGCGGAAAAACTACTATATAGTATTCTTTCCCCCATAGTAGTTTTTCCCCCCGGAAAAATGGCTATATAGTAGTTTTCCCCCATGGCGGAAAAACTACTATATAGTATTCTTTCCCCCATAGTAGTTTTTCCCCCTTACGTAACGGTTTGGAAATTATACACATTCGTTCTGTATCAGTCAGATAACAATTGAAATACAAATGTACTATAGTAAAAGCCTGTGGATCAAACTGATGGTGTTATGGTTAATGGGTTTCTATATACTGTTAAGTGTTTTGTTTGCGCGCGTGTGTGTATTTATTTTTTGTTTTATTTATTTATTTACAAATCTTTCTTTTTTATATATTTACCATAGTACGCTATTTTCTCCTATTATTTCATTGTAAAACTTGTCATTTACTTGTGTATAGCTGTCAATCATGACGTCAGGCTGTGACTCAAGATTCGATCCCAGACAACTTTTCGTAATACATCATAAGTAAAATAGGAATTTATCAATCAAAATGTTCCAATGACAAATATAAGAATTGAACGTGCAAGAATTCCTTGAACATTCATTTCCTAAATAAATTAAGACTGATGCATTATATATATCACAATATCGCTCATCATGTACAGAGTACATGATGAACATGAAAACAACAGAAGGGAATTCCACCCAGGTGTCGCGATTTGCAATCTACGACAAGGCTTGTCTAGTCGCAGATGTTGTAAATCATGATAACAAGAATATGATTTCCTTGTCCTTTACGCAAAGTATGAAAGGTTTCATCTTAAAGTATCTATATGCTAAGTTTCAAAGCTCTACACCCTTTTGTGTACAAGATATAGTCAAGGTTAAAGTTTTTGAAAAGTAGGTCACACTTCAAGGTCAATGTCATTAGGTCAAAAGTCATGGTCCCAAATTAAAGATCTTATCACAAGTAATCTATATATGAAGTTCAAACGTCCTTCTCCTTTTGTACAAAAGATACAGCCAAAGTTTAAGTTTTTGAAAACGTTAAGGTCAAAGTCACTAGTTAAAAAATCATGGTCCCAAATAAAAGGTCTCACCACAAGAAAGCTATATGTGGAGTTTCAAAGCGTTGTACCTCTTGGTACAAACGATATAGTCAAAGTTTTTGCCTCGGGGTAAGAGTCACAGACAGGTCAAAAACTAGATGCCCCCGAATTTCACTCCGGTGCATAAAACGAACTTGTTTTTCTTTTTTTTTTCCATTTGTATATATAGAGATTTCTCGGATTAAATAAAGATATTTCGAATGAAATTCTAGTAGATAAATCTCTGTTCTAAATATATGCATTTGTATTTGGAAAAGAGATTAAAATTGAAGACATTAACACTTAAGAAAATGAGATGTCTCTAAATTAATTGGATATATCTCCGTATAAAAAGTTGAGATATCTCTATTTTAAATAGAAATCTATTTATTGTTAACAAGGTAACAAGCTGGATTTACTTACATGTATGTGTGAAAAGAAAATCTGGAATTTCACATTGGGGGGAAAATCCACTATATAGTAGTTTTTCCCCGGGGGAAAAATGACTATAAGGGGGGGGGGGGGGGAATGGCTATATAGCCAAATTTCCCCCGGGGGAAAAACTACTATATAGCCATTTTTCCGGGGGAAAAACTACTGTATAGCCATTTTTCCGGGGGGGGGGAATGGCTAGGGGTAAAAACTACTATATAACACCGGAAACTGTTTACACCGATCAGTTTTCACTATATTAAGGGTTAATGCACGTACGCCGCATGGTTTGAAATTTATCGACTACATAGTATCCCCATCATGCACCCAGGTGAACTGCTAAAACATTTTCTCAACAAATATTCTATTTTAATCGAATTCACCATGATTTTTCTCGTCGTAAGCAGCAAAGACTTTTTTCAAAAAACGTCTATGCCTATGATATACACAGATACATTGCAGCAATGTGTTTATTCAGATGATCGATATCATGGTCATTTCACTGGTATATTATGTCTGGAATTAACAAGTAAAATCAGAGACATAGACTACTTTGAAAGTAGTTCATGTCTCTGGTAAAATATTCTACAAATGTTCTTGTGTATCATACCTAAACCTTGATCTAGGTAAATTATCTGCTTTGAGCTATAGAAGATCTTTTAAAGGAACGTTTACTTTTGTGAAGCTACCTAAGAAGGTTAATTTTTCCAGGTAATACTATTAAGTAATTTATTTTTAATTTTGCTTAGATTTCAGAATGCGGTCAGCACATGTACGGCAAGTCTCTACTGTACTATCCGTTAAAATCGGGGCTGTGTATCAAAATGTTTACATTCAATATAAAGCATTAAATATAAACAGTACTCAGTTCATAAAACAGTAACACTAGGACGTATACATGTATATATATAGATATATACGTCGCTGGTAGCATTCATTTTGTAAATTTCTATTAGACAGTTTTCAACAGGCGGGAATTTATGGGAGTATTTTCCGTCGGCGGACATCGTGTGTGTCAAACTCTGTATTCTATTCGACCCTTGCATATATTCACGAAAAGTTAAATTAGATCATGTCACAGTACTTTTCACCGACGTCATGTCGTACCTCGGGAAAACATTGAAAATGTATGTAAGTCACGAAATTCAATAAATAGTCCTCGAGAGCGATGGACCAGTTCAACTAAAATTGATAATATTTTAAGAACGTTTCGGACGTAAACTTGTCGATTTCTTTTCAAATTTGTCTACAGCATCAATTTTCAAAATTATCACAATAATAATATTATTATCCTTCAAATGAAATACTTTACTCGAATAATTAGTGCCTTTGTGGCAAATTTTTATTACCTATTGATCAAGGGTCTGAGCTCACTTACAGACGGGCAGAGCACGGTTAACTTAAGTTGATGTCGCCTTACATATTTTGATAGCAACATATCATTAATTAAACGTTTCGTATGTAATAGATTTTTATGACCTTTCTTCTTGAGAAACCTGTTGATCCTTGTTCTCTATATGGAGGATTATTTATCAATTTTTAAATGTCTGTCCTTTGATTGTGCTGCTTTTGCGATGAGTGGTTAACCACACCAACTGAGTGACGTTTGTAACTTCAGTCGGCATCGTAACCGCAGCACAATCGAATATTTTTGTAATGTCGCTTTTCCGTGTATATTCTATACTATTATCATGTCCTTGGTGATTTGTGTCATACAGCTTTGTCAGATGTCTTCTGTTTTCCCTTTTACTTATCATTTTAATTTATCTTTATTTATTTAGTTAGTTTTATTATATATTTATTTTTATTTTATTTCATTTTATTTTTGGTTGATTTATTCATTTTCATTATTATTTTTTTTACTTATTTATTATTTTTTATCTACTTATTATTTATTTACTTACTATTCATTTATTCATTATGTATTTATTTATTTATTTATTTTATTTTTTATTTATTTATTTATTTTTTATTTATTTATTTATTTATTTATTTTTATCTTTTTTCTTTGGCATGGATGATTTTACTTGAAATAGACCAAGTAACCCAATAAAATGTGAAAAAATAAAAAGTTTTCTTTCTCTGTTTTTTTTTTTTTTATTTATTTATTTCTTGTTATGTTTTATTTATTTACTGATTTATTTATTTATTTATTTATTTATTTATTTATTTATTTATTTATTTATTCATTTACTTGTTTGTTATTATTATTTTTTCAATTATCTATTTATTAACCCACTTATTTATCTATTTATTTATTAATGAATTATTAATTTATTCATTATTGAATTATTGATTTATTTATTATCTATTTAATTTAATCTTAATTTTTTATGTAACCATTTCGACATTACGAAATACCTTTTTGAATTACGAATATTCGTGTTACGAGTTGTACTTTTAACTTAAGGTCAAGGTCATATCCTTTCGGGAAAGAAAACTGACGATGTCTTACTTTCGAGATACAGCGAAATATTCAGGTATTTTTATAAATATATTTTGTATTATTCATATTTTGAAATAAAGGGGGATATTATTTAAACTATTTTCATCTCTTATTTTTACGTATTCGGTATTTATTTATTCGTGTAAAGGAAGATTGCGATCATAAAGACATAAACAAACGGAGTCACGTACTCCATATTATTGCGTAATATTCTGTACTGTACTGTATTTTACTTCACGAGAAAGTTTAAAAGATAGGAGAGAACAAAACTGATTCTTCTTTGGTCATAGACAATGGAAAATAAACAATAACTGATATTACTTTAATCTGATTAAACAACATCTGAAATTTTTAAAACTTTAAAAATCTAGATTTTCTCCTAAAATAATTTACAGACCTTTATCCTTTAACTGCGGAGATGTAACATTGGACGGCAAAATCACAAATTTTCCCTCCAAATCTATCAGAATGACGTCAAAATACATTATGACGTAATAAAATTGGAGGGAACGTTAATCAATTTGCTGTCCAATGTTGTTACAGCTCCGCAGTTAAAGGAAAATCTCAAAAAGGTCTATTGTTATTTAGGGGCAAAAAAGGGGAGGGGCAGTTGGGATAATGTTAATTTGATGGTCACGATTCTCAAAGTCGGACATCTGGTATTTGATAACGAGCATTCAGAACATTCGGGGGAAAACATCGGAGTTCATCATAGAGAACACTGCATATTCCGGGAGGAATTTTGGTAAAAGGAATGATCAAAATATTTTATTATTCAAACAAGTAAATTTTTAAAGCATGTTTTACACATATTTGAACTTGTTTGTTAAAAAAGGCCCATTAGAATTGATACAGAAAAACTTACAAACAGAAAAAAGTTGTATTAATGCTAAGGACAAACCCAGAGTTTTACCCCAGTTGTCATTGCCAGACTCCATTGGTATCTGCGTAGACCAAAGGCGGATGCTATTTGCACGACAGTCATGTACATAAACTGGAATTTCTATATACACGGCAGTCGTGTAAATAGCTGAGGGAGAATGCAATTGCTATTTACACGATGGTAGTGTACCTTAATTGATGTGGCTATTTACACAACAGTCATGTACCTAAAGTGATATGGCTATATACACAACGGTCGAGTGACTTAAGTGATATGGCTACATACACAATGGTCGTGTACCTAAATGATTTGGCCGTTTACACGACAGTCGTGCCATGGTGTACCTCACACTGACTCCCTGTTGAGGCCCTTTGTACCCAAACGAATGCTGGGGAAGTTTGATAGATACTTTTTTTGTGGCCTACATATAGGCTAATGTAGAAGAGCTTGTATTTCGACATTACAAATGTAAAGCCGGCTGGTTATATACCTGTCGTCTACTTAGGTAACGTACATACATGTATGTTATTGTTATTTCATTTTCCAAAAACTGAAACTATACTGGTGACCCTTATCTTCCAGAACCAGTACTGTAGCTACACATGTACATGTATGTTACAATACTGGAAGCAATACTGGCACATTTTTTCTTCCATCATCTGTAAGAATACTGGTATACATGTACATGTACCAGAATCGCAAATTCCAAGTTTACATGAACCAGGTAGTTAGTTGTTTGGTGATTACAGTAATTTTGAACGTTGCTTTTAAATTGCATATACAATGCAAGTCTTGAAAATAGTTGCAGAATTTGGGAATCAAATATAGATCACTTGCTTTGCATGCTTAACCACTGAACCAACTGACAAAATCAGACTGGTCACATGACCTAATATGCACCATAGTGGTTGGAGGTTAAGTTTCAGGATTTATCATATTGCTTTCTACAAAATAATCTGATATTTAATGAAACCATATTTGGTCATATAAAATGTGAATAAAAAAAGGGGGTAAATTTTCATTAAGATTACTCAATGAATTTCTGGAGTTTTATTACTCAAATAACTCTTGTGCTCATAAATTAATTCAGCAAAATTATATTATAGTCTATACTAAACACCAAGTTTATCCCCCAGGTCATCTTTGGAATGTTTCAGGGATTATCTTCATTTGAATCTTGGTGTGATGTCACCCCAACTTCGAGAATTGAGGAATGAGTTGCATTAGTACATGTACCTATTAGATCTAAAACAAAACAAATATAGAAATAGTTCAAGCAGTGGTTATTTTTACTACAGTCTTCTGAAATAAAAAGGCCTTTGAACAATATGACAGAAAGTTTTTGTCTACTCCCATGTATCCTAAGTCAGTATAGTACTGTAGCATAATGTAAGAAACTCATATTTCTCCACCATGAACATGATACCTGTCTCTGTTTTCATGTATTACCTTTAAATGGTAACATCTAAATTAAATTATGCATATGTACAAATTACAGTGTATACAATGTATATAATTATGAAAGTAGTCATTAACATTGTTCATTATATTGATTTACAAAAGGGTAACAAAAACAGCTAGTACTGTAGTACCGGTAGGTCCTAACAAATAAGTGTTTTCTTTTTTTGTAACAGAGCATGGTAAGCTAAGTAAAGAAGAGTTTGATCGTATGGAAGAATATGAAGCCCTTCAGGCAGTAGAAGCATGGAACAGAAGTCAAAAGTTTGATTACAAAGAGAGAGCAAAATCTAGTCCTTTATTAGTTGCTGGTAAGTGATTTTGATGGATTTCATGTTTACCGTACAGCAGAATATTGATCATGTCAGTGATTGAACATATCAGCAATGTCTTGAACTGAGCATACCTGTATCAGTCATACAATGTATCAGAGACTCAGACATCTCAGCCATGTCTGGAACTGAGCATATCAGCCATGTCTAGAACTGAGCATATCAGCCATGTCTGGAACTGAGCATATCAGCCATGTCTAGAACTGAGCATATCAGCCATGTCTAGAACTGAGCATATCAGTCATTTCTGGAACTGAGCATATCAGCCATGTCTAGAACTGAGCATATCAGCCATCTCTGGAACTGAGCATATCAGCCATGTCTGGAACTGAGCATAACAGCCATGTCTAGAACTGAGCATATCAGCCATGTCTGGAACTGAGCATATCAGCCATGTCTAGAACTGAGCATATCAGCCATGTCTGGAACTGAGCATATTAGCCATGTCTGGAACTGAGCATATCAGCCATGTCTGGAACTGAGCATATCAGCCATGTCTGGAACAGAGCATATCAGTCATGTCTGGAACTGAGCATATCAGCTATGTCTAGAACTGAGCATATCAGTCATGTCTAGAACTGAGCATATCAGCTATGTCTAGAACTGAGCATATCAGCCATGTCTAGAACTGAGCATATCAGTCATGTCTAGAACTGAGCATATCAGCCATGTCTGGAACTGGGCATATCAGCCATGTCTGGAACTGGGCATATCAGCCATGTCTGGAACTGAGCATATCAGCCATGTCTGGAACTGGGCATATCAGCCATGTCTGGAACTGAGCATATCAGTCATTTCTAGAACTGAGCATATCAGTCATTTCTAGAACTGAGCATATCAGTCATGTCTGGAACTGAGCATATCAACCATGTCTAGAACTGAGCATATCAACCATGTCTAGAACTGAGCATATCAGTCATTTCTAGAAATGAGCATACCAGTACCAGTTATACAGTGTATCAGAGACTAACACATCAGTCATGTTAGTGAGTTAACATCATAATCATCAGACGTCTCAGGCCGAACATATCAACCATATCAGGAACAGAGCATACATGTACCAGTCATATCAGTGACTGACTTGTCGGTCATGTTAGTGAGTTAACATCATAATTATCAGACATCTTAGACTAAACATGTCAGTCATTTCAGAGTTAACAGACATGTACACATGTCAGTAATTAGACTGAACATAACAGTTATGTCAGTGATTGAATACATCAGATATATTAAAGAACAAACATTATCAGGGGATGACTATATCAGTGACATCAGAGACTGAACTAAAAATCATATCAGTGCTTGACCATATCAGTCATCTCAGAGACTGAACTTGAGGTTTTTTGCTACCCCAGTATGCTAATTTCCTGTGCCACCATTTACTCTGACTCAGAGATGAAAAATGGTGGTACAGTAATAAACTTCATTATGTCAATGATCATTGAATATATACTGAACTAACTAAATTTATTGATTTGATGTAATGGTCTGAAGGTAAATGTGTGACTCTGCATTGCTAATACAAGTATCCTTGGTTTTTGACATTGACAAGAAAGTAAAATACAATGTTTGCAGCTGATATTGTAAAGGTACAAAGTGACCATATTATCTTTATTTATTTGTCTATGCATTTTAAGCCCTGTACCATTGTAAAACTACATATATTTTATCCACCCCTTCAGCAGTGACTGTAATGTTGAAGTATACATGTAGAAGGTTCCATTAAAGTGAGTTATCTGCCCTTGCCACTTTTTGTATATCATGGTGAGGTGTAGAAAGGTGTGCAGCGGTGGATTTAGAGGGGGGCTGCCCCCCAGCCTTTTCGACACATATTTACAAGTAAAAATCCAGAAATGGCTGAGTATTTTGGCTAATACACATGTGGGCCCACCTTTTCAGAAATCCTGGATCCACCACTGGTGTGTGTTATCTGATCGACCATATCTCATAGAATGAGTAAAGTAAATTGAATTAATGGTTACTATACAACTCTTAAACCACTCTATTTTCTCTTTCTTTCAAGTCCTTAATGAACCATGGTACATTATAGATCTCTCACCATATTTAAATTTCCTACAATGTGTATGTATAATGTGAGTGTTTTCTTCTATTTCAGGGTTCACCATGATTGGAGTTATTGCTATGGGACGTATGTTTTATTATAGGTAAACATCTCCTATAAAGTAATGTATATGACATCAAGGAAATAAGACTGATAATCAAAATATCCTTAGTAATATAATAATCATAAAACAGACTTCATTATCCTCAGTAAGGGTAGTCAATAATATATAATAACAAAAACGATCTTTTTCCATAAGCGTTTTTGTCATTATAATGTTTTATCTTGCTAGCTGTACTTGTTGAAAACCAAATCAGCTTATATTATAACCCAACATCCAACCAGTTTTATCCTTCTAGAATGCTGCTGCATTGAATCATTTTCTATTTTCAAATGTCAGAATGATTCCACTTAAAAATTAAAAGGTTAAGATTGTAATGAGCAAGCATTGACAGTACAGTACAGTCCAGGTGTTTTGGAGAAACTGCACAAAATACAGTGGGAAAAACACTCGAAATCACAGTCGAAATCCAGGTGGAAACTTGCATGTGTTCATTCACTCCTTTTTTAATTACACTATGTATTGTGTAATTCTGAAATTACACCTGGATGTGGCCTACTACAGCGGGTGGAAAAATTACAAAACACCTGGACTGTACTGTATTAGAATTCAAAATTCATCATGAGATATCTGTGAGCTTGTATAGAAGTGACCAGCAGAACCTTGTAGAGCTTGTATAGAAGTGACCAGCAGAACCTCGTAGAGCTTGTATAGAAGTGACCAGCAGAATCTCATAAAGTTATTAATAAATCATCATGATTAATTCATTGTGAATGCTGTGTAAAGTGTACAGAAATGAGTTAAATTATCCATTAGGACCGTTTGTTTTTAAAATATTTCCTATCATACAGTACAGTCCAGGTGGAACTTTGAATGCCCACTGTCCAGTGGGCAGTCCACCTGAAATTTCGGCGGGCATTAGGAGTGGACATTTATCTGAGCTATCAAGCTATCCACTTACCTGTATGTTAATTCTGACTGGCTCTTACAAGAATGTCCACTGTGTCAAGTGGACATTTTTGATGCCCTCTCTAAAAATGTCCACTGTGACTGTCACTGTTCACTGTCCACCCAGACTGTACTGTAGTATCAAAAAGCACTTTGTTTCTTGTTGCAGTATTGCTAAGAGAAGACCAGGTTTCAACATGGAGAACTACATTTTACATACCAGGATGTACGCTCAGGGAACAGGAGTGGCAGTCTTATCATGTTATGCATTCTATGAAATCTTTCGTGTGAAAATATTAGGACAAGAAGTTAATTTGGACAAGGAAAAAATTCGTCAATTAAAACTTGCAGATGAAAAGAGAGAGAGAGAAGCAAAATTAAAAAGTATAGAATAGATTTTTATAGTGGTCAGAATTTATATTTTCTTTATCTTTTGTTCTTTATGGACAGGAGGTGTTTATTAACTGTTGCTACTTGTACAAAGTACAGTGTAGGTAGTAGCATGGTCCAGACAATTGACCATCAAGGATTTCTTTCTGGATTTCCAGTCTCATACTTAGAAAAGAAATGTACCAGATACACATTATGCATTGAATTAAGCTTTTGTTATAAACATGTTTTGATAAAAAGACGTAGTTAAAATATATGCATAATGTTTCCTGGACCACCCAAATAGCACAATTAGAAATTTGGCTTCCTTTTTTGCTTGTGTGTGCCCGTCATCCAGAATTTATTTCTCAATTACAAATATATTGTTGTTGAAATTATATTTTGCAATAATTTGAACGTGTACTCCACATGAATGAGTGTTCTTTTAGTATTCATATACATGTATGTACAGTCGAACCTGTATATAAAGGTCACCCAAGGGAAATTGGAAAAGTGACCTTTATAGAGAGGTGACCTTTTAATAGAGGTTCACCTATTTTGAAATAATTTTGTATTGTATTTTAGAATAAGTTTATTCAACAGTGTTCATTATATACATGTGATGCATATTTATTTAAAACAATATCCACAAAAAAATATGCAAAATATGCATTCACTTGAAAAAGTCATTTACTGTTGTTTGTCTTGAACTTGACTCAATAAAAGCCTTAGTTGCAATATCGTTCAAATCCATTACCCGATCCAGGATATCAGAATTACCGTGAATCGTGATGTAACACAAAACACTTCATTTTAGATAGATAGTCCTGAAAATCTGCTATGCTGATCACTGTCCTGATTGTAGGTCACGTGTTCTGTGTCATCGTCAGAATCCTCTCCCTCCTCTCTAATAACATGCAGAATATCATTTGCATACAAGTCCCAGTTGGTCATTTCCTGGTCACATGTTTCTAAATTTTTGTCAATGTGGACTAGATCTTGAAACTCACAGCCAAACAACTGTCTAGACATCTGGATCATGCGCAGTGGCACGTCGTCGTCACTGTCAGACTCATCGTCGTCGCCATTTTCATCATCTTTATCACCCTCAACATCGGGTGTATAGACAAATTCAGAGTTAGCAAAACGGATTCCTGAACTTCTGACCAAGATTTGTTGATCCAATAAATGGCCTGCTTTCCGTTTCAAAATTTGTGTCACTTGAGTTATACTTACTCCAAATTCTTTTGCTATGGCATGGGCACTTTTACCACTTTCTAACAATAAAACAGCATTGTGCCTTTCATCTTACGTTAATGTCTTCGTTTCTGACTCATGTGTGCAACTTTTAAAAGTCTTATCGTTTGAATAACACCCAAAATATCGCAGTGAAAACATTCGGTCATTTAGCGTATACAAATACCAATAATTATGGCTCAACAGTTCACGCTGTATATGTCAAGTTCTGCATAGAGGTAAATTTGACATCGTGTGCGGCGATGCTCAAGTGACCGCTTAAGGGCATTTTGCTATGTAAAAAAGTGACCCCTGACTGCATAACAGAGGTGACCGCCTAAAGGAGTGTCGTTATATAGGCAAAATGATCATGGGGAGTACAAAGTGACCCTTATAAGGAGGTGACCGTTAATACAGATTCGACTGTATATGTATTGGAAGAAGAAAGTTACTCTCATGTATTTAAGAAGGAGTTCTACATGGCTATGAAAATTTTAATTTTTTTTGCCAAACAAAGAAATAGTATATGAATAAGAATACTTGTATCTCTCAGGGAATTATCTTATTCCAGTATACTGATATTATGCTGTCAATGTATTATTAATCAAAGTTTGGTATAAAGATAAAGAAAGTTTATACCTCGGATAAAGATGTAAATTTCTTTCTTTAACCTGAAACAAAAACTGAGAAACTATACTAAAAATAATTAGTGTAATTGAGAGAGTTTGACTTCTTGGGTTACAACTTAAACAACAAAGTCATGATTACTGATTTCCTATTTATGAAAATTTGAGAGGGTAATTCAAGGTAATAAACAAAGGTCATTTTTAAGGGCATATTATAGTGCTCTTATGCACAACGTAGACAGGTTGGAGAGATCTTTATTTTTATGTCCTTATTTTAAAAACAGTATCAGATATTCCTTTGGAGTATTAGTATTAAATTATTGTGCGAGTGGTATCATTTTACGTAGCTTTTATGCTTGTATGAGAGAGAGAGAGAGGATAGGTCATAAGAGTTTTTGTAAAGTACAAGTTTTGATGAACTGTACTTTTTAAGTATGGATAAGAATTGCATTTAAATGGCAAAACACAGTAGAGCATTTATCAACATTTTGTATAATAACAATGTACATGTACCAGTATTTGAAAGAGGAAAAAATTTCTGAAAACCCTTCGAGAGCACTTTAATTTAAAGAAAAAATGAGGAGTTAAATGATGATAAAATTCTCTCATATGTTTTGCCATTTGAACTCGCATATTTCTGTCATTCATTTGACATCTTTATTCAGTCATTGAATTGTATTCATTTAGTGTTAGTCAGCTTTTATTCAAGTTATGTAAATTCTCAAATTACACTCAGTAACTCCAAACAATTTCATTTTGATAAATTTTTAAGAATCAGACACAGCTTCAGTCATAAAATACCATATTATGACATCAGACAAAAGAGCACCTCTGCTGCAGATTTAAAATTAAACTAATTAGTTTAACCATGTCATCACAAATGTCCCAATTAAGTTAATTTATAATGTATGTAAAATTGACTCGATCATTCAAACACTGATAGCTCAGATTTTCCTGTGAACTGAAACGAAGTATAGAGTCCTTGATTTTAATTTTCTAATGTAATACATGCCTAACTTTAACTCTTCTTTAGTTGAACGGTTTGTCTATGGTGCTTTCAAGTAGAGTAATCAAGAATGGTCTGTATCGGTTTATGGTAATGTAATGTTACCATATTTTAACCCAGACATGCTTCTTTTCGAGATAATGGCCATATGGATGAGAAATTTTTGGAAGGAAGGATTATTTATATTAATATAGAATTTGAAAGTGAGATATCTCAGAGAGATATTCACAAGTTGTAGTGCAAGGAACATATATGAAACCCAATCTAGCATTATACATGTATTTGAGAGTAATATTTGAGACTAGGAACTGTAAATAGTATTTCATTTCATTAGATACGGTAATGTACATGTACTTGGGCATTTTACTGTGTAAACCATAAGTTAAATGTAGGCTAACATTGGCAATCAGGGTTAAATCTGTATCACATTTGTCTGATTTCTTTGTATTTCATGTTTTTAAGATAAAATGACGTGCATGTTACATCAGGCAAGCATATATGTAACCTGTGCCATTGAAATACGCCAAGCTTTCAAAGAATAAAACTTGTTTGAAATTGAGAAATGGGTAGATTGGGACCAGAAATAGCACTGTAATTGTCATAAAGTTCAGGAGAATACATGTGTTTCAAATTTGAAAAATGTGTTATTAAGTATTTTACATACTTTAAACAGGTATCAATAGTAAGTGAATTTCTGTATGATGTGAACTACGTGTACTATTCGTTGGATATTTATCACGATATATAAATGCTTGGAGTGTGACATCATTGTCAGTTAAAAGATGCAAATGTGTATGGCACAGCATGTGTCATGCATGTAATGGGAGGTTGGAAATGAAAAAGGTATATACAATGTATGGATTATCATAGATGGAAAAGCAAAATATAAATGTAATAGTATAAATATTCAAAATGACCTATCAGTTGAGTTTTAGAAAACATGAATTTTATGAAACTTTTATTGCTTATATGTATCTGTTGTTCAGATACATTATTGCATGATGTACTGTTGAATTACTATGTATCATTTTTCACAATAAAGTTTTAAAATTCAGATCGATTTCATATCTGACATTTTCATGAAAATTACATTACATGTATTCAGTCTGTATTGTAAAATTTTCTCTAAGCCAATAGTGTATTTTGTAGGAGTTTTCAAGCCTACCATATATTCCAGAAACTTTCTCATATCTCATATTTGAAGGTGCTCTTATGCAATCTAACAAATGTAAGGAATATTTGTGCAAAAAATTGATGGAAGTTCATTCACAGAGGCCGGACTTACAAAGCGGAATACAACATGGGCCATGTTTAGCCAGTGACCTTGAGAGATATGATATTGGGTCAAGCTGCGCTTCATCAGTCTTGGACCCATACCATCAAAATCGTATCGACAGAATTAATATAGTACGATGGAGAGCGGTTCGTTATGTTAGTAGCACACATAGCAAGAGATCTAGCATGTATATCATATTACAAGAGTAGTAGCCAGTGTTGAAGAGTAGCCAGGCTCACCATGGTATATAAGATAGCAAACAACAAGAAAGTCATGTGGTAAGGCTTCTTTGTTGTTTATTCTTCCTCTGCGCAGGACAAAGTATTCTCATCATCTTGCTTTCAAACAATCGTCGTGCATTAGTTACTACCACAAATTTTCCTTGTTCATGAGAACCATCTGGGAATAGAAAGCTCTACCATCAATGATTTTGTCACTTAAAACATTGAGGCCTATGAGGCGCTGGTATACTAGCACCAGTTTTGAAGGGTTTGCAAATTTTTACTTTTTTATCGGTTTTTAACTTCATATATATGCTCTATTTGGCAAAATAATCAACCAATTGATTGTGGTCATTACCATACAGAACTAGAAAATAGAAGCAGAACCAATTATAAGAAATTCTAAAGAGTAAAAGGACCTAAATTTCATAAAGTAATCCACTTTGACTATCGAACAGGTTAAAAAATTCATTTAGCACCAACAAAAATTTATATATTATCATCCTGTCAAAGTCCCATATCAACAGGATTTACTGTTCAGAGGGAAAAGCAATGACAAGGTGGCTATACAAAAGCAATATTGAATATCAGACCAGTCAGACTTTCATTTAGGACCACAGGCCATATCCCATCATTCAGTCAAAGTCCCATCTCAATAAGACTTGACATCTATTGTAGAAAACTCCAGGGATGACGAGTAGTTTACAGAATGCATGTAACATGTATGGCAGGAGTGCTTCTGATCTTAGACCAACAGAGCTAAAACTTGAGACATTGTAAGCAAGATGCAAGGAGAAGTATGATAGCTAAACACAACCAACAAGGATATATAACGATTCATTTATTCATTAATAGAAAGAGAATACTTATGGGGAAATTTAACAATCAGACTGGTACTCTGTCCCAGTTTTCTGCATCATTTTATTTTTAAAATAAATCGCCTAGATTATTTTGTTTGAGCCAGATAATAAATTTACAGTGTTTAAAGCTTGATTAAGTAAAATGAAAGGTTCAAAGTATGAAAATGAGCGTTAATTACCCAAGAAATTTGGGGGAATATCAATATGTTGTACATTCTGAATTCAATTTTTACTAACTATATACAGTTTGACACCATATTGAGCTAATAAATATTGATGTGATGAATGTAAATCAATTAAAACAATATCTTAATCAGCAATTCCTTGTAAACTACAAATCTAAGAAATTGGAAACAGTACCACTGTCATTACCTGTATCGATTTACCTTTTGGCCAGGTATATCAACAGATGCACTCACATCTACAGTTAAGCTTGCGTCTTGGTCTTTCTATGGCTAATCTGTGTGTCTGTTGTTCTTACAATACCAAAACAAAATGAGTATGTGTAAAATAATAGGGTATATGACTGCATTCAAATGATATCGTACATGAACACATTTACCAAAATTAAAAACTACAACATTAATAGAATAAAGCTGATTAAACTATAAATGCATCAAATCCCCTATTCCCCCTCCTCCCCTTCATTAATATCAGCATAGTTCAAGAATATAAGTTTTCTAGAGTCAAATTCTTTACAATTTATTTTTACTTGTGTCTACTTTTTCACTGCTAAGCTCATGGTAAGCCCCATAATCTAAAATAGGACTAAACAAAAAATGTACGAGACAAATATAGACTCTCAACAGTGAGGGTATCCCATAACAAGATTTGGTAGAATATTTTGGTTGGTAATGTAAATAGCTAAAATGCATTCTCTAATGTGGGATATCACAACCACAATAACATCAACATACATAATACATGTATGCATTGATTGTGATTGTTTGCTGTTTTGATATCAAATAATTATGATGTACAATACATTGCCAACATAAAGTTGCCCACATTGAGAACAATGGATTTGGCAGGTGATTAAATGCAAGCTGTGCGAGATTTAAGTAACTGTGTATGATGCAAACCCAAATTGTATACAGTAATCCAATCCTTTAAAAAGAATTCAAACTTCAGATCTCTATAGTATATACATTCCTTTGTAAAATGAGTATAGTATTTCAAATTTACTTCTTTTATACTATACATGTAATATATTTTCTCAGAATTGTCATTTTCACTATACTTTTTTTCCCGAAAAAAAAAATAAAAGTGGGCTGAAAATCATTATCCATGTTGGGTTTTTCTGCTGGGGCATAGTGCCTCCTTGTTCTAGTTCCTTTTTGAAATCAAATACCTTTGAATTGTATGGTGTCCATTAATTGAATTAAAATTTAAAATAGAAAGTTTAATTGCATTTCCTTGAGAAAGGCCAGTGGCTGAAATGTTATAAAGAATAAAGTCAGTACAGTTTATACAACCATTCCCTGGAGAATACATGTATCTATAACACACAAACTACTTCAAACTGTATGTCCCCATTAAAGCAACTCTAGTTCTGGAATCGTAATAATTTTTGGATTAATTACTCTTAATGGATCAAGATTAAAAGGGTCATCTTTGGTAGAACCAACCTTTCCTCTTCTTAAATTATTTCGATAAATATTAATCTTATCATGAGCTTTTTCTATAAAGTGTGCCTTGGGAATTTCATTAATATCCAAGACTGACAATCCATCACAGAGGTATTTGTGATTGACAATCAACCAAACAGCAATGATTGCTGCAAAATTGATATTTGAAGCATCTTCATATCCTATCAACCTGATGTTTGTACTACCCAGAAAAACATCATGGACAGAGTCATAGAAATAAAACACCAAACTGTCATGAAATATCCCGATGCATGGGGTTAAAGTATTTTCAAAATCAGGGTGTAGTTTTTGTTGATAAAATGCATGCACAATTGTTTTTGCTGCCACTTGAACGACACTACTTCCAGCACTGTTATCTTCCAGATAAAATCGTTTTTCACCACTTGATTCCTGGTCTTTAAAGGTTTCTTTTGCACTGCCAATTGTTTCTAATATAACACCAGCTCCCTCCATGATCATATCTAAATATCCATGCCACACATTTGGATTTCCTATAATAGATAAATCAAAAATTATATATACATTGTATACTAGTATGTGTGGATCCATTTTGTGATTTTCATTTTTCTAATATCATATCTGTAATATTTCATTACAAATCACTACAAAACTAATGAACAACACGAAGTTAAACTTTAATATGCGTTATATACATGTGTGAGTGTATATACAGTGATGCTCTGTTAATCCGGGCTCCATTTATCCGGAAAATCCACTTTCCGGACAAGAAAGTGCGGGAACGGATTTTCCAAATAATATTTTTATCCGATAATCCGGAAATCTGCGTTCTGGATCCGGACAAGGAAATACAGGTACGGAATTCCAAAATTAAGTGAAACTTGCTCCGATAATCCGGGCAAAATTTGCTTTCCAGAGGTAACTGTAGCAAATAACTGCGGCTTAATTAATACACAAAGCAACACTGCTTATCTCTCCTCTGCACTGATTGATTGTTTGTTTAACAGTTAAATAACGCATTTACCTGGTCACCTACCTATGGTATGTTAATTACATATGCAACTAAGAATTGACCGTTTGTGGTGTAGTCAAACATCATGTTAGTGGTCATTGATGTTTCCTTTTTAATGAGTCAGTGATGATTACTGTTACTTGAATGATAGTAAATAAGATTAAATTGCCGACTTCGCAGCTTACATTCTGAAATAAATATCTGGGCTTTAAATTGTAACCAAATTTTAGGTAACGTCACTCTTTTATCAGAGATCGATCATTGATAACGTATTCTTACTTAGTGCTAATAATTACATTATTTTGTAGAGAAGTTTTAAATTTTAGCTACTCTTCTGTTTCATAGTTATAGAAAATCCGGAAAATCTGTTTATCCTGACAAATCATCCAGGAACAAACGTATCCAGATATACAGAGCATCACTGTATATATATATGATCTCTGCAAGTAGAAAAGTAGAGCTACAATTGATTTTAACAAAACATGCAAAAAAAAGGATTCACTTATTCATAATATTCATTCAACAATTCATTGTGAAGGCTTCTGTTTGATATTTCACATCTCAGACATCCTCCAAATGTGAACATGGGTCTGAGGAAATTTAAACCAAACACCTAGCCATCTTATCTGAACTCATTAAACAGTTGACAATGTGTAAAAAGGTTATTTTGTACTGTTTAAGCAATAACTGTTTTTGTCAATAGAATAGGTGTGCTTTACATGACCACAGAGTGTTCAAGAGGTGTAAACTATATTCACTTCTACTGATAAAACAGAGAGGTATAAGCAATCATACATGTACAATGTAAAATACAATTTACAGTCAAATGGCTAAACAAAAGGGTATTTATATAATCTTAGCTGATTCTTGATTATAAGAATTTAAAAATGTCAAAAACTGACACATTAAAAACATAAGATATATGTGAAATACAAACCAATACTGGTGTCACCATACTGTAACTCTTCGTGCTCCTTATTGCAGGGACATGACCTGAAAAAGCCAGACTTTCTGCTGTCCAGCATAAATGATGGTGACACTGACAATTCAGAAAATAGATGGAAAGCCAACAAAACCATTAGCTCTGTTTCATCATTGCAGAGTGACCTAAGTTCAGTCAGTGGCTCCACAATATCTACAATGATACAATTACAATATGTACATTTATTTATATTACAAATCTATTTTTCATTATTAATATTCCATTGATAAATAAAGACGTGATCAATTAAAGAATATAATTAACTTAATGAAAGCAACAGCTTGAAACATATTGAAAATAATAATAATTATTAATTATAAAGGAAAATTAACAATGGCAGTATCTCATATAACATCTATGTGATTGATTACTGTTTTGATACTTTATAGTTATGATGTATGTTACCCACATAAAAGTTGCCCACACTGAGAACAATGGATCTGATAGGTGACTAGATCAGTAAATGCAGACAATGACAGATTTTAGTGCATGTAGTTGTGAAATTGCATATTAGACAACACTCTAATTTCTCCTAACTGTTTTATATATGAAGAGTAGGGTGGATTTTCCCAGTAGTGACACAATGCATTACTTAATGCCATACACTAGTCAGTATGTACAATACATGCAGGGTCTTTAATAAGGACTGGCAACTGACAAAATATTGCCACTTCATATGATAAGCATCCAGGCATATCACCAGTCTCACAAAACAGGTCCATTTATCGTACATATAATATATAACAGGAGCCTTCCAACTAGCGTATTACGAAAAGGGACTCCCCTCTCATCCAACATTAAAAACCTTACTATCAATACCCAACATTCTATTAACAGAGTCTTCTAACTAGCGAAACGCGAAAAGGGGCTCATCTTTTCCATCTAAAACCTTACTCCCATTTTTTTTTTTTGGACTGCCTTCTGAGGCTTTTATCTTGACTGCCACATGAAGTATGACACTCATTTATGAGTACACTTCGTAATGGAAGAAGAATATGTGTTAGCACATTATGTACGATAAATGTGCTTATATTAATGTTGCATACCAGTAACTAAATACAAATTAAGACAATTATTCTATGTATACAATGTATGTGTCATCATGAATCAGAAATAAAAGAATGCAGATATGAAAGAAAAAAAAAGAAATGAAGAAACTCTTTGTTTTTTTAGAGGATGTATGTGCAACTAGGTCACCAGCTTACAATTTCAGATCGGATGGTCAGAACAGTCAACACAATTTAATGAATTAGGACATGTATGAATTATCATGATTATCAAATTTGGCAATAATTTAAATGTTGTATTAAACTTAACTTACACAATTTACACAAACAACGATGGAAATATTGAATACTACATAAAACTTTGAAATTTGAACATGAAACTGATGAACAGTCAAGTCCCTATTTCTGCAGGTTGTTTAAAACATGGAAGTATCATAGTGGTTATTCAGTGTATGAAATTTCAGGCTGTTCAAAGGTAAAAACCATTCCAAATTGTGTCAGGATATCCCAGTTTCATTGTTTAATATTGAATGTGATAGCCTATGTGATATCCTACGGATAAAGCAGGTTTCACTCGGTAGTGGCTATTTACACGCCAGTCGTGTACCTAAATGAAACGGCTATTTACACAACGGTTGTGTACCTTAAGTGAGATGGCTATTTACATGACTGTTGTGTTACTTATGTACATTGCCTAAGTAGACGACGGGTATATAACCCGTATCTGTGAAGTGCCTCTTTTCTCGCAAACTTAACAATTTAGAGAGTAAAAGTCTGAGGATGCCCGAATGCCGAAAGAAGACATTTTGTTAACAATTCCTGTGATCAATTATTTTAATTGATTGTTATAGACACAACCAAATCTCTTCAATGAGAGATTTTATAATTTTTAATAGAAATTTTCTCTATAAGGATACTGTTCAGTATAAATACTTTAATAAAGTAATAGATAATCAAGTAAAATGAAAATATTTGACACAACACCCAGAAACAGGACAGGGAGCTTGTATAGCAACTCCCCCCCCCCCTAATTCACCATTGGTGGATTTAGCGAGGGAAGGGGGTTGCACACACACCCTTTTGGTTTGAAAATTTTACCAAAAAAGATCAATTTCTACCGTTTTTAGGGCTGCAACCCCCACCCCCTTTCCAGACCGATAGTGCAAAACATTTGTCATGGGAGACTGCATTCCCCATCCACCCCTCCACCCTTTTCAAAGATTTCTAAATCCTGCTAACTTCTTGTAAACAATTATTTTGTTTGCCGCCTTCACATTTGTTACATCGAAATACAATCTTTTCTAAGTTAATGTTACAATTTTCACATATTCAGATAAATATACACACATATATGTATAAATATATATATATGTCTCTGGCATATTAAAGTTTCTGTATCAAACTTCCCCATTATTGGGAAGGTCTAATGACCTGATGGTCTAATGACCTGATGTATATTTTGAAGAGAATTCATTGCCTATATGCAAATAATTGGATATATTTTTGTTTTTCTTTATAGAAATACATGTAATGATAATATTAAAAGAATATCTAATGTTTAAATTCAAAAACATTTATGCACAGGTGAAGAGAGACATCAATAACAATTGACCTGATGGTGAAATGACCTGATATTCAATCGCTGGTTGTTGGGAGTATTTCCTAACAAAAAACACATCTATTATTATTATAAATTATATTTATCATACAAGTATATGATAATCTATGAATGTAGATAACATAATATACCACAAAAGCAACATGAAATGGTCAATCAAACGAAAATCTATGTCCTGATTCAGGGTCTAATGACCTGATGTATATTGACCTGATATGTTTTATTGACCAGATATGCTTTATTGACCTGATGATGTATTATTCTATCTGAATTTACATAATATGGAATAAGGGTATAATATGCTATAATCTAGTCAAATTTATCAATTAGAGAGAATATAACTATAAATTTTGATAGAATAATACATCATGTCAATAAAGCATATCAGGTCAATGTATATCAGGTCATTAGACCATAAAACAGGTCATAGATTTTCGTTTGATTATCCACTTTCATGTTTCTATTATGGTATATTATGTTATCTACATTCATAGATTATTATATACTTGTATAAAAAATATAATTCATAATGATAAAAGATGTGTTTTTTGATAGGAAATACTCCCAACAACCAGCGATTGAATATCAGGTCATTTCAACATCAGGTCAATTGTTATTGATGCCTCTCTTCATCTGTGCATAAATGTTTTTGAATTTAAACATATTAATATATTATAATAATTTAAATATAATCTTTATTATCATTATTTCTATAAAGCAAAACAAAAATACAACCAATGTTTTTGCGTATAGGCAATTAATTCTCTTCAAAATATACATCAGGTCAATATCAGGTCATTAGACCATCAGGTCATTAGACCTTCCCCCCATTATTTGTTTCGGTACAAGGCCGGGCCTGGACAGGTCGTCTGTTAGGTACCCCATGAAAAACCATCATGTGAATAGCTTTAGGTGGTACACGACCATCATGTATATAGCCATACTGTATTACTTTAGGTACATGACTGTTGTTTTATCAATTTTGGTACACGATCGTACGTGTATATATATAACCATATCACTTTAAGCACACGACCATTGTGTAAATAGCTATATCAATTTAGTTACACTACCATCATGTAAATAGCCATTGCATATTCCCTCAGCTATTTACACGACCATCGTGTATAGAGAATACCAATTTACGTACACGACTGTCATGCGAATAGCATCGGCCTTTCACACTGAGTATGGGCATTCGGAACAACCTCGCCCTTTACTTGTACCTACGTAAAAAGACTCGAACGTCACTCGGCGGAATGACTTACATCGATTCCATGTATCAATCGGTTTCCGGCATTGTACTCAGTAATATATCAGCGATGTAAAATGTAATCCAGTGCACAATCTAGGTCATTCATGCCAAGGAAAGTAATGAAAGCTGCAACAGTTCGGGATTAATGTTTAATTTAAGTCCGTTGAATTGTGAAAGTCTTCTACCGTCTTTATTACACGCCAAGCACTGACCTATTTGTCTGGTACACATGCGAGCGTCTATAATTACAGGAACTATTTTTAAATAAGTGACGTCCGAGCTTTTTACGCAGGAAAAGGTCGAGGATGTCCGAATGTGAGTATGAGGTATATTCAGTAAGAGATTTCTGAATTGTGTGCAACATAGCTAGTGCCTGTGAATGTGCATATTGCAGCTTACAAACAGACCTCATATGCAAGTTAACAAGACAGTTACCTCTGTTAACTAGAAATTTCAGTAACTTAGCCAGGCACAACCTGATATGTCCAGAAGAAGAAATTTCCCTTGAAATCAAAAAGTTTTTCAGGGTTTTAAGTGCTGTTATGAAGAATGTTCCAAATGGAAAAACAGTCCTGGTTAATTTTAAAGAACAATTCGCTCGTGTAAAGTTATAGCCATTTTCGGGATCTGCCGCATTACATGAACCGATTTCAAAAGATCCAAGAGGGCATGACTGCAATTTAAAACTATCTATGCTTTCAAGAAGTTTTGGTATGTCTCTAAATGTGGAGTGAAATGATTCAAAGATGTCATCGTTGTGGGCTTTGAACTTCTTTTGAAAACGCTTGATATTCATTTCTTCCGCCATTTTTGTTTACGGTAGTGATTCTATAATCCAAAACCTTATACGGATATTATCATAAGACACAAAAGCGAAAACGTACAATTCGACTCCGTGTTTTTCTTGGAAAAATCAGAGGTGGATCGAATATTCTTGTAAAGGGAGCATGTCAAGGAAACTGGCGATGGAAAAAAAGACGATTTATCTAACCTTTATTTTGTATTTTATAGACTTTGGGTGAAAATGCCTTATTCACAATGAAAAAAAAATGGAACATATGAAATTGTCACAAAAGTTATCAAATTCTCTTATTCCTCGATAATGCGTGAGTAAATAAGTGAGTAAGTGAGCATAAGGGGTTCATCTGTTATCTTTCGAAGGAACACGTACGTATGTAGCATTCCGACATTTTTTTTGAGTGTACTTAGCTAGAGTTATCTCCCTCATTGGAGTATAACTCTCAGATTTTATCCATTACTGCCCATACAAAACTGCTTGATTTGATTTAATTTTGTAACATAATCGCATTGTATATCCAGAGACATATATGTCTCTTTTAAATCGGTATGTTTTATTGAAAGTTGTCAACTCATTAATTATGCTTACTAATTAACTGAAACTGAAGTCATGAAATCTACCTTGATAGTAAATTTCTCAAAAAATTAATGAAGTTTACATGGTAGTGTGAGAGTTGTATACCAACAAGTAGTGTGACATCACATGGGAAGACTCTGTATGAACCAAAAGTCAAGATCACAATATCAAAATGTTATATCAGCATAAAGCTCTTTAAAAATTACCACGAGGGATACACTTGTGAAACATCTGATCTATTACAGATGGTTGGAAATTTATGTGAAAATAATAACATTACTCCTATTTCAGACATTTAGTCAGACAGTTAGGCGAACAAAAGACAGACAGACAGACAGACGAGGAATCAAACTCAGTATTTCACCGACCCCGCATCGATCGCTCATACAAGTGTAATTCAAAATTCAAATTCAAACCATCACCCCGACCCAGATAATACAGCTCTGATTGGACAGAACCCACACACCCTTCTATACATGTTGCTGTCAATAGTTAAAGACCGAGGTCAGGGTATATTTTTTTTATTAAATACTGGCCATGAACAATGAATGTGTACTAACATTTTGTACATTTGTTTTTATGTATGGTTATGAATATTGATCACTAAAGTTGCACGCTTTTCCTGCCTTCCTCCTGTCTCAGACATCATCACTTTATTTCAAGCAGTTGTACTCTATGATTGTCAATAAAGTACAATTTTCACACGATCTTTATACAATCTACGGAAGTTTTACTCAAATGATCGCGTAGAAGAGCGGTTCATACTTCCTACACAGGCACTGCACTTCCTACCTAGTAGTGATCGCCTTCAACACATCGTACATTATGTCATTCATAGTCTTTCTTTCTTTCTTTCTTTCTTTCTTTCTTTCTTTCTTTAGTATCCTTCAATTATGAGAAAAACAAATTCACACCAGAAAAAAAACACTGCACACTGCATGGATCCAAACCTAAGAAGATTTAGTTGAAATACAGCAGTATTCATTAGAGATTTTGAGTAATTTATCACTGCTAAGTATAATTATAATACATCCATTGAGTTTAAAGAAGTCTGTCCAAATAAATATAATCTGCAACCAGATCTTCCTTTTTTAATCTGCAACAAATTGAAAAAAAGACGATAATAATGTTCGTATTTGCTTATGCTTTACAGTAATATCGATTTCGCTTAAATCACACTTCGGTTGGCCTACTTCGTTGTTTACTTCCTACAAGAAGAAATTTGCAAAGAAATAAGGTGTTTTTGCTTCAGTGTTCGCGATATGGAATTTGATGTCTGTTTCTCGATGTCAAGAAAATTGCTTTTCATTTAAGATGATATGGTGAGACAATAGCACTCATTCTTCTGTCTGTTAAGCTTCCCCGGTAAAGGTATGAGAGCATATCTCCGCAAACACCGAGCTATTTTCCATACCGACGACATTGCGATATGATAGTAAGTCTAAACACTCACAGTTCTATGTAATACTGACAGGTCAGTGAACAAAATGGTCATTGGGAGGAGGAAAGTGTGTGTGTGTGTGTGTGTGTGTGTGTGTGTGTGTGTGTGTGTGTATGTGCGTGTGCAGTCTATAGGATATTTCAAAAATTAATCATACATACATACATACATACATATATATATATATATATATATATATATATATATATATATATTATATATATATATATATATATATATATTATATATATATAATATATATATATATATATATATATATATATATATATATATATATATATCTTTCTTTTCTTTTTCTTTTTCTTTTTTGAACAATACGCCAATCAAAAAATAAAATGATTTTCCACCGGACTTTATTTTTGGAATAGTTCTTTAGATATGACCTCTGATAACGCAGTCTAGAGAAAAGTATGTTTTATATACGTAAATGACCGAATTTTCAGCCAATCAGAATTGGGGCACCATAACAAGGACTTAGAAAAAAGATCTTGTTTATAAGCCTTTGACCATAATTATATGGATAAAATGTAAATGATTGGTACTTCCATTCTAATTCTCTTGCGTAGATGACATACAATAAATGTCAAATAAAGTTCAGGTTTCATCTAGAGATCGAGTGAACACGAAGTAAATGTTGGTGCACGCTTTTAGAGTACCACGACTCTTTACTTAGTACATGGTTCACACCTTTTTTTCACTACAGGAAATCGACGTCTATAAATGGCTCATAGGTTGAATGAAAACTGCTGGGTCCGGCGCCATAAACTGAGAAAATACTTAAGTCATACTTTCAAATTCTTCTATTTAACAATGAATTAATAACTGGGATTTGGATTTTATTGAGTTTTATTCTATCGATAAACAGAATTAAACAATTCTGCATGACAATTTATTTGAACATTTGATAATGGAATTAATTCAAAACGAAACAATTGACTTAAAAAGTATTTTGTCAGTTTATGGCGCCGGAGCCTTCCGACGGTAGCATAGCACTTTTTTTATGGCTTTATATTCGTATCCCACCGATACATGTCTTGTCTTTCGTATGTGATAATAAAAACGGACATCCTTTGTGACGAAAGATGTTAAAGATCTATCACCGGGAAAATTTGTAGACTTGTAGTATAGTCTATTTTTGGCGTCAATGAAAACAGTGCGATGTTGTTTTACAAAGTAAATTTAAAACACAGCACTTTAATGATTATTACGACGTCGTTGAGTGAATTCTGGAATATCAAATTTACACACGTACAGTCCGAAACCTAGGCACTAACCCTCCCTTTACAAAATACTAAAGAAACTGGTGTCACATGACTATGGCACTAACAACAATGTACAACAGTGGACATTCAAGGACCCCTGAAAATCAGAGGTGAGACCAGGTGCCCGGGAGAATTGAGCGTCTCCTGTTCGGCTAGCCACATCCGCCGTGAATGCCCTGACATACAGACGAAACAATATAGTTAAGCGCTGTATATATACATGAATGTGAACAAACACTGTGTAGAAAGTGTCACAGCCACATCACATCACGAAAAAGGGTATAATAACACTTAAGTCAAACCCTCCGCAGGGAACTTTTTTACGAGCTTCATACTGCAAAGGGAACAAGCGTGACATTCATGTAAAATATGAAAGTAACTAGTGTCACATGACTATGGAACCAACAACAATGTACTACAGTGAACATTTACGGACCCTTGGAATTCAGAGGTGAGACCAGGTGCCCGGGAGAATTGAGCGTCTCCTGTTCGGCTAGCCACACCCGCCGTGAATGCCCTGACATAATTAAGATCAAAGCCCTATCTCTAATGGTTGAAAAGATAGAGCCAAATTGAAAGTTTTTGAAAAGTAGATCAAAGTCCATGGTTACCACGCCAAAAGTGATGGCATCAAATGAAAGCTCTGGTCATAGGGAATCTACATGTCAAATATCAAAGTCCTATCTCTAATGGTTCAAATGATATAGCCCAGGTTAAAGTTTCTGAAAAGTAAGCCAAAGTCTAAGAGGTCAAAAGTGGTGGCACTAAATGAAAGCTCTGGTCATGAGGAATCTACTTATGAAATATATAAGTCTTTCTCTTGTGATTATTCTGTATCTATTTACATTTGAATAACAGAAGTCTGTCCAAAATGCTAATTTTATATTTATATAATAGTAGAAAATTTCAAAGCCTTTGTGTCTGAGTTTGACCTTGAATTATGACCTTGACCTCAAGCTTTATGGAAATCACATAAAAATATATACAATTCCCCATTTACACTCTGGAAATACATGTGCATTGTTTATATGCTGATGCTAATTTGATTTTTATATTTGTAGAAAATTTCAAAGCCTTTGTGTTTAAGTTTGACCTTGAGTTATGACCTTGACCTCAGGCTTTATGGAAATCACATAAAAATTTATACAATTCCCCAGTTACACACTGGAAACACATGTACATTGTATATATGCTTATGCTAATTTGATTTTTATATTTGTAGAAAATTTCAAAGCCTGTGTGTCTATGTTTGACCTTGAATTATGACCTTGACCTCAGGCTTTATGGAAATCACATAAAAATTTATACAATTCCCCAGTTACACATTGGAAATACATGTACATTGTATATATGCTGATCATGAACTAGACTATAGTCAGGTTTTCCCCAATAATATGAATTACTATGAAATCACAATATTTTGTGGGGGCTCAATTTTTGTGGATTTTGTAGAGCCTTTCAACAGCCCATTCAACAAATGGTTATATATTAAACAAGTATTTGGAACAGCATTTAATGAAGACTGGAGTATTGATATTTAGTGACAAAATACACACAAACACCTTCCAATAAAATGAAATTACTTATTAATCACTTGTTAATTACACTGTTTATCTCAAAATATATTGTCATTATTAATCAGTTGCATGTGCAAGCTATTAATTAATGGTATTTCATCAAATGAATTTTATTGAATAAATTAAGTCACATTTCAAAGATGTCTTGCTTGTCAATAAACCAGTGGTCATAGAGTCATCTTTCTTTGAAACCCACCAATGTCCATGAAATCACGAAAGTATGTAATCTCTCAATGCCATGAAAATTCGGCCCTACTAAAACAAATGCTTTCAGAGTAAATGAACATTGACGTATGCCCATGTTGTAGAACTTTTATAAAGGAAGGTGCACACTGGACAAAATTTTCAAAAAGGTCTCAAACCATGTCCGACCTCTCCCTCCCCTGGCCCAACCTTTTCCCCTTTCTAGATCAATAAATCAAGATGTGAAATCAACATTTAAAAGATTTAATTAATACATTTACATTTATCACAATCAAGACATCAACATATCAGCATAGATTCATTACTTATAATACAGTACATAAATATATACATGCAGCTTTGTTACAGTGTTGTGGAAAATGTCAACATACAAAACTTCAAGGCAATTACAATTCAAAGACATTATCTTTTAAAGTATGATTTTAAACACTTAAGAATAGTAGGATGTACATGTATGATCCATAGGCTGACAACCTTGTGTTCTAAAAGTAGTTTTCATATGCAGTTATCACCTGGCACAATACAACACTCGGATACAAGTGACCATTCACAATAAATAAATTATTTGTAAATATTTGTCACGATAAGGTTTTCAACAAAGTCTTGATGACTATTATAAATACATTTTGTATCAGTTTGCACTTACATACACAACTTGGCTACAAGGATGTAGAAATAAAAGGGTGATACAAGAGCATTGCTGTAATAATAAAGTGTTTAGGTGGGCAATCAATTTATAATATAATTATTTTCATAAGTATATCAACCATTTGGTGGGATGTAACATTCTGAGACTGGCAACCTTTTTATGCTGTTCTTACTTGTATGTCTATGTAACTATATTTTGTGATAAAAAAAAAAACCCTTTTATCGTAAATCTTATTTCTATGAACAATTTGTACTAGATGGGATACAACAGAATGTACAAATGATTTTCACTATAGATATTTATATAATTCGCACATATACATTTGTACTTGAAATTATACTGTCCCAATATGTTTGAAATATTCATTGTATGACTTAATCAGTAATAAACAAATTGGAATGTGACCTTCACAAACTGACCTATTTGTAATGCACTTTAGTATATACATATAATGTACAACTGGTAGAGCATGAAATAACACTCTGACCGGATATAAAGTTAAGTTGATATTTACAAGACAAATGCAATATATGTTTGGTGGAATCATCTGTTTAAGACTCTTGCATCATCAGTCAAAACAAAAAATCAAAAGAAATATATAATATGTCCAAAAAAAAAGCATATGTATAGCATAGTATCAGAGATCTGTCAAAGCACTTGTACCTAATGTGGTACATGTGATACTATTATCTAAGTAGATATTGGAGGTGAAGTTATTTTGGTTATGTTAATGTACTGATTCCATAGTAACGATTTCTGAATATAGTCTACCACCACAGAGAAAGCTACAAGTTGTACAGAAATAATACTAGTGGTGGATTTTAAGGTATCATTACAGAAACAGAATGTCTAAAACGTTGTAGCTGAAATTTGTCCACAAAGAGATAGTCATCATACTTGCAAAACAACAAAGCGATTCCTGAATACATAAAAACTTCATGTACAGAATATTATGTACACCTACTAATGGAACGTAGATCTGGAGTAATGATATAACACATTGTTTGCTAACATTTACATAGTCTACAAACAATATTATTCATTTATTGTTTTAAGTATAAATTGGAGGTAAATAATCAAGATCATTTGGCCCCATTTCCATTTTAGGTCCTAAACTACGTGTGGAAAATTGTTTTATACACTGACATCCCCTAATGTCTCTACAACATTACAATGACATGCTAGGTTGGGAAAAAGTTGAAAAACAGCATGATAAATGCTCAAATTTTATCATTCTTGATCAATTAAGATAAAGTGTGGAATGCATGATAAAATGAAAAAATATGTTACACTTGTTTTGCATTTGGAAGACTATGACAAAAGTACAATCTGATTAAAACCATATTCTGCTTCTCTATTTGTCCCATTGTGGATAAAGATCTGGCGAAACTCCATCAGGGGTCATGTTCCGGTTAACTTGGTTGACGTTCCAGTCACTGAAATTGTTATTTCCTATAGCACATCAATGACTCAGCTAAGCATGTGCAAGTGACAAACACTCTTCAAAAACTACCTTGTAGGTCACACTTACACTGAAATATACGAATGCTGGGGATGTTAATTTCATTCCTAGGTATTTGCAGCGATCCACTGATTGGCTGAAAATGAGACTTCACCAGAACATGACCCCTATGACCCCTTACAGGGTTTTGCCAGATCTTTATCCACAATGAGACAGATAGAGAAGCAGAATAAAAACTGTCTTTCAATCACACTGACAGCAGTATAACTTTGAGTCTTACATCCAAATTTCAAAATATATATTTATTTTGCTAGATTTTGCCACAGACACAAATTTTCTTTGGATTTCTGAGGAATTCATTTTATTAAGACATCTACATGAATGGTCCTTTTTCCCGCTGATCTTATATTTCATTCCATGCCAGACATACCCTAGCAATATGCTAGCATTAACGTCATAATGAAAATCCCAGCAAAAAGTAGCACGTCTGGCACACTGGGCTCCTTACATCATGTTAAATACGAAAAACGTCTATTGCATATTCTGATCGTATTCATGTTGAAGTATCATTAAATATGCATACTATTGTTTCTCAACAGATTTCATATTAAGGCCAATTAAATGGGTTAGTAACCTTGTCCCTCGATTCAATGTTAAGGAATTTTCACTTTGTACACAGTATACAGGATCTAGATACTGTTCAGTAAGATTGAGTACAATTCCTTTGGACATTATCAAATATAAAGAATCACTTCTTTGTCAATTTTCCAATTTGAAATACTATGTACAATGATTATGTCTTGTTTTCGAATATTAAGTATTATTTCCAAGAATGAAGTGCCGCAAATGAATTTCCATGGTTGTGTTCAAATACTGAGTGCCTTTATTCAAGCAAAATGTTTGTTCATTCCTTTTGTTAATTCTATCATGGAAAGATTTTTTTATCATAATTTCATGTTATCACCCACAAATATTTTAAAAAACCAATTTTCTTTATTATTGCCACCTTTTCCGTCTTTATACTTTGGTGTCATTACGCATTAGCATCGACAATGTCTTCTTGGGGTGAATCACAATCGACCATAGATGAACTGGAATCATCTGATATAACTTTCACATTGTCTGAGGTCACACTTGGGTCATCATAAGAGGACAGGGTTAAACTATCATCTTCTTGATGTTTTGGTAAGACAACAAAACCATTTTCTTCACTTCCGTCTGAAGACAGCTTTTCTTCAATGGTTTTATGACCTAAATCTACTTTTTCCTTTTGATTTTCCTCACTTTGTGTTTTTATAGATTGTTTTTCATCCTGAACTGTATTTAAAGATGATTCCATTGTATTTGATTGGTCAACAGCAGCCTCATGACAAGTTGTTTTGCCAGCAACATTGTCCATCGCTTTTGATTCTTCAGATTTTTCTTCCTGATTCTGACTGGTCATAATAATATGATCTTGATTTTGATTGGTTAAAGTGATTCCATCTATGGAGCGTACATCAATCCCTTCTTCTACGTTACTATTGGCACCTGAATTTTGATTGGCTATGACAAATTCTCCTTCTTTTGGAATGACATTAGATACTGGCCCATGACTTGTCTTTTTCTGTATAGTAAATTTGTTTTGATTGGTTACAGAATCATTTTCAGGAACAATCATTGATGCTGACATTCCACTACTCTGTGAAGTGAAAGAGCCAGCCATGGCCTTCAAGCTGGAGGTGTCTTCTTTGGATTGGAGTTGTTTTCTTGTGGGTCCCAGGGGGAGGTAACTCCTAGAGGACAAACTCATCCCTTCCCCTGAACTTTGTCTGAAGGGAAAAAAATAATGGCCATATGAACATTATTCTGTATCATGTTCAGTAAACCTGAACTGCAGAATACATGTTGGAGAAAAAGGGTAAAATTCAAACCAATGCAGACTTATCACCACATCTTGCATCACTATTCTCTTTTTAAAAGAAGTGCAAAAATAAATATTTGTAATTTTTTTGAAAATATACATGATTCTTTGAAAGATTATGATAGAGTTTTGGCAGACCCAAAATATGAGGTAAAAGCAGATCACTTTTGTAAGATAAATTCTTCACTCAATTGCTTGGGAACTAACCTAGACTTTCCAGAGATACATACTCAACTAACCTGTAGCACAACACTATAACCACCTGGGCTACATCTTCACCTTATTTATCAGTAGCCATTACATAACCTTTTGTTATTAGTCCTTTTATTAAAGAGGTAAAAACTTGTAAGCAATGTGTAAGACATGTGTCATCACATATCTGCATATCTGAGTTGATATCAGGTGCAAGGGAGAAGTAAGGATCTCCTGTCTGACTGACACTTATACTCTTAACCACCGTCTCCCCCCCCCCCCCCCCCCAAAAAAAAATGCAAAGAAAAAAACCAAAACTGCACTTACATGTATATGACATTATAAAGAGTGTCATAGCCACATAACATCAGAACTAGGGTAAAATAACACTCAGATCAAATATTCTCCATGAGAAACTTTTTAAATGATCTGACAGTGCAAAGGGACTAAGTGAGACAATAATGTAAACCCACAAATTTCAACACACCATATTCATAAATCTTGATTGTGATTTAAGAATTTGACTGTTTTCCAAACTAAATGAGGCAATATGGCAATGTAATTTGAATTTTACTTTTAGTATACTGTTCGCTTACAATACATTCCAATCTAATCATGTCGTCAAAAATTTTGTGATTAAACAATGAGAGTGCAACTTACAAGATCTTGTATGTATACATCGGTATCTCAATGATCTTGTGCAATTAGGATAGCCACTGTTAACTTTCAAAAAACGACAATCATTTCTAACATTGATTAGACCTGCACTCATATCACAAAATGTGTCTAAGAGGAAAATATGTACATGCATTGTGTTTGCTTATCTTTTATTCAAATTCAAAAAATAGCCAATCTTTGTATTGTGTTTACTTATCTTTTATCCAAATTCAAAAGAAGCCAGATAGAATTCTCCATTTCTAAATCTTAAGAATTCTTCATTTCTAAATTAAAATTATCTTGAAAGTTATTTACTTCTCTTTACTGGCAGACAATGAAGTTGTCCATGTGACTTCCTCCATAGCAACCTGCCCTCCCTGTATGCGATCCAAAAAACTTTGGTATTTGTTTTCAAAGAATTCTTTCTGTGTCTTTGTCTCTGCCCTGGAAATAAATTATAAATTTCTGAAAACTAGTAGGGTAATATCAATGAAGTGCATTTGAATTTATATATCTCTTCTAAATACAAATTATTCATTTTGGGGCTCACCTAGGACCCAAAATTGTCACAATTTTCTGTGGTCTTTCTTCGAACTCAATGTATATGATGAAAAGAAAGTTATTGCTTTTCAAAATTGGTATGTAATTAACATGTGTCATACTTTTGAAAACTCTGTTGTACATAAGAACAAAATATCACAAAATGCAATGCATAGTAGGAGTCCTGTACTTAATACTCACAATAATTGTTCCTTGGTTAGAATTTAACAATAAATTGAATAATTGTTCCTGGATTAGAATTGAATACATAGTTCCTACCTTATACAACTATTGTAGGGGGACAAATACCCTACTGGCGGCCAATGAGTTACAGCCTGGAAAGGTTTGACAACATTGACCTTTGGACCTCAAAAACAGTGGAGATCTTACTTGGGTCGTGGACATCCTGTACTCAAAATATCATGCTCCTGTACTCAAAATATCATGCTTGTAAGGTAAAAAAAGCCATTTATAAAAAAAGCAAAACCTGAAGAAAAAGTCCTGAAAGTGACATAACACATGATACAAACCAAATACTTTATCAGTTGACTTACAACTGATGCTGTAATTCCAGTATAACTGATTCCAATTGCAACCTCTCCTGTTTGCTGTCCACCTGCCATTGTCTCAGGGTGTTGAGTGCAGTGACCCTCTGTTTATTCGTTTCCTGAATCTGATTCTCTCGCCTCCTTACAAGTTCCTCTAGGTAACCCTACAATCCAGATTGATCAAAATTTTACCACTGTTTGTGTATTTATCTTTGCAGGACTCACATATTGCATAAACATGGTGTTTGTGTGCTAATTGACCCATCCCTTTCAAGGAAAATCAATTGAATTTCATGACGTCACAATACATTTTCAAATTTTGTCCGAGGTATGACCGAGGTGTTAACATTTTTCGCACATAAATGGAAGGGTCAATTCATGCATGACTATGCTAATAAGAACTCAAATATACATTATTACATGACTACATTAATTCATGTGTATTACATGTACTTCCTTCCAATTGAAATGATACTACAGTGCCTTCATTTTTCAATATCAAGAGGCAGCTTGTGTGGCTCAATGGATAAGGTGCTTGTCTCATGACCAAGAGGTTACAGGTTTGATTCCTGCTGTGAGCACAACAGTGTTCTGTCTTTCGGATGAGACAGTCAAATATAGGGTTCAGTTTCACGGTAGGCATGGCACATTTAAAATTCCTCACTACGTCAGGTGGGTACGTTGCAAAGATATAAATTTCGATGCAATACATTGGACAGATGCCATCACAATCTACATGAAATAATCATGGAGTGATGTTGGTTGGTTGGTTGATTGGTGTTTTACATCGCTTTCAACAATTTTTCAGTTATTTCGCGACATGGAAGCAGGAGGTTACCAACCTCTTAAACATAGTGGAGCAACCTGGGAATCGAACTCGGATTGTTGGCACTGCAAGCCAAGTGCTTAACCACTACAACAAGCCTGCCCTACATGGAGTGATGTTAAAAAATGATAATCAAACAATGTCAAGAGGTCCAGGGGTGAAGCATGCACGGCAACATATCAGTATCCTGTTTTTTGGATGAGACAGTAAAAACCAAGGCTCTCTGTCACTGCAGACAATGCATATCAACGATCTATCTCTACCTCAGGTGGGTCCTTAGCATAGGTTTCTATGCAAAGCACCATGTAAATGCTGTTACCGTATCAGTGAAATTACCTTGGTATGATGTGAAACAACACACAAACATATCTCTTTGCAATGAAGTTAAGTTGTGCTAAAATCAGCACACAGACTGTGAATAAATAAATATATCAGAGTTGTGATGAGTTGAATAATACTCATTCATCCAACATATATAATTTTCCCCTATTTAATCTCTTAATATTTTATAATATTAAAATCTTTTGACTTGTAGTGTAATGGTGTTCAAACTGCATAAATGTTCTAGACTGCTCTCACCACAGACAGAATTATTCATGTGTTTAGTACAACTTAACCAGCCTAGGACAATTCTGGCTTTTTTTTATGAAAATTCCTAAAACTACAAAATTGAAAGGTTTTAACTTTCAAAATACCTATTAGAGCTTATTGTACTTATAAAATGAAATATCTAAATCAGTATTTTCTATCGCTGTAAATATTCATCAGGGTTAAATAATTAAAGCAAGATACGGTTTTTGTTTTTGGTCAGTTTAAGTCATTAACTAGTGGCTCAGATTCCACTTAAATATGCATTAATCCCTCTAAAAACTGCATACCTTCTGTTCATTGGCCAGTTTATATTTTGCTTCCAATGCCTTGAATTTTTCTTCCCAGGGATCACCTAAATTAATCTCTTCCTCGACAAGATCTGACTTCACACTGCCATCTAGGTGAGTCAGTTCTACGTGATCACTCTGAACACTCTCTGGGCTAAAAATAGAAAAATAAGAAATAACTGCAGTGGTAAATAGGATAAGATTCCATGTTTATTACTATAAAAAGAACCTCCTTAACTGATAATGCAAACAAACTGGATCTTTTTATCCCAAGATATGCTTGGCTTAATTAGTAGTGGGATTTTGTATTGACTAAGAAGAAACATGACCCTTTGCCTGGCATCAGATTTCACATGCATCAGACTGCATCAGTCTTATCATTGGCCTGTCTTGGTTTTGTTTGGTTTTGGTTGTTTTACATAATTTTATGCTTTTGTCTTTGTAGCACTACACGCAACTGATTACATTCTGATGCTCCAGGCAGCTGGAAATCTTTACCAGTACATTTGTATTTGTTAATCCAAACTTAGACATAGACTCTCACATCAAATCCTAAAACACCATAGCAGATCTGACTCAGCATTGAAATGTATGAAGTTCAAGCACCACCACTACTTTAAGACAGTAAGGACTAAGATCCATATCACAGTAGAGATAGACACATAAAAGATCCCTCACTGCTTCGTGAGTATTCATTGCACAGGAGACAACTTCTGCACAATGTATTAGACAGAGGCTGTCACAATATATTTGATGAGACATAAAACCAACGAATAAATAAATCAAGTTCCAGAACACCAGATACATTGTACCGGGAAACACATGATGTGAATGAAATTCGGAGAAATATTTGTTCTTTGTATAAACTTTATTTGTTTACTCTAGGTTATCCTCCTCCACAAAATCTTTCCTTGATAGAATTCTGGATTCACTACTGAATAAGGAATATCAATGAAATCACTATAATTAAACACAAAAATATTTGTATGTTAATGGCAATTAAGCTGAACTGAAGCATTACAATAATACTTTCTATATGTATATACTTTTACTTTTTTGATCTCAAAGGAGAAATGATTTTTAATTCAATACCTTTGCTTGAAATTAAGGTAGGGCGTATAGTCAATCTGTACTGGGCATGGGAAATCCAAACTTTCACCTTTTAAACAAAAACTGGAAAATAAAAACAGGAAATTCAATAACGTACTGATGTGCTAATAGATCTTCTTTGTCTGTTCTTCCCTGAATTAGATTAAATTTACATGTATGGAAAATATCTTTAACTTTCAAAATGGAGGAAAAAATTTATTTCTGTTTCTCCTTTGAAGTAAAGTGACTTATATGTGATCACTTTGTTGTTCATTATTTCCATAAAGAAATTAAAAATAAAAGATACACCAGCAGGGAAGTTAACTGCCATGGAGTGGTGTAACACAAAGGTAGAGTCTGACTCTCATCTGCTTCCCATTAAGAAACTTGGTCTAATCTCCAGCATGACCTTACATTGCCTCATAGAGGGATTTGGCTTAAAGTCACCTTGAGTGTGGGATATCAGAGATCTTCAACATCCAAATCCTCGTACTCAACTATAAACAAGATGTATTTGTGAAACACCAATGCCCCAGACTGCAACAAAGTCCAAATAAAGCAAATTTTGAAATGTTTGTCAAAGGTCATGGTCAAGGTCATGAGGTCTTGGTGTATTTCAAAGGGCTTTAATAGTGGAGTAAGCATGCCAAATATGAAACTCGCCGTTCAAAAGTTATGGCGAAGGCTAAAGTTGACAACAGATAGACAAACGGACAGACAACAAACAGACAGGTCAAAAACAATATGCCCACAATCTATTGATCTGGGAGTATAAAAATACTGCCTTCTCTATAGACATATATACACAATATTATCAAGCACCTGGAAAGATTCAAACCTAAATCCTTGTGACTCTAAATCTGACTATCCATTTTGCAACAATGAACTTCCAGTCAACCCACCTGAAATCTATGGCATTAAGACCCAGCAGTTCACCACATAGAGCAGACATTTCCTCTGACAACATCACAGCGCCATCTAGGTAACTTTGTCTTAAACATAAAATCATCATTTCATTTAACACGAGCATGACAGATAAGAGGAGAGAATTGATATGAAATACAAAATGTTCTATTTCAAATATTATACATGTACATGGATTTATCATAAATGTCCTCTGACAAATGGTGTCACTGTGTATTTATCATAAAAGTACTCTGACTAATGGTGTCCTTGAGCATTTATCATAAAAATATTCTGACAAATGGTGTCCTTGTGTAATTATCAGAAAAGTCCTCTGACCAGTGGTGGCCTTGTGTATTTATCATAAAAGTCCTCTGACCAGTGGTGTCCTTGTGTAATTATCATAAAAGTACTCTGACAAATGGTGAGGGGCAGGCTTGGTGTAGTAGTTAAGCGCTTGGCTTGCGGCGCCGACGATCCGGGTTCGATTCCCGGGTTGCGCCACTATGTTTAAGAGGTTGGTAACCTTCTGCTTCCATGTCGCGATATAACTGAAATATTGTTGAAAGCGACTTAAAACACCAAACAACCAACCAACAAATGGTGTCCTTGTGTATTTATCATAAAAGTCCTTTGATATATTGTGTCCTTGTGTAATTATCATAAAAGTCCTCTGACAAATGGTGTCCTTGAGTATTTATCATAAAAGTCCTTTCATATATTGTGCCCTTGTGTATTTATCATAAAAGTACTATGACAAATGGTGTAGTTGTGTATTTATCATGAAAGTACAATGACAAATGATGTCCTTGGTCCAGTGACATAGTTTAGCCTTTTCAATGGTCAATCTGATAAGTAAGAATGACAATATACTGCTCCAAGGACACAATTACTAGCCACAAAAGGATAATGCCAATGTCAATCAAATACACAACATGCTTTCAGGCATTATCTCCTCTCCCCCCCCCCTTTTAAAACATAATGAATACAAAAAAATAAGCACATATAAAAGTATTCAAGATGGGGACATAAAAGTAAAATCTTATCATTTTGTTTGTATTTTTTCAAAATCATCCATTTGGTTCTAACCTTCACTTTCTAATCTTATTAGAAATGAAAAGTCCATAAATAGATCTGATACTCAACAGACAAATGATGAATGCTAATAAAAATTTAGATACATATACTAGACATACTCAGGATATTAAGGCTTAAAGTATATCCAAGATTTCAATCAATGGAAAATAACCTATTGCAAGTTATACTTATTTTCACAAGGTCAGGACAGTTTTTTGTGCTCTAATTTATGACTCAGGCAATATATCTTGGGTCAGTTCTGCTTTCTCTTTTTTTTGTGCTAAAACTTAATTGTGCTAATAAAGATAATAAACCACATCACGTCAATATTCAAATGAATGCTGAAGAAGATACTTGTACATTGCTGTCACCTTGTTATATTGGTCTGCTGTAATGCTGTGGAGATGTATTCAGAGAGCCGCTTCTCCATCAAAGCACATCTTATCCATGCTCTTCCCTACATAATGTATGAAAACTCTTGTACCTTCATCTTAAAAGGCACTCATGTATGATACAACGATAACCAGTACAATGTAGTATATCCTTTCAAAATATTCTTTATTGGGACAACAAATTTAATTCTGAAGTTAATTGAATTTGTATATTCAAAAGCGGAAATTCTGCTTTTTTTTATCCATGTTTGGTCCGAAATTTACATTAAACATTTTGATTTTGCTATCCATAGCAATTTCCTTATACTCACCATTAATCTAATGTTAATAATAGAGCCTGTAAGTCACTTTCATTTTCATTTTATTTTCTAAAACAGTTTGTAATTTTTTGTTGTGAAAACAGTATTTTTGGCATATCAAAGCAGTAGTGTTCCAGTGAAACAAACTGAATTCATTACATCTCTTCCTCGTAGCACAAATAATCTTATACATGCTCCATGTTTTATAATGGTGTATTTATAAAATGGCTCTGGTCACCAGTGATAATCCAAATTCCTGTGTACTTTCTCTTTCTTTGCTAATACAAGGATGCAGTTTCCCCAGATTCAGAGAGTCTCAACTATTCTAAGGGTCAAATGACAAAATTTACAAACTCTAATGAAATTAGAGATCAGTATTGCTAACAGAAGGTGAAGGTCACAGAAAAGTATAAAGTAAACCTAAGGTAATATTTATAAGTCTGGGAGTTCAGACTTGGCTTTTAATTATATGTCTAACCTCACGCTGAACTGAAGTTCACCAGGTTCAGTTTTTGCATATGTTACGTAAACTCAACAATCAATAATTTTAGATAAATTTTGTAAAGAAGAATTCACCATTTGAGAAAAGGAAAATTTGCTCATCGATTCCACAGCAACTGTCTGGTACATTGAATAGCTGATAAATATTGATAAAATTTCTATTTCTCTATCTAGACAGATTGACAATGTTATAAATACTTGCTCAGTGTGAGAACTTGTTATTGTATAAAGAAGAACTAAACTGCCTTGGCGTTATATTCAATTATATTCAGGCCCTATCCTACATGCTTCCTTCCTGTATGCATGTAGCAAATTATTTATAGTTCTATCCATTACCTTGGATACTTGAGATTTGATGTTTTCTAGAGTGTCGATGCTCTTGATACAGTTATTTTGTACTTTATTACAACTCTGACGAATGTAATCCCAGAATGCTCTCGGTTCACCAGATCCATACCAAGTTCTAGTGGCTATAAAAAATGACAAGTGGTTTATTTGAACAACAGCAGAGTAATATATGGAACAGTCTGAAAAATCTAATACAATGCCCCTCCTCTGATACCTCAAAACACACCACGAAATGTTATCAAGAGTGGGGTAAGTTAGCTTATCATCTGGACCACCTTCAGAACATTAGCCAGAGGCTCCGATGAGCCTGATGCTCTTTTGGTCATATCCTGTGCTTTATTGATACTTTCTAATCTAGCATACATGTAAATTATTACAATATGATGGATTTTTATTATCATAATCACTACAAATATTGAGGAATAAACTGTAAATGTAACATATGTATATTTTTTTAAGATTTTTACTGACTTATTTATTCATTTGTTTACCTTTCTCTTGTTTTTAAATCACATCAAAATGTTTTCATTTTTGTGATGGCATCTGCCTGATGCATTGCAGAGAAATTCAGATCTGTCTAACATTTTGAAGCAATGAGGGAATCTTTTCTATACAAATATCTACCATAAAATGTGACATTTTTAATTTTTCTGTCATATTTGAAAGATAGATCACATTTAAGTTGCTGCCTTGAGTTCAAGCCTAAGACTGCTGCATCTTTAGCATTTCAATGATGGCTGTCATAGATGCTTTATTGAATTATCTATAGCCTAGCCTGGATCTTTTTTCTAATTAGTTTAGAATTAGTATTGTAATTGGACTAGCTCATTCCTGTAATGAATTATTGAAATTGCTATGTATATCAAAGAAAAAGCATTAATATGAGATCCATATTGGAACTACAGTGGATTACTGTGTTCTTATTACATTTTATTTTTCATTATAAGTAGGTCTTTTGTGTGAAGTTTCTTCGAAATTGTGATGAAAATGAGGTACAAATTACAGTTTTAAAACTTTTATACTGCTAAAATACGGTACAAACTGGATTTACAGGGGCATAGCCAGAGTGCAAATGATGTGTACGCACCAGACAGGCAAGGGGTTTTGGGGCTGCCTTGAAGCCCCCAGTGGGTCCAGGGCGAAGTCCTGGTGGGAGCCCAGGGGGCAAACCCCAGCAGAAGCTAATGGATTTTAGTGTTTTAAAGAAGGACAAAGTTGTCATTCTTTTATCAAAGGAATTACAACAGTACTATCAATCTGGAAAGGAAAACGACCACCTATCTCTCTCCTTCATGAGACACTACATTTTTGACAAAATGATGTGTACGCACGTGCGTATTTGGCGTAATGGTAGCTATGCCACTGATTTATTACAAATCACTATTCTGTTCACATCTATCGATCTGACTATACATAGGTGAATTTTTTTCATAAAGCCGAATCAAAATTGAAAAGGATGAAAATAAGTAAGAAATACAGTACTTTAAGATGGGCACTATAATGGTAACTAACTCTGATAACATAACATTGTTTCCTTTTTTGCTTTCTTTGTCGACATGACTGAAGAAGTAATAATTTCAATGATCCAGAAGTCTGAGTTATATGTCTTTAAGTAGGTAATGTAAAATACGAAAGTAACTGGTGTCACATGACAATGGCACTAACAACAATGTACCACAGTGGACATTCACGGACCCCTGAAATTCAGAAGTGAGACCAGGTGCCCTTAGGAGTGAGCATCTCCTGTTTGGCTAGCAACACCCACTGTGAATGCCCAAATATAATTCAGCACTGTATATACATGAATGTGAACAAACACTGTGTAAAAAGTGCCACTGCCACATAACATCAGTAAAAAGAGTAAGATAACACTTAAGTCAAACCCTCAGCTGGGAACTTATATGTCTTTAAGTAAGTAAGAATCGGTGTAGAAGAAAAATTGATTATTCTGAATTATACTCTATGATCATCTGTATTGGAGCAATGAGATATCAAAAGTCCAAGCACCCATAACAAGACTGCCTGTTAAACTGATTGACTGATTGGGTAGCTAGTTGACCGATTAGTTGAGTGACTAGCTAGTTGCCTCAATAATTGCGTCGGTAGCTAGTTGACTTATCAGTTGAGTAGGTATCAAGTTGACTGATTAGTTGAGTGGGTAGTTAGTTGACTGATCAGTTGAGTGCATAGCTAGTAACTAATTAGTTGAGTGGCTAACTAGCTGACTGATTGGTTGAGCGGGTAGCTAGTTGTCTGATTAGTTGAGTTGGTATCTAGTTGACTGATTAGTTGAGTGTCCAGCTAGTTGACTGATTAGTTCAGATGGTAGGTAGTTGACTAATTAGTTGAGTAGGTATCTAGTTGAATGATTATTTGAGTGTGTAGCAAGTTAACTGATTAGTTGAGTGGCTAGCTAGTTGACTGATTAGTTGAGTGGCTAGCTAGTTGACTGATTAATTGAGTGGCTAGCTAGTTGACTGATTAGTTGAGTGTGTAGTAAGTTCACTGATTAGTTGAGTGGCTAGCTAGTTGACTCATTAGCTGAGTGGGTAGCTTGTTGACTGATTAGTTGAATGGCTAGCTAGTTGATTGATAAACTGAGTGGCTAGCTAGTTGACTGATTAGTTGAGTGGCTAGCTGGTTGACTGATTAGTTGAGTGGCTAGCTAGTTGACTGATTAGTTGAGTGTGTAGCAAGTTGACTGATTAGCTGAGTGGCTAGATAGTTGACTGATTAGCTGAGCAGGTAGCTAGTTGACTGATTAGTTGAGTGGGTAGCTAGTTGACTGATTAGTTGAGTGGCTAGCTACTTGATTGATTAGCTAAGTGGCTAGCTAGTTGACTGATTACTTGAGTGGCTAGCTAGTTGACTGATTAGTTGAGTGGCTAGCTAGTTGACTCATTAGCTGAGTGGCTAGCTAGTTGAATGATTAGTTGAGTGTCCAGCTAGTTGACTGATTAGTTGAGTGGCTAGCTAGTTGACTGATTAGTTGAGTGGCTAGCTAGTTGACTGATTAGTTGAGTGGCTAGCTAGTTGACTCATTAGCTGAATGGCTAGCTAGTTGACTGATAAGCTGAGTGGCTAGCTAGTTGACTGATTATGTGAGTGTGTAGCAAGTTGACTGATTAGTTGAGTGGCTAGCTAGTTGACTGATTAGTTGAGTGGCTAGCTAGTTGACTGATTAGCTGAGTGGCTAGCTATTTGACTGATTAGTTGAGTGGCTAGCTAGTTGACAGATTAGTTGAGTGGCCAGCTAGTTGACTGATTAGTTCAGATGGTAGGTAGTTGACTAATTAGTTGAGTAGGTATCTAGTTGAATGATTATTTGAGTGTGTAGCAAGTTGACTGATTAGTTGAGTGGCTAGCTAGTTGACTGATTAGTTGAGTGGCTAGCTAGTTGACTGATTAATTGAGTGGCTAGCTAGTTGACTGATTAGTTGAGTGTGTAGCAAGTTCACTGATTAGTTGAGTGGCTAGCTAGTTGACTCATTAGCTGAGTGGGTAGCTTGTTGACTGATTAGTTGAGTGGCTAGCTAATTGACTGATTAGTTGAGTGGCTAGCTAGTTGACTGATTAGTTGAGTGGCTAGCTAGTTGACTGATTAATTGAGTGGCTAGCTAGTTGACTGATTAGCTGAGCGGGTAGCTTGTTGACTGATTAGTTGAGTGGGTAGCTTGTTGACTGATTAGTTGAGTGGCTAGCTAGTTGAATGATTTGCTGAGTGGATAGCTAGTTGACTGATTAGTTGAGTGGCTAGCTAGTTGACTGATTAGTTGAATGGCTAGCTAGTTGACTGATTAGCTGAGTGGCTAGCTAGTTGACTGATTAGTTGAGTGGCTAGCTAGTTGACTGATTATTTGAGTGGCTAGCTAGTTGACTGATTAGCTGAGTGGCTAGCTAGTTGACTGATTAGTTGAGTGGCTAGCTAGTTGACTCATTAGCTGAGTGGCTAGCTAGTTGACTGATAAGCTGAGTGGCTAGCTAGTTGACTGATTATGTGAGTGTGTAGCAAGTTGACTGATTAGTTGAGTGGCTAGCTAGTTGACTCATTAGCTGAGTGGGTAGCTTGTTGACTGATTAGTTGAGTGGGTAGCTAGTTGACAGATTAGCTGAGCGGGTAGCTAGTTGACTGATTAGTTGAGTGGCTAGCTAGTTGACTGATTAACTGAGTGGCTAGCTAGTTGACTGATTAGTTGAGTAGCTAGCTAGTTGACAGATTAGCTGAGTGGGTTGCTAGTTGAGTGGATAGCTAGTTGACTGACTAGTTGAGTGAGTGGGTAGCTAGTTAACTCGTTAGCTGAGTAGCTAGCTAGTTGACTGATAAGCTGAGTGGGTAGCTAGTTGACTAATTAGTTGAGTGGCTAGCTAGTTGACTCATTAGCTGAGTGGGTAGCTAGTTGAATGATTAGTTGAGTGGCTAGCTAGTTGACAGATTAGCCGAGTGGGTTGCTAGTTGTCAGATTAGTTAAGTACCTAGCTAGTTGACTGATTAGTTGAGTGCCTAGCTAGTTGACTGATTAGTTGAGTGCCTAGCTAGTTGACTGATTAGTTGAGTGACTAGCTAGTTGAGTGGGTAGCTAGTTGACTGATTAGTTGAGTGGCTAGATAGTTGACTGATTAGTTAGGTGGCTAGCTAACTGACTGATTGATGGATTTTTGTTATGCCTATGTACACCATGAAATGAAATTTTTGGCTTTTACTGTTTTATCTGATCGATTGATTATTGTTTTACGTCACTCCACGATTATTTCACATATATGGTGACGACATCTGCCTGATGCATTGCATACAAATTTAGACCTTTGCAACGGACTCACCCGAAGCAGTGAGGAATTTTTCACATGCCACGCCTACTGTGACACGGGACCTCGGTTTTTAATGTCTCATCCAAAAGACAAAACACCAGTGCGTCCAGGGCAAGAGTCGAACCCGGGACCTCTCAATCACCAGCTGAGCACCTTATTCACTAGGCCACACTGCCTTTACTGTCTTATCTGAAAACCAGAGTACAACAACATGTACTGACGAGACTTGCAGCATTTGAAGCCAGGGACCTATGACCTCAAGCCCACTAACCACTAGGCCACTTTTACTTGAACAGATTGCCATCTTACTTATGTCCTCTAGAAACAAACCTCGAAGTCTGAAGGACAGCACTTGCTCCAGAACAGCACAGAAGTTAATCAGTTCTTCACAGTTGTCATCAATGTTACCCAAAGATGCCTTATCAATCAAAGTCTTGGTGGTAAACCTGGAAACAAAACACAACAGGTGAAATCATCTGAAAATTGATAGGTAGAAATATTCACCATGTCTCCTAGTTTTTACTGTCTAATCTGGGTTGCAAAGATGAAGATTTGGGTAACAGATTTCCTTAAATGTGTAATCATTAGGAAAATTATATCTCCAAAGAGAACAAGAAATAGTAATAATAATAACACAAACTGTACAGTATCTCCCAAGAAACATCCATCCAAATGTTATATGTAGATGCTTCATTACTTGTGAAAGTTTGACCTGAATTTAACTTTCAATAAAAGTGCATGGTTATCACAAGTATGGCTGACTGGGAAACTGTTCTTGATATCAGTGGGTTGGAAGATCGAGCATATACACAGTAAGACGAGGGTCTTTATAGATCTGAATCTGAATCAAACAATTTTTTTCAGCCTGCCAGAGACTTAAATAAATGTAAACGATTAAAAATACCTAAAGTGGACTCAGGTCTATATTGTTTAAGATTTCAGGAAGACTTCAAGTTGGCTGGGAAAGAATGTGGCATAATGAGATATAAGCTCAGACAATTAAGTTTGCAAAATGTGTACATGATAAGCCTTAGGAACCTGAGTTTGAATCCCCTGATCGAGTCTTGGCATTTTCATTTTTATCTAGCTTCTTTACATAGTAATCCTTTGAAGGCATATAATTTAAGAAAAAAACAAAATATATACTCAAATTTGTTTCAATTGTAATGTCACACTTGGTAGAAGCATTGACGTTATGCATCCAAAGATAAGATTATTACGTCAATGTCCTTATAGACTGGATATAACTTGGAAATAATCTATTAAGAAAACCTTTTTATCTGCAATTAAATCCAGTTACATACATATACTTTTTATGATACATACATGTGTATGATTGTTTTCACCAAGATCTAGAGAGCCAGTTTAAGTATACACATGGCTAGATGCTCTGATATTATGAATAAATATTAACGATCAAATGTTCCATGTGAATTTGTGAAATGTTGACAAAGAGTTTACACCCAAGCTGTATTGTTTCAAAGATCATTGACATTTTTAATTATAGACAACAATTATTCCATTGATCAGGGATCACAAGATCTATTTGAACTGTGTCCACTACATACTTTTATTCTGACGTCACAACTGAAGCATATTGAAAGCTTGACATAAGATCATTTACTCATGATAATATAATAAAAAGATGTGCCAACAGGTGTCATCATTCAACAATAACGCAGCCCATTTCTTTCATCAGGCTGAATCAGGTTCAATATCATAATGGACTTTGCCACTATGAACTGCAGTCCTAATGTTAAGGAAGTAAATAAAACATATATTCCTGCAAAAATGACGTAAAGAACAATGAATTAGATTCCTATGACATCATACGATTGCTAGCTTTCAATGTCCTTTCTAACTCTTCATCCACAAGTGCCGCCTAACGGATAATAAAAGAACCTTTGTTCTTATTTTTATCAACTCTTAGAAAACATATGTCAATAAATCTCAAATCTTATTATTGCAGAGATTTAAATAACGATTCCTTTACATTCATTATTGTCTTAATTTACAAATGCAAATAAAATTGTTTTAAATAAGACGGAAAAATTGTGAAACTTTGTGAAGAAATTTATATAGATCTACATTTTTTTTTTGTCCTCGATGTTCATGTGCGAAATGCTAATGACAGAATGAATGACCGAGGAAAATATCCAGTTATCTGCAATACTAATAATTGACAATATGAGAAGGACAACATGTGACTAACCTGCAGGCAAAAATCAAGTTCTTTCTCTGCACATCGATCTGCCTCTGAACCATATAGCCCCTAACTCCAATCTCCTGTGTCATTTTTATTTTCTTCCCTATGTCGCCATTTATATGTCATGTGATAAGTTTAAAAATATCTCCACTTATTTTGGAGCAAGCATAATAGTAGGAACTGTCCCGCTCCCAAACTTGGTGATTTGTGATGACACTGCATGTACATCTAAATCGGGCTTGGATTGACAGAGGTGGACTTGTGGACTCCATCCAACCTAAGGTTCTGGGAAAATATGGGGGTGGTGGTTGTTATCATTATTTGTTGTGAAATAATTCTAAATCCAAGATTATGGTTGGAAAACTCATTTTGAGTTAAGAGTCCAGAATCGTGCTATAATAATTTGTCCACAAACCATTACATGTAGGAAAATGATTAAAATAAATGAATAAGAAGAAATAAATTAATACTAATAATCAGAAGTGGATTCGGGTTTTGGAGTTAGGGGGCGAAGTCAGACGAGAGGTCTGGAGACCGCCTAGGTCCTCAGCAGGTATAGAGCGGAGCCCTCGGTGGGGGGGGGGGGGGGGGGGGGGGCAAGGGGCGAAGCCCTCCGGAAGCATCCGCAATTTGACAATTTTGGGGCCTAAAAATTACGCATTTCCACTTCAACTGATCGTTCTCAATCGGCACCGCAGCTGCCGTGTAACGAAGATTTTGTGGTGTTATTCATGTATTGTCCATACCTTGTTATTCTTGTGATACGTGTGGTGGATGTTTTTCATACAGTTGAGTCAGATATGATATAATAAATCTGGTTCAGCTATATCGCAAAATCCACCATCATTACTTTTGTTACACAGAACCGGAGCATCTATATACTAGGCGAATATAGAAATGTTTGAAAAAAAAAAAGGTTTGCGACTTGTCGTGAATGTTTTTAGACAGGAAAGGACGGGGTTGGGTTGACGCCCTTAACCTAGCAAACATTACTTTTGTTGGGCAAAGTTTTTCGACCAATGGTGTTGCAACCCCACATCCACCACTTACAACGGGTTTATCACTGTTTTGTTTTGTTTTGTTTGTTTGGGGGTTTTTCCCCCCTTTTTTCACTGATTAAACGGGTAGGCGGAGCTTATTGAACGATGGTTTTATTGAAATTTTTTCACTCGGGTGATTTATATTGACTTAATAGGGAGAAGAAGTCAGGTCATATTAGAGTATACAATGATCCATATTGGAAAAGACCCCATAACTAGATTTCAACTTGAGACCATGCCTATTTCCCATTCCGAAGGCTGGGCTTAGGTTCAAAATTACACATATACACTAGATCATATAGGGAATACTTCTTGCCCATAAAATCTCAGAAGGGTAGCGATAATGAGCAAATTGTTTACGATTGGACGGACGCACGACGAGTGGTATCGTAGAGGCTCTGCTGATCTCTGGCCAGTCATAAGAGGTAATAAAACTGAAAGAACAGGATAAACATTTATTTAATCACAATGAACCATGTAGACGAACATAAGCACAAGTAAAATACAAAGTTTTTATTCTGTAAGCCTTACACTGGACAAATCGTTTTTACTCCAAGAGATTAGTGACCTGATCATTTTCTGTTGTATGTTTTGAAAACTGGACTCTGGAGAGGTTCACCCCATCCCTTCCCTTACGTCCCTTCTCCCAACTCCTTTTGTCCACCCTCTCTGAATGGCGTACGTTTCACACCCGCAATTTTCCTTCGGAGAAGTCAATATTATCACCTTTTGCATCTACCGATCCATTTTCCTCTGATGTTAAGGTATAATTAGCGCATATGGTGACTGTCGTTCTGACGTCATATTAGGTCAAACAAGTTGAACATTTTGATATGATGTAAATGATGAATCGAAAATTCACAGAACGTGGTTTCAATATTTTACGGCTAATTATCGATTCCCCTGTATAGAATGAAATATACGACCAATGCGTGATTTCTCAACTTTCAATAAAATCTCAATACATTTTCATGACTAATGATAGGGATGGACAGCTGCTATTTTGAGAACTACAGTCGCCTAAACTGTAGGACCTAATTGAAAAAGGCTATTAGCTCCATTCTTGGCTTGCATGTTAGAGAAATCAATTATCGATAATAATTTGACTAGCATTGACGAAAACTGGACTATATTTGATTCCAAGCTTTCAACGTTGCTTGTTACGATGGGAATATCACCTGATTGCATTTATGTGTTTTTAACATTTCACACTATTTTCAGTATGTTACAGCCTCTTCTAGTGTTTCAGATATCCATTTAAAGAACTCCTCTGATCCACGACTGTAGAAGCCTCACATGTACAGGTGTAAGGACAATCCTGTAGATGGTATCCATAACTGTAATGTCGTTGAAGTTTATTATTGTCATCTTTCAAGAATTTGCATCAAGAAGAAGATTCAATTTTTATTTTATGTTGATTCAGTGTAAAAACTGAAGTCATTGAAGTTGAATTTCATCTCCCTTAACAGCTTGATATATAACGGGTAAACATTCCCGTAAAATCACTAGTTCTGTATTGACTCTCTAAACAGCCATGGATATATCAATTGTATTTTGACTTACATATAGGATATGATTCCACGACACCAGTCTAAACCTTATCGTCTATTTATTTCTTTATTTTTACTTTTATTTGTTTAACCTGACCTCATTTTGAATTTTCTCTCTTTTTCTGTCTCCAATCCCTTTATATTCTATTAGTTAGGTTTCATTAGTTACTACAATATCCACTTCTTTTTACGTTGCAATTTATATCTTTTTCGCGAATAGAGAGGTTTTTGTTTGTTTGGTTGGTTTTTTTTAATAAGACATTTCTTGTTACTTAGTCCTTAACTCATTGTAAATGTTATGTAATAAGTATATGAAATTCAGATAGATATTGTTTATACCAACCTTATCAAAGGAGACATAGTCTTTGTATCTGGATGTTAACTAGTCGGGGCTCTTGCAGTCTGAGAATGTTGTATGCTGCGAGATGGGCAAAATATAACCAGTTTTCGTAGATATCACACATCAATCTGATTACAACCATATCTTTATTCCGCTTCTCTTTTTGTCCCCTTTCTTTATCCGTAATGGGGCAAATAGAGAAGCGGAATAAAGATATGGCTTAATCAGACTGATCACACATTTACCTTTATTCGTTTTGCTTATGTTGATGTTTCCTTACATATTTTTGTTAGCAACATATTATTCTATTATTCTTTCGTGTGTAATGAATTTTTATGACCTCTCTCCTTGAGAAACCTGTTGACTCTTGTTCTCTATATGGAGGATTATTTATCAATTTTTAAATGCGTATCCTTTGATTGTGCTGCTTTTGCAGTGAGTGGGAAGGTGGGCACCCGTAAACCGGTTAACCACACCAATTGGGTGACGTATGTTACTTCAATTGACCGTCCTAAGTCGGTATCGTAACAATGTAATATTTTTGTAATGTCGTTTCGTGTATATTCTACTATTATCATTTTTTTTTGTGTGTGTACAGGTCCTTGGTGAGTTGTGTCATACAGCTTTGGCAGATGTCTATTGTTTTCTCTTTTATTATTATTTTATCGTTCATTTCTTTCTTTTGTGTTTGTTCTGTACAATTTGTGCAATATGGCATATATCGCATTTGCAAATATAATATAATATAATATACTATAATATAATATTATACACTGTAATATAATATAATATAATATAATATAATATAATATAATATAATATAATATAATATAATATAATATAATATAATATAATATAATATAATATAATATAATATAATATAATATAATATAATATAATATAATATAATATAAAAGTATACTTTATTGTCGAAATATACCTTTGAAGGAAAGAAAGAAAAGTAGATCACATTCATGTACCTCGTGTATAATTATAGTGGTTGCTGATAATTATGTGAATTATATCGAATTGTTTGATAATTGTTTGATATAATTATGTTAATTATATCGAATTGTTTGATATCATGCTGCTTGATGTTTCACGTGAGCCAAAGGCACACGTAACTTTATATATACGCTTCAAACATATATAAACGATGCAGAAGCGAATCCAGCGAATTTTGTCAGGATGAGCAAGTGACGACTAGAACAAAAACAAAACAAGACCAACCAAATAAAAAGAAAAAGAAAACAAAAGATATAAAAGCCAAAAGATAGTAAGCCATGCATCAGATTACGCCTCCCCCCCACCCCCCCCAAAAAAAACCGAAACAAAGAACAACTACCTCAACCCCAACTTTTTTCAGTTCACCCCATGTGGAACCGGAGGAGACTATTTAGGTTTCTACTGTCCGTCAATCAGTCAGTCCGACAGTCTCTCTGTCTGTCTGTGTGTCCGTTTGTCTCTCACGCTAGCCAGTCTGATTTTCCAGACTTTTCTTGGCCATGCTTACAGATACCAAGCTGAAACTTGGTAGCAAACTTCCCCATGGGGAGTTACAGATCAAGTTCGACTTTGGTAACGGTTGACCGACTTTTTCTATAGTTATATATTGCCCTTTATTGAAATATTTCAGGGGAGTGTGTCCTATCAATCGATGTATGTGTATCAGTGTATTTCTGCGTCTCTTTTTTCATTAGACATGTAATCTCTCTTAAACTGTCGCTACTGTATGTGATATACAACTGAGTATGATGTATAACTATCAATGATGCATAACTGTGTGGTGTATATATAAATGTAAGTGAAACACGGAAGGAGGGTATAGTCCAGTGTGCTTGTCTTGTCGAGATATGGACCCAGAAATGCGTCACTGTAGGCTGGAAAACAGGCGGGATTCGTGAAGTTCATTTTCATGCGGAAGAATAAAAACCTCAAAATATTTCTTAAAAGGGTGTGCATTATTTATATCCTCGGAATCTCTGTGACATATAGTTGCGGTGGCGGCAGGAAATTTTTATTCAAGATATATAGCACCAGCTTCGCTTAGGTTATAATAACCATACCTGACTTAGTCGTTCCCGAGTACTGAGCATGCCGTACGGGAGATGCTTATTCACGATACCTATCGCCTGAATTCAATAAGATCTGAATGCTATTCAATAAGATCGGAATGCCATTCAATAAGCCTTGGTCTGCCTTACTACGCCTGACTTAGTCTTCCCTAAATACTGAGTAAGGACCAACAAGCAGATACTTTTTATGTTAACCGTACCGAATCTTAACACAGGGCTGCGTCAAGCAAATTGCTAAATACTAAAACGTTAGGATGAATAGTGAGATCATAAAGTGATTAATATGGACACACCCAGTAGAAACACGAATAGAAGTAGATACTAACTGATGACGAACGCAAACATATTGTTTTTATCAGATATGACTATTCAACATTTTGTGTATAAAGGCTACAGATTCATAATTATAATAGAGATGTTGAATTTCGAGTTAAAAATGCAGATTCAACTTGAATACACGTACTGTTTATCAAAAGCCATGTTTTTTGTTTATGTGTTACTTTTGCGTTTCCCGGGATTGAGGGTGGGGGGAGACAACGTTGTTACTGTCCTTTGCTATTTTATTGTAACGCCGTCTTTTCTATTTCATTACAACAAGCATCACATATATCTATTTCGTCCCAAACCAGAATCGCAGGTGTGAGAACTCTATACATTTATCTTGACGCTACGTGCCGTAACCATAAAATAATGATATGCATTGTAAATAACACTAATCCATACGGTTATCTCGATTCTACATCAAGATGATATCATATCATGTATTATTTATAATGTGTCATATTGTATTATATTTTCAGTACAAGAAGTTCATTTTATTTCTATCCATTTTAAGACCTCCATGACGGACGAATCACACTAGATTTTAACATTTATCACTACATTCACATCAATAGTTACTGTTGTATGATCGAATGATGATATGAAGAAACGACGTGTTGCTTCCGATTGCAGTGGCGGACTCAGAGGGAGCACTGTACCCCCTTTTCGTCGAAAGTATGAATAAAACTTCAGATTCGTCTGCCGAAATGGCTGAGTATTTTGGAAATAATTGACCTTGATATGTGCCCCCCCTTTTTTTCTGAAATCCTGGATTCGCCACTGGATTATTACTGAAAATGTAATGCGACTCTTCATCTCATGCGTGGTCAGTGTATTAGTATAACGTACGGATCTGTCAGTGTTGTTCTCTGTACATTTTAGGCGGGTATGCTGGACACAGAAGACGCTTGGGAAAAAGTATAATCTGTCACATACAAAACATTTGTTGCTATCGCATTTTACAATTTTTCATCACAATTTTTCTAATTTCGGTACTGAGGTGATGCACATATGCATCTAATGGAAACATTATATCTAGACACGTCTCTTTAAAGAGCTCTCCCCCTTCCCGTTTTTTTGTATCGTATTATATCCACCCTATAATTATTGTATATTCATTTTTTTTTATCGAAAGTTAACTGCACTGTAGTGGGTATATTGATTATATGGATAGCCATTAAGAGAGAAGTAGTCTATGTCTCTGGTCATTATAAAGGTATACTGGAGGATGTGACCTATTACATACACCTGTGGCTTCTTTCAATGAAAACTGTCATAATTATCATTACAGTATAGACTACACATATTTGTTTGTTCATTTCGAATTTATCTGAAAGAAATCCTAATTACAGGAATTCCAGATCATCACTTCTACTGGTCCTACTTTTAGTAATTGTTCAGTGCTGAGTGCTAACGAACTTGTCATTAAACGAGATCATAATATCCGATGCCTTTCGAATGTCGGAAGTTCATCTTTGCACATTCGGAAGGTCTCGGTAATAAACGAAGGAAACGAATGGTTTACATAGCGATTTATATGCTGACAAAAATTTGTATTCATTTCTAGAATATTGATTATATTGTACATTCTTTTTTAAATTATTCATATCGATATGCCGGTGTATACTATCGGTAAATAAAAGAAGCGTGTTAGAGATTATGTAGGTCAAAGCCCAAGCCTCGAAATCGGATTACCACAGACTCGAAAGTGGGACAAATATATTTAACCTCATCTCAAGTCGGTCAAAAACAAGTCCTGAAAAAAGAAGATGTCTTAACTATGAAATAGGTAAGTGAACAGAGTCTTTCCCTAGTCTTCATATATGTTTTATGTTTAGCACAACGTCTTATTTCTATCGTTTTTCTCCTCAAGGCAATCGAGAAGCGTTTCGGATAGAGCTCCCCCTTCCCACGTCTTTTGTCCGAAGTGTCATTTTCTCACAAAAACTAGGGTTATATTTATGTGTAAAGTTCTTAAAATAGATCAGAATTGTGATTGAAATCTGAAAGAACCAGTAATTAATGTAACCAGAAGAATTACTTTTGTCGGAAGTTATTTGTTTCAATGTTTGGTAACTTCCTTTCCAATTCATCTAGCAGACGCTTTTTTCCACATGTAAAAATATTTCTCATGTTTCTGTTGATGCAGTATATTTAAGTTTCTGTGTTCTGTTAATTCTATTACTGTTTAACTACTTCATTTACAAGTTAAAAGCATACCCTTGCAGTGATAGAAATTCCCCCAAATTCAGTTTATCTTTCGGGGCCAGGCTACTATGCTGAATAAGGCCAAGTGCCTGTGGATCAGGCAGCACAAAGTGAAAATGAGTTATGAATAATATTATGTTAAAAATGATGATTCAGAAATACAGGAATATTTTTCCTACAATAAAGGATATGTATAATTTCAAAGTGAAGGAAATTCCCATTTGAGGAGAGGAAAATGATCAGTATCAATGTATAGGCCTACGTTGTGATTTTAGAAAAATATTGTTAATACTTAGTATCCGAGATATAGACTACTTTCTAGTAAATTAGTCTATGTCTCCGTTAACACAAACAATTGGGACATGTAGACACATATAGATAGTTTTCGAATGCATGAAATTTAATTGGAGTTACTTCCCTTTTCCACCAAGTTGGAGGTGAAACTGGTGTATTTGCTTCATATTGTAGCAGGAAAGTTGAAAAATCTTTGGCCAGACTGGGACTTGAACCCAGGACCTTCCGCTAATATGGCAGATGCTCTACCAATAGAGCTATCTGGGCCGATGTCCAAGTCTGCTACACACTTCCCCTGTCAATTTGAGGTTTCCCTGAAACCTCACACCAAGTCCTCCTCTCACAGTGGCATACAACCTCTGCCAACTGATGAGAGTTGGTGGAACTTCCAAACTGTAGCAGGGAGGTTGAAAAATCATTGGCCAGACCGAGGCTCAAACCCAGGACCTTCCGCTAACAAGACAGATGCTCTACCAACCAGTCTGCTACAATATACATATTTATACCAATTTGCTTTAATGTTTTTGAGAAAGTTGTTTATGTTTTCACTCCCCTGAAAACATTTTAACATTGCACAATAATTGCATAACAATTGCAAAAATTCAAGAAGCATCCTTTGTCTGGAGAAATCCCTTACATAATATGGTTGATTTATGCACAAATGTTAAGGCATATACCTCCAAAATGGCGGAAAAGGGAAGTAACTCCAGTTAAATTTTCATGCATTCAAAAGCTATATATTATTCATAATCAGTGTATACTAAGCTATTGCAAGAATTTAATTACGTGAAATTTATTCAGAGTTTCCGAATGTCACTGGACCACTGGATTTTGCCGCTAAAATAAGAGTCGAGTCAGTGAAAAAAAATCAGGAAACCGGACATGGAAAGCTTGCTGAATCTTACAAATTGTTTTACTCAAGAAATCTATAATTTACCAGTTCAAAATAAACTTAAACTGCCAGATTTGACACTTTCTTCTGCTGTAGCAACACCAAAAAAAAAGTCCGGTTTTGGTTTATACTTTTAGTGCAGTAAAGTAATGTCCAGAATCAGAGGAAATTCGTCTCATTGATTTCAGAGGTTGAGCAATGTACTTTAAACTGAAATACATGTATGTTGAGGGGGCGATCCCTGGAAATAAGGCACAAAGTTAAGGCTAAATCAACCCCATCCACACACAAGAGGAAGATTATATGTGCTTTTGCTTTATTTCACTTAAAACTTGGAGCGGTCTGGTACAATCTGATTCAAACCATACCTTTATTCCGTTCTCTATTTGTTCCATTGCATGAAAAGATCTGGTGAAATCCCGTAAGGGTTCACGTTCTGGTGACCTCTGATGACGTCTCAGTCACCGAAACCGTTATTTCCCATAGCCAATCAGTCATTCAGTGACTCGGTTAGGCACATGATAGTGACGCAATATGTAACAAACACTGTTCAAGAACTATCTTGTGGGACACGCACGCTGTGGATGTTAATTTCATCCTAAGATTTTGTAGTCGATCCACTGATTGGCTGAAAATCAGAGGTCACCAGAACGTGAACCCTTATGGGATTTCACCAGATCTTTATACGCAATGGAACAAATAAAGAAGTGGAATAAAGATATGGTTTTAATCAGATTGGGTCTGGTAGGTTGTCGAAACTCACCAGACTGATTGTTCTGTGAAAAATATAAACTTTCGTGACGACTGTTTTAATAGGTGAAATTTCAAGGTTGTCAGTAGACCTTCCTCCAGTTTTAAATGTTATAAGGGACCCAATGTCTGACAAACTACAGTTGGGATTTTCGTATTGATATAGATTTATAATGTTTAATGTTTGGATAGTGAGGTCACATTAGAAGGGTGTAAAGAGAAAGTCAGGAATAATTCAAAGAGGGCATATTGCCCAACTGGTTAAAAGACTATAACTTCTTTTGCAAATTATGATTAGTGTGTCAAAAGGATGTGCCCCTTTGAATCTCGAAATTAATATGTATTTTTTTTATTTTAGAAATTATCTTGAAATTGAGTTTTGATGTCAGACCACATTGATATTAATCATATGTATTTTAGTGAGAGCTGGTGTAGCTCTAGATGTGGTGCTTGGCTTGTGATTGAGAGGGCCCAGGTTTGATTTCCACTATGATCGCACAGGTGCTGTATCTTTTGAATGAGACCCAGAAACTGAGGTCTTGTGTCATGGTAGGCATGGCACATAAAAATCCCTTGCTACATATACTCTGGGTGGGTCAGTTTGCTTAGGTGTAATTTTCTATGCAGTGCATCCAGCAGATGCCGTCACCATATATGTTAAATAATCATTGAGTGACATAAAGCAATAATCAATTACAAGGACAGAAATTGGCGGTCGCCCAGTCGCCCATGGCTACCAAAATTTTAGATGGACCCCAAAAACCTAAAGTCCTGATCGCCTATTTGGCGATTGAAAATTAAAAACTACAGGTTATAAAAACACTCAAATTTTTCATATTTTGAACTGAATTCCCGGACACGGCCTCAGCCATTTTAAAAGAGTCAGTCTTAATCAGCAAAACTCTTTAAATCGTGTTATTGTATTACGTCCAAATCTAAACGCATTTGAAACCCAAATTACAGGCCATTGATGTTGCAATAATTGCATATAAATGTCACTCACAAATGTGATCTTGTCATATATGATATAACAATAAATTAACATAAGCAATGACACGAACACATACATGAGTGATGTAGATTTTTTAAAATATCAACAGGTGTTGAAGGGGTGTCTCGGCCCCCATTAAAAGGAACAAATACTGATAACTGAAGATGTAAACAAACAAAACTGCAGGACTTGTGTGTTGAGTGGCAAAATCATCATTGTTCCTGCAAAATGATGTAAGGTACAATGAAAATGACATTATGACGTCAAATATTCACAGGAAATGTAACTATTTTCCACTCAAAACACCAATCCCACAGTTAACAGAAAGGGCCTATATCAAAAGAATTAAGAAGAAAAAAATGTAGTTGTCACTTCCGAACAGATTGGTTAAAATCTGTGCCAACTTAATTTTGTGTGTTTTTTTCTGGGCTCCCGGTTTTTGTTCTGGGCTCCTAAATTTTTAAAGCTTGGGGCCCAGTTGGCCCCCATGTTGATTTTGTAAAGGTATGTCCCTGCAATTAATCTTTATGAATGATTGTCCTTAAGTGAGATGATGTTCATCATAATGTAGGTTAATAAATTTAGTAACAAACTAAGTTGAAGTGCTGCTTTTGAGAACAAACTTATAGTGAAACATTTTACAAACTTTTATCATAGAGGAAAGGAGCCTGTCCTGTGAGACATGCACATTTTTAAGACAGATAATCCATTAAGTGTTGTATCTTTAACTCCAAAACCAACGGGCACATTTTTTTTTTCATGAATGCAAATTCCTTTTAATTGTTGAATGCAATGTAAACTTTTATTTCACCATGATTTCTTTTTTGAAACATTTATTGAATAAGATATTGAATATTTCCTAATTCATTGAATCATAACAATGTTACAAGACCTAGGTATTGTCACAAAGTTTTTTGGCCTAATTTTGAACTTATTGTAAACAAAATTAGGTCTAGCATGTATCACATTTTTATATATGCCCACATTAAAATGTGGGCAACTTTTGCTATACCACTGTCGACTGTCCATCTATCCGTCTGTCCCCACAATCTTGCTTTAAACAATTTTTATTGGGTACTTTTCAAAACAGTTATAAATATAGCATAAATAATTTTGGATCGAGCAACAAGAACGATGACTTATATGATGACTTATATAAAGCTTGCTCCAGGTACATGTACATGATAATTTCATTATAAAACAGATACAATGGCCAAAGGGATGTTAGCAAGAAAAACAAATACAGTTTAGACCACTTTGTAAACATGATAGAAGAAAAGAAGACAAAAAAAGAAAATAATAGTATATACATATGTATTAATGATTTGTATGTATAAGGTTAGATTTAACACATATATGCTTTGATTGAAGAGTACTTAATACACTAACAGGAAAAATTGAACCAAATAATATGTGAAAAATAAAAGGTAAATGTATGGAAAATGTGAGGTATATAAATGATCAGTTGACTATGAAAATCTGTTGCCGTCTTTTATAGATTTGTGAACAGCCTCAAATATTATTGTTTTGACTTCATCACTATATAGGGGGCAACCCCTCAGTAAGATCTCTATGTTATAATTAAAGGGCAGATTAAAGATCGTATTTGCCCTGATATTGCCATAGAGATGACATATTAAGAGATAATGGTGGACAGTTTCTTGCCGTCCACATTGACATAAACTGGAGTCAGAAATATGGTTTTTGAGGAGGTCGGAGTTCAGAGAGCTGCATCCAAGTCTAAGACTTATACATGTGTAATATTTGGTATTTTCTTTCACCAACAGAGTAATACTTTGGGACTGCTGTTTTGTCTTTATCCAAATATGGTTTGAAAGAGTTTACTGAATTAAGCAATTTAACTTTCTCTGGCACTGTGTTCCAATCTTGAATAGTTTTTTGAAGAAATGAATTTTGATGTCTGTTGGTGTGAGAAAATGGAACCTGTATGTGGTTGCTTGTCCTGAGATGTCTTTGTGTTGCCTGTCCTATGTTTGTTGGTACAAGTATTTGAAGGTAGATTGTTGCTTGGTGTTTTATCATTTTGAAGAAAGTGATCAGTCTATGTCTGTATCTTCTACTCTTCAAAGTTTCCCATTCCAACTCTGCCAGAATTATAGAGTGTGAACTAGATTTTGTTGCCCCAGACACAATCCTTCCTGCTTCGATTTGCCTGTCCGATTGGACAAGTGATTTTTCTGTAAAGAAGTTTCAAAATTTACTGTAAGAAAAGAAAACTAAATTATAATCCTTTTTATCGAAATATAAAGTCGAAAGCAGTGAGAGAACAACATTCAAGAAGTTGATTTTCAAAGCGAAGTCGGCAACTTTAAAATCGGGAGCAGAGTTCACTTGTTGGACAATTTGTTTGTTATTTTTCTGTTATTTTCTAATTTTGCAATAGGTAAATACCCTCTTACCCTTACCAAAAACTTGTTAATAAAATAACTTAAAGCAATGAGTATATTGTTGACACTTTATTTAATTCATTACAGTAATTATAGATGTTCAGTATAAACATATTGTCTGACAAGTAAGATTTATATATTTGGACAAGTAAATTGGACAAGTAGGGTAAAATTTTTATGTTAAGCCCTGCGAAGGCAAGCATTTCTTAAGTTTGGATGGGAATGAATTTGAGTAAATGAAGGGAGAGAAGAGAAAGTTTAAATGGAGGACTTGGATCCACAAAGCGAGGCATTCGAATCCTAATATGGTGAGTTTTTGCCCGTCCCCCACATTCCTTTTGTGTCAAATTTCTCAAATTTTCAAAAAAAAAACCCCTTAAAGTCTTGACTGTATGTATACTTGTACATGTATATTGGCAAACTATTGGCTCATACTTTTCTCCTGACAAATCATTGGCTCCATCCATTGTATATACTTTGTGATTGCAAAACTTTTGGAATCTCTCTACGATAGATAGACATATAGTACGTACAGTCAGAAATAAATTATTCTTGTTAGATTCATATTGAAGACATTTTGCACTAGAGTGGGAAGGGCTGAGCAAAGCAGGTTGGTTTGGAACCTACTTTTGTGAAAAAAAAAATGTGAAGGAGCTGCACAGAATGAAAAATTAAATGTATTGCAGTGTTTTAGAAGGACATGGTGTAGATTTTGAAGCGAAATTTAGACTTGTGAAAATTCGGATTCTTTCTAATTTTATTGTGTACTTAAAGATGCGTGCGATAAAGGCCCGCTTGGGTCTTCTGTCATATGAAGGCCCACATTTAGTGATGTGATTTACATATTTCCTTTCACTGGTATTGATCATAGATACTTTTCAATCTCCTAAGAAGCTGGGAACAAGTAAAATGAGGATTAGTATTTGTCCTCGGCAACTTGTATCAATTAAACAAAAATCAAAAATATTGTAATGTAATTTATTTGTTAAGTTCATTGGGAAAAAAAATCTTTTGCATAATTGTCAATTAAACATTTCTGTGCATTTGCTATCATTTTGATCACTTCATCAGAAACAGCAAGCCAATGATTTTCATGGATGACCTCAAAGAAAGCCTTTTGGCAGAAGAAATTTCGAAAAACTACATTATAAAGACAAGTCAACATTGAGATATCCCAAGGGAGATCATTATGATTTAACAAATTTTATAGGAGTTATCATTCTTGAAAGGTAAAAATCTACTGCATTTAAATTTTTGTTATTATCATTGTAAGTCCTTTTATACTGAAGTCATGTAAATCAATAGATTTAAATCGAAACAGTGTCAAAATATGCACTAAGAGATGGTATAAATTTCAGTGGATTTATTGTCTTGTCAGTTATTAATGGAAGTAAAACATGTATGTTATACAGCAAACTTTATTAAATGTGATCAGCTCTCAGGGTTCAGGAGGATAGTAAATCATTATGGATAACACTTTCAGCTTTTTAGTAAAATGAAAAACTAAATGTATATGACACTACCTAGCCATCATGTCATGGCATTGACTTTCACAAATACATTTCATGTATTGGTGGAAACAGATGTGTACATATGATAATACATGTAAAATATGTAGTGCATGCTCTTCCTTCCCTGTCCATTCACGCATCATGTATACATTTCATGAAATAATGCCTTGCGTTATTGGAAATAGAATAGTACATGCTTAACAGATCGATTGGGAGTTGAAACGGGGTCACAACAATGCATGTATAGTGATGAAAACAAGTACTGTAGAAGGGTACGTCAAGGGTTGAAAATGGCGTAAAATGTCATGAACTTGAACCAGTGTTTTATCTTTGAGGACAGCATATTTTGATAGTATTTGTACCATAGTCCCCTAACTCTTAAGGTTCTTGAGGAGTTTTATAAAACTACTTAAAATGGGTTTGTATGGCATCTAGTCATTGTAGTTTGGTGTGCAAAGTGCATAACAAGTGACTGATAGGTCACAGGTTTGTATGGCAAAGTCAGTGTAGCCTGGTGTATAAGGTGCCTTACAAGTGACTGACAGGTCACAGGTTTGTATGGCAGTCAGTGTAGCTCAGTGTGTAAGGTGCCTTATAAGTGACTGACAGGTCATGGGTTTGTATGGCAGAGTCAGCATAGCCTGGTGTATAAGGTGCCTTACAAGTGACTGACGGGTCACAGATTCGTATGGTAGAGTCATTGTAGCTCAGTGTGTATTATATTTTACAAGTGACTGATAGGTCATGGGTTTGTATGGCAGTCAGTGTAGCTCATTGTGTATAAGTTACCTTATAAATGACTGACAGGTCACATGTTTGATCCCTGTCGCTGGCTCATTGGTATCCTGATTTCAGATGAGACAGTAAAAACTGAGGCCACGGATCTTGAAAGATCTGGCACACAAAAGTTTCCTGACTGCGTCTTGTGAGTCTGTTGCATAGATCTAAGTTTGCATCATTTAGTTGCCATAACAATGTAAGTGAAATACTCCTGGCAGACATAAAACAATTCTCAGTCAAACAAATTTCTTTGGCATTGTCCTTAAACATTATCTTGACACAAATTAATATCAAAGCCATAAATCTGAAGTTAATTTGAGGAATTATACATCAAACTAATATAAAGTTATGAATTCACCCATGTCCATTGACAGGCTTTCAAGGTCAAGATAACATTGAATATAATATCAAACAGTGATTGTAACGGAGATCTTCGTGGCCATGATTGGTCTCATTTCGTTAAAAACTGATTTTTTTAAAGTAATGTCAAGCTATACAGTATTGTTGTCCATGGATTAAGTATGTGAAGGTCGTTCCTTCATAATCATACTGAAAGTGTTTCTAATGCATGTAAATTATTATTTATATTTTTAGAAACGTTTGTACCTTAAAATAACCTGGTATGTCACAAATATCATGCTGCATTAACACAGTTATGATGACTGCCACATTTGTTCATCCTGATGCAATGAATGCTAAGTAAAGTAAAAAAAAATTAGCTGTGTTTTTCTTTTTTCACAGATTAATAGGAAAATAAGAACTGAATAATTGTATATGCTGTAAACCTAATGTGGTCATCATCTCTGAGTACAGAGAGATACTTGGATTTTAGGAAGAAATTTGTCTAAAAACAACCTTTTTTATAAATTTGAAATTGATTTTGTATTCATCGTTTTGATTATTACAATTTTTATTCAAGTTAATTTAATCACGCTGTGGACTTATTTCAGTTTTGAGTGGGAAATGCATATTAAAGTTGAGATTGAGACCTATGAATGATTGAAATTAAAGAGAGAGACTAGACAAAGCCTAAAAATGTTTCCATTTGTTTGTTGACATTTATCAGTTTAGCGTCGTATAGGTGGCCAGTGTCTAGTGCTCTAGATTACGCTTTCTCATCGCCCGTGCAGAGTTCTTTCTTTACTGGGGAAAATTAAAAAGTCACATATATCTCTTCCGTTTTGGAAACTAATCATCTGAACATGTTTAGAAAACTTTTGACAATAAAATCACAAATTCCGACCTACATCTAACTTTTTGGGGGAGGGGAGGGGGGTGTAAACGTTGACCTGTCACGTACCCAACTGACCCAAGGGTATGTGTAAATTAGAAAAAAAAATAAAACATCGAAGTGTCAGTGATGGAGAAAAACTAGAATTACCAGGAGAAAATTACAGACTTCCACCTCCGGATTTCCCCGGCATAGTTTACTTCTTGTTCGTCCTAATACTACTAAATAAAATAAATCTAACTTTCGCATTTTAGAAGGAAAAACCATCCGCTTATCTACATATTTCTTACGCCTCTTTCATGTAAGTTTTTAAATACGATTTGCGAAGATTGTCCGATTTTCCGTATTTTGAGGAAGCTAGGCACGACGTGTATACATTTATTCTTTACAATAAGATTCGTGTAATCTATTATGTTCGGTTTGTTAATTCTACAGTACTTTAAAAGAGGTCTTTTAATATGGGTAGATTGTTGGGACGTATTTCTCCAGATGAGGTGTTTATTGTCGATGCCACAAGGGTTTCACCACGAATTTGGGAAAGTCGTGTTTATATGAACGGATTTGCTACCATGCATCATTATCTGCCCTCACCCCTTGTTTGCCACTACTCCGTCATTTTAGAAGGATTTCAGGAAATCTCTGTCTGAAGCTGATGCGTAATTTGTCTCTAAAAGTGTTGTATCAGGTTGTCACGTGACCAGATCTATGATATATGGAGACGAGAGTTCATAAATCACCACTAATATTTCTTTCCGCGTTCAGAACAGACGTGAATCGTGGGGTCGTCGTTTGTAACTTACGGTCAACAACTGTAAGCATAAAGGCGTATATATAGCAGGCACTTGAAGTTTCCGAAATACTTCTCTCTCGAGTCTATTGTTTAGAACTATTTTGTTAAGTTCAACCGATGATTTTGAGAAATGTGATGAGCATCCCTTTCCGTTCTCACGCGGTAAAAATGAGGCGTGATAAACGTCAAGCAATATAAGGTGTTTACGTATAGTTTATTTATTATATGTTCTCTTCCCTTTCTTTCTACTCTGCACATTTCCATGTTAATAGCAGAAAATTAGTAATGAACAATAGGAATGGGAACAACGGGACAGTTACAGAGTCCTGTAAAACAATAAATAGTGGGTAATCACCTACTGACTGGCCTAAACCGCCGTGAGACCTTAATTTGGTTATCGTCCGGAGTAAGCATTACCTACTGACCGGCCTTAACCGCCGTGAGACCTTAATATGGTTATCGTCGGGAGTAAGCATCACCTACTGACCGGCCTTAACCGCCGCGAGACCTTAATATGGTTATCGTCAGAAGTAAGCATCACCTACTGACCGGCCTTAACCGCCGCGAGACCTTAATAAGGTTTATTATCAGTACATGTTATATTTAGAAAAAGTAATTTCTCAGTTAATTTTTTTTATATTTGATTGATCAAAACTTGATGTTAACACCGAATATATGTTTCATCTTTAATCATATACAATAGTAGAACATTGTAATTGCAGGAACTGAATAGGGTAATGTAAGGGATTGGTGTCACGCGTATTACAGGGCTGGTGGGGGCGATATAAGTTCAGCATTGGCAATCCTCATTCCTTTTATTGCCTGATTTGGATCTACATATACTTTCCATTTTCTATGCATTAAAAACCGTAGAATAGGTTCAAATTGTGCACACACAGAAATTGATAGGTAAAGAAAATACAGCATGCAGTGAATTAGTAGATCTCAGTACGGAGTTTAATCTGCATACATTTCCCACGGGCTGAGTGCATAGTAAGTTTAAGTGTTAAAATAGAGGATGATGTGAATGAATTAGTACGGAGTGTAATCTGAAAACGTTTCTCACGGGCTGAGTGCTTATTAGGTGTAGGGTTTGAGAGTTTAGATAACGACACAAACGTTCTGATTTGAATCCCTGAATACGCCGTATGTCCTACGAGAGATGGTGTGTCGGGTATAGTGCGATTTGCCGCCTTCCGGACTGTGTTTTACTATGATATTAAACCGTAACAAACTATCTGATCCATATTCTTTCATTTTGTTCAAACGTTTTATAGCAACTTTCAAATACATGTGTTGTCTTTACTTCTGTTACGATAATGTGGCGTCTGTTTGTCTTGTAAGTTGTATCAAGTTGTGTACGTCCGTTGATTTGTGAATTATGCAATATCCATCTCCAGTGATAACACAAGGGTCGTGCTGGATTCCTTACTGTGCGTAAGGAAGGTGCTCTGAATCATCGAAATTAATCTATGATGGAAGTGAAATTTGAAAATGAATTAAAACAGCAGCTACGACCAGAAGGTGTATTTTATCTATTAGTATTATTTTTTATTTCATTATTAGTGGGGTAATTATGTTTTCGTTAGAGTCTTGCCATTGTTACTTTAATGGGAGATTTGTTTTGTATTCGCTCAAAGGATTGAGTGTACTTTGACTTGATGTCTTGAATTTTGTCATATATTAAAAATTCTAAAAGTAGTTGTTAAGTTATGCTATAATTTCTTACATACTTTCCACCATGAAAATCTCCGAAGACAATATTGGGTATTCCTGTTTGTGCAATGTTGAGATCATTCATAATTAAAACTTAAGTTTTCCCCAGTCATGCATTGATACCGGAAGATCATTAGGCGGTGCGGTAATTGACAGGGAAATTTCTATGGAATGAACAACACTTGAACACATTTCCACTTGATAGGTATGTTATTGTTTTACATCGCTCCGGGAATACCTAAATCGCATGGCGAAGGACATTATCAATAGAAAACAATGTCTAAAGGAAATAATTCTGGAAACGCTTCACGAAGAGCTGATATTTGAAATTTTACTATCACTTTAACAACAGAGAGTAACGGGATTTTTTTTCCATCGACTTACATATTACATATGACGATTATGGGGAAAATATATAATAGTACATATGGTAAACAGAAAGCACCTTAGCAGTTGGCATTAAATAAATCTATTTTTATTTCACCTGTACTAGTACGGGACCAGAAAGCGAGTCCAAATCGATCGGCATCAAAGTTATTTATAAGAATTCGTCGTGTATAAAGGAATTAGCCTACAAACCTAAATTTCGTTTGAATATTTTTACACTGTAGATGGTTTTGATTGGCTGCTGGGTGTACAAAAGAGTAGGGGTAGGCCTATAATGTGGTTGACTTGGGGTTCAGAAGAGGATTCCCGTAGGTGAGGGCATTTGCAGGAGAATGGGCTTCAATTCTGAATTAAGCAATCACTGAGGTAGTACTTTGATTGATTGAATGTTTGATTGGTTGATGTCAAACCGAGGTCCGGTGTCACGGTAGACTCGGCACGTAAAAATGGCCCTCTCAGATCCGGGTGGGTCCGTTGCAACGGTGTGAATTTCTGTGCATTGCATCAGACAGGCGCCGTCACCATGTAAGTGCAATAACCTTCGTGAGACGTAAAACAAGATTCAGATAGATAAACGCACAGGGATTTTTTCACCTGTGTGGTGGTACCAGTGTTTAGTGCATGGCGAAGCCGTCGTACCTGGGGAAAGTCACTAACTTGTACTGGAAGACTTCTGTTGTCGTCGAGATCGGTGACCGTACTCCGTATTGACAGGGGAGATGCTACACCGAGGTGACCGCGGTCTCTTGTCCAACCGATGTTCAAAGATGAACAATGCGTGAAATAAAAACCAACTCTGTCGGTAATTTAACTAAACATAATGGTCTTGTGTAACTTTAACATATCACTGACAGGCGTGGATCCAGAAATTTTGTGTAGAGGAGTTCCACCCCCAATGAATTTTCTGAAAGGGGGTCCAACCATGTTTTTGTGTATAAAATTACTTAGTTTACATAGAAAGTAACAAGAAAAGTTCTTTCGGTCGAATCTTGGGGTGGATCCACACTCCTGGTCTACTCCAGTGTATCCGCGTATGACTGACATGATTATGCTCAAAACGAGCCAACCCAGGGTCGCACTTGCACAAATGTCGAGTACGGCAGTATCAATCATAATTCTGTGTATGTATTCGTCTATCAGAGGATTTTATTTGTAGTAATCAACAAAAAGTTGGTCGCAGAAGTAGACTTTTATGTGGCCTCGGAGTAATCTTGATTCATTGTCGCCAAGGGAAAGCTATTTATGTTACATACTGTCGTAAAATAGACCAAGAATTCAATTCACATGTCGCGCATTTGATGAATATAAATACATTACAGTTACATAAATATATAGTACCTAGATCGGAGAACGTCTATTTTGACATTGGGCTTGAACTTTTGACGTCTGTGATATTTCTGTACAGAAATGATTTCTTGACAGAAATAAAGGTAATCATTCTACTTTAGTATTGCGTCAGAGAGGGAAGGGGAGAGGAGGTAGAGCCTTGCTATTTCAATTAACACAATTTTGGTAAAAGCTAAGAGGGATTAAAGAAAGGTAAATTTATACAGTACTGCGCATGCGTTTTGTTTGATTGGTTTATTCGGATTTACAAACTAGCATTGTTGGTTGTCTTTAACATTGAAACCCAGTCGGGTTGTATACATATTCATTGCCACAGAAACCGAAGGATTTGATATATTAATTTGAAATCTTATTTAACTTCTGACAGTGACAACTCTGTTGTCACATATTAGGAGGGAAAAAGGGGGGGGGGTGTAAGAGAGACATAGAGATATGATAGCCAAGGACCAGTGTCTCCTTTTGCGAAATTTTATCATATTACTGTAATATTTGTCATGTCCTTTTTTACCTCGAGTTCTTATGGTCTGGACCCTTTTTCAGAACTCCCAACTCCGCCTTTGTAGATATCTTCCAGTCTAAAACTTATCCAGGGTATAAAGCAAAATGGTCTAACAGGATATTTATTTTGAACGGTATAAAGCAAAATGGTCTAACAGGATATGTACTTTCAAGGATATAAAGCAGAATGGTCTGAGAGGATATGTACTTTCTCAATTCTTTAAAATTTCTCTGAAGAAACGAATAGATCGCGTTTTTATCATGTCTTTTTCTCTGTTTACCAGGCATTCAGTGTTTGCTTTGACCGTCTTTCTGTTACATATTTAGTTTCCGTATCCGGTGATAACTCGAGTAGGTCAAAGAAAGGTAATTAACGAGAGCCGTGATTGGCTGATGTGGTGTAGGGAGAGAAGGACTACTATTTCAATGTATCAAGAGCTGTGATTGGATGAAATCATTTGATCTATCTATAAATAAAGATTGATTCTGCTGTAAAATCATGAATTTTTATCTCATTTCACTAATGTAAAGATTTAATGACCTAAAAAGGGGTGGATGTTTACATTTGAATTATGGCCAATTTTTGGGGGTATCCCCCTTCCAGCATGATTTTCTCGAAATTAAGGTGGATAACCTATGGTAAACTGTTAAAATTCTGATAGAGGAGGGTCTGACAAACATTTTGATGTGTGGATTATATATAGCTAAAATGTAGGATGTTGTGTAAATCTTGCTGGAAGTTCGGTAATTCAACATGGGACCCTATGGGAAATGGAATTACTATGCTTTGACCAGTATCTTTCATCATATTCAAACTAAATTTGGATATAGGTTTACTTATCAAGAGAGGAATAACCTTATCGAATTTTGGGTCAAAAGATTAGGCGTCAGTGTCACAGCTGACGAAATTAGACTGTAATGATTGGTTATCGTTCCGCAGTGGGCGTGGCACGTAAAAATCCCTCACTGCTTCGGGTGGGTCCGTTGCAAAAGTATAAATCTCTGTACAATACATCCGGCAGATGCCATGACCATGTACGTGAAATGATCATGGAGTGAGATAAAACATCAATCAATCAATCAATCAATCAACTTTCATGGAATCGCAGTCGGCGGACATGGGATGCCACCAATAAAATCTTATTTCTAATTGTCTGATTTGTGCTTTCATCATTATGGTTGTTCGATGTCTACACTTACCGTCTTTGTTTTAGTACTGTACAGTATCTGTATAAGTTTTACAGAATGTTGTAAACTCTGAATTTCGGTTATAAGTTTTGGACGCTTCTTCTCAGCTCAACATAAATCTAAGATGTGTTTCAAGGAATAATTGGAGTAAAACTTTGATCCTGCTGACGTCGTTACGATTAGTATCTATTTGGGAGGGAGCACAAGTTTGAAAATGATACTGATATATTACATACACCGGCGGGTGTTGCCCTTATCCCGCGCCTGTCTCGTAGTCTATCACTGGGCGTTCAACAAAGCCTGAAGCTTGCACTGAAAACTTCTATCAAGCGATTATTGACTTTAATCATGAACAAGGGTTCACGAGCGAGGTTTCTGTAGTGCAAGTCTCCACTGTGATTAATTATTCGGTATATATAGGCGTGCTTCAAAACTCAGTTAGTCTGCCAAAATAGGGCACCATGCACACTCTCTGAAGTTCTGGTACCAGTATGTGATTAGTGCTCACTTGGTGTTGGACCCTGTACCTGTGTATCTAGTAACAGATGGAAAACGCACGCGTGTGCATTTTCTAGAGACACACTCGTTGATCTCTGCAATTTAAATGTTTGCACTGAATAAGACAGCTCGTTGATTGTTGTACAATTAATACATCGCATGCTCTGTGATCTAACATCGATATTCAACAGAAACAGAAATCTGGAAAATACTGCCATAATGTTAGTGAGATGCGAGTTTCTACGAAAATGTACTTTAAATGCACTTAGCGTCTAACAATGACAGTGACACTTTCGCCGTGAGTGCATTTGGTCGTGGTGTGTCTCACGCATTCCGTGCCCTATCGATTGCTCACGTGCGGTGATCTCTAAGAAGAGCTTTTGGAATTTTATTTTTTCCTTTTCTTTGTGTAAGCTACTGTTGGATTACAGACTCACTATAGCATTATACTTATTGACTCGTATGTAATCTGAGGGGGAGGTATATATATTATGAATACATGTATGCAGGCGTTGATCAATTTATGATCATTCATCGTGTGATAAACTCACCGCTTTGTTCATTCCTACATAAACGCATAGCTCTATAACAATTGAATGGGACAATCCTCTTTTCCGATATCACCATTTAATTGATTCTCGTGTTTCTTTGTCCAGTTTCAATTGTCCGTCTTTGTGCCGCCATGTACTGCATTAGGCTCTGTCACATTTTATAACGCGCCTCGGGGCTGGTGAAAAACCCGGATTTCATTGGACGATGAACTATGTGGACTACCTGTGTTTTCGTCCCCTCGTTCCGCTACATCAGTTAAGCATTCCTATGACTTGGGAAGCAATCTCTTTGTTCTCGATGTTTGATAATATACCTTTACTGAAGCTTTAAATACACAGGTGTAACTTCATAATCAGTTTTCATTCAGGTTTCAATCATTATACACTTCAAATGCGTCGATTATTGAACGTGAAAAATACATCGGGCATCGACTGTATTGTGAATTGTGTAGAGTCGGAGACAATTGCTATCTCTGGTTAGAGTTGGACAAAGAATTTTAATTATTCTGACGTCGATCATCTGTGATTAGTTCTAAAAGTAGATACATGGATTCCAATATTGATCGAGGGGTCATGGATGCTACAAAGCAAGTGCACGCTCCTCTGTGCATGTGAGCACATAATACCAGTTTATTGACAGCTAGCGACGAAGTACATCCACCAAGGTCAAGGACGATTAGTTGCTGTCAGAAGATGTTGCAGTAACGATCCGTTGTAAGAGTGATCTGACGGCCAGTGGGTCACCCTAGACCATTAGTACACGAGCAACCTGTCGAAGTTCATTTACGCTTGTATAAGTTTTTAAAAAATCTAAGATGATTGTATTTTTGTTAGAGAGAAGAACGTTGTTTACGTGAACAATGTCCAGACAATAATATAACAGATCGAGAAGGATTGTATGAAGGGATTTGTTTGTGATGCTCAATATGTTGGATTGTATTATTGTCATTTAGGTCTAATTTCTGTTAAAAGTACGTATATATTTTATGTATTAGTGAGATTGGACCATTCGCTGATCAGTTGACAGATTGGCTATACATAGAAACATTGATGCACTTTTGTACTTGGTTTTGTTCTCGCTAGCATTGTCTCACGAACTATGAATAGACACAACTCGTGGACTAAGGACTACAAATTACGATTTGTGATCTATAAATAGGACACGGTACCTCCTGCCTGGAATTGTAGTACGTATCGCGAATTTTGATGTGATATACGAGATTTTGACCAACTGCAACTTGGAGCTGGTGGTATTTGAATTTTCACGGGTATGGATGTGAATTCAATGTTATTTTATCATTAACAGTGTATTGGAAAGTGTAAACCTGTGTAAAATCAACAGTTTAAGCAATAATAAATCATTTTGCGACAACACCGGCGAAGAGAATATACTCTCGTGTGTGGACATTGCAGAATATAACGACCAGTGACTGTATTGTATACATTTCTTCTTTAGTGCACGTGCACTTCGAGTAGATAAAGTGCAGTCGGACTTTTTCCGGAATTCACTCGAACGATTGAGTGACAGGAAAGTTATAAGGACAGCCTACTACGCACACAAGTGTGCTACAAAGACGTGGCGATGATCTGAGGGAAAACATCGTAGCTAAGAGTCGTTTTTGATTTAATTACGCACGGGTTATTTAGATTGGGATCGATACGTATGGTGGTGGCTAGTATTTTAACAATTATCTTTCATCCTGCACTGGACAAAAATACTTCAGATATACATGGAGTGTATGTAAAAAAAAGGGGGACCGTGGAATCAAACAGTGTTTCGTCTAAAAAGCGGGTGTTTATGTGACAACAGATATTGAATATCCGTGAAAGCAATTTATAAGGTAGTGTGAATGACGAAAACACATCACATACACTTGAAAAAATATTTCATAAAAACGTACATTTTTAATGCCCTGAACGTAATTGGTGTATTGCGCAACGTATGATAAAATCGTCTCTATAAATATTTCCACAATAAAACGTGTTGAGGGTGATGATAGGGTTCATAAAGACATTATAACTGGGAGAAATATCGAAACAGATCTCAGGAGTCACGATTTGGATGTTTATATTGAATGGGCATGCAGTGGGTAGAGGGATGTGTTAGCAGCAGCAGTATTGAAGAGTCTACAGAGAAGCGACACTCGGTCTTTGATCGATGTAGTGACAGTTGTAGAATATGCAGGTAAATCTTCTTTCTTTTATATTTTCCGCGAAGCATAATGTCTCTTAGAGATCACTGTCCATCATATGTCTGTATGTCCATCAGCCTCTGTTTAAAATGATCTATCTTCTCTTCTCCTTCTTTTGAACAACACTGGTTTCATTTCACAATTTCGGTAAAAGGGATAAGAAGAGAGCACTAGAATTACGTGTTAACGTGAACCAAGAGTTAACGGTGGTAAACCTAGACAAAATAATTACATATAATTACAGAAAATGTAGATACATTTGGGAATCTTAGTAAGTTAATTTTACCATATTAGGGTCTTTAACCGAAAACGTAGGGTGTCTCCACACCTCTTGTTTATTCCAAATCGCCTTAACCATGGTTAGAGTCCCATATAGAGTTCAAATAATGTATGTCCTATTATAGTACGCTTGGTATACGCTGTCTTGTCATTCCGAGAAACCTGTCAAACCTTTGGTTGGTTGATTGGTGTTTTATGTCATTATCAACCATTTTTTCATTTACTAGTACATTGCGACATAAAAGAAGGGAGTTGCCAACCTCTTAACCATACTGACACAGTCCGGGAATCGAACCCTGGTCGCTTGTACTTCAAGACAACCTTTTTTCTATTCCTGAAATCATTCGCGGTCAGATAAAGCAACCAGATAATGAGGAGAGAACGCGAGAATAGATCAATGTGGTAATAGATCTCTAAACACCAAATTAGCTGAGGGAAAGTGTACATGCCCATGATCAACACAATAGAATTGTAAAGGTCAAGTGCCGGACAATGTTTGTGTATTTAGATCTCACAGATGGACGAGGTTCGACTCGTGGGTCTGATTGTTGTGGATAAGTGATTTACAAATTTATAATATGTTTTGGATGGCGATATGTCTTAACTCAAAGATAAAAAGGCTCCCATCGATGAACTGTAATAATATAGTACTTTATAATGTAACATTTTTAACAATTGTGTAAATATGGCAGAACAGAACAGAGAGGAAAAGAATAAAAAAAACCCCCAAAGAATAAAATAAAGAGAGAATGAACGACAAAAAAAAAAAAAAACCAAACCAAAAAACCCAGAAAGACTGACTTAAACTTTACTTTAATATGCGTGGGAATCATAGATGAGTAATCGTGATTAAAATTACGTCATAGTGCGATGAGGTGAGAAGGGATTTGTACAGGTGAGATTCTTACCTGGTGAATAAGATGGTGGTTGGGTGCTTTGTCTGGTTCAACTGTAGGTCAGGTCACTGTCTGTAGTGCATATTTGATGAAAATTATTGACATGAATGTGAACATTACCTGATCACGGCCGAATGATTAAATTATGGGTTCTGGGTATAGATTTGAGGTCTGCCTAGTCCGTCCTTCTCTTTTTGAATGGAAAAATTTCATGAAAAGATCTGTAGTAATTGATAAATTAAAGTTTTTTATTTCATTTGAATGTTAAAGTGCTAAATATAAAGGAAATAATTCATAGGTCGGGTATGATTTTGGTGTTCAATTAGTTCTTCTATGCCAGTTACTGAGCAGTTCTAACTGTAATGTGGTGACTCAGTTTTACGTCATTTTAAAAGTCATATTTATTTTAGAGTTTCAGTGATTTTTGTGCACATGTGACGGACTTTCAACCCTGACATTAGTCCGAAATATCAGACCCAATATCCAAGTTACATGCTTGTCCCGGGTATTACGGACTGTCTTTATTCAAAAAACTAGGTCGACATCTAAAACATGAAACATGCATCTTGAATGGTTGTTAGTTCGAGCCAGTCACTTTCCAGTCATGATAAGTCCGTCACAACCTGGTTCCATCAAGTTTACATGTGTGTTTCTATCCATTACAGCTATACACGATAGTCAGTACTAAGGTAGACTCGTAAACCTGTAAACCACACCAATTAAGTAACCAGCCCTATTTCAATTGACCGTCCTAAGTCGGTGCCTCAACTACATTACAATTGGTTTTTGGGGGGTTTTTTTGTTTGTTTTTTTTGTTTTGTTTTGTTTTCTTTTTTTGGGGGGGGGGGGGGGCGGGGGGTTGTTTTATTTGTTTGTGTGCTGTTTGTTTGTTTTTTTTTATGTCTTTCTATGTCTTTATGGTTTGCTTTTATGTCTTTGTCAAACGACTGTCAGATTTCTTTATGCTGTCTTTTCTAACTTTAAAGAAACACACTGTTGCTTTTGTTAGGTCCAGTCTAATCGCACTGAATTTCGAAGCTGGTGATCCGGTTTTGAATCTGGGTGTTAATTGGGATTTTTCTAAGAAAGTCTATCATTTTCTGTCTTCTGTCTGTTGTCATGTTTTATTTTTTGAATTTCCTTGGGGTGGTAAATACAAAATTAATTTTTGTATTTACAGTCCCCAAGTAAATTATAAAAATTAGAACATGACACTGTCTTTCGGATACGACAGCATAAACCGAGACCTGTATCACAGTATATGTTGGCACCTTGAAGATCCCTCACTTCGGGTAAGTCCGTCCATACGACCAACTTATGAAGCCACGCGCCAGACCGGTGCCGCTACGAAATATGTGATATAATCTTATAGTTGAATAAAACGAGCCGAAAACCGATTTGTCTTTATTTGCATTTTCCTTACAATTTTTGTCTAGGAATTTATTCTTAATTTTATATATCCCAGCTGTCATTTGATAACTTTTGAGAAAATACACTACTCGGATGTTATAGTGAACGTTTAAATTTATTTTTAACATATTGTTTTGATCACGCTGTATCTACATACATGCACTTTGTTAAGTCGTTGGCCCTCATGGTAGCGAATTGGTCATCAGGGGAAGGTGGTGTTAGGTACCTACCTTTTTGTACTTAATAGACTTATGTCATGCTGACGTGGCAACACCGACGGATGTCTCATTTTAGAACAGGCCATGGGAGGAGTTTTAACCCTCGGGGAGTCAGGTTTGGACTCGAAAATCAGGGAGAATCTTCAAATAGAATGAATGTTAGAAATACTTTTATTTTGTTATTGAAGGATGAAATTACATATTCCTGAAATGAATGATTGTTTGAGTCCAGTTGACCTTGACTGCAGACTAGCACTTAAATAGTCACTGTTTGGTGTACCCTGCGCTATTTGGAAAAGCAAAAAAGAAGTGTAGTTCTCTATTTGCCATGAAAAGGATGATAAACTTAAAAAAAAAACTTTTGTCGTTGCTACTTGCACCGGATGTGCTTTGTTGTTGTTAAAAGCGTTTAGCTCGGTAGCGGAATTCCGGGTGACGTAGACCAGAGAAACGGACTTTGGAAATCTCGTTGTTTTTGACGGATATTTCATCTTGCTTTTTCAGTATATTGTATTTATTGATACGATTTTGTTTTACGAAAAATAGGAAATAAGGAGCGTTTCTTGTTACTTGGAAGTGCAATACGCAACAAGCGAAATTTCGTAAATACATGTACTACAATAGTTGAATAAACACTGAAGGAAAGAAAAACAAAACTATGAATGAAACCATAGACCACAGAGCGTCATAGCTTATATAAATAAATTTAAAAATCGTTTGATTCATTACTCTTTATTGAACATTGTTTCCAAGAAACATCAGAGTAAATTAATGATTTGTTGTATCGGCGTCACATGTGGTTGTTGGTCGATGGATACACCTAAAGCTCCCACGCTGTGACGTGCTACAATAGTTCAAACAAAATCTCTTGTATCGGGCGATAGTGTCATTGGAGTGCAGATTTTCAGTTGTGAAATATTTAAGACCGTGGCGGATATGCATTTACAACGTGGATTACGTGGTGTTGACTCAAATACCACTCTGGATGGTCAATTTCATGTTCTGTTTGGAAATTCATTCATCCATCCAACCATCTATCCATCCACCCATCTATCCATTAATTCGTTTGTTCGTTCATTCATTCATTTATTCATTATTTAATTCCACCTATCCATCCATTGACATGATCCGTCACGTTGATTGACGTTAGTTATGTCCACGTGAGATGGGCAGTAAGTTCGAGAGATGACGTAAGTCGTATTGTAGTCCCTAATTAGAATACAAAAGCGTAACAGAAAATAAAAACGTGGTAATGTAAGATGGTGTTGCTATCAAGGGATTGTTGGTTTTCGAAACTCTCGCCCCCGTAAGTTTTTTTTAAACCTTTGCGGCTTCATGTTTTTGTTTGAAATGGATAATTGAAAATATGGATGTAGGGAAGCACAGATTAGGTTACAAGAACGTGTTATTTTTGCTCCGTTTCGCAATATGACAGAGCAAAGTTTAAAACAATGTCGCTATCAGATTTATTCGATCAAACAACGGCGATAAAACGTTTCTGTTGTTAGAAATGTAAACCGTGATATATTCATAAACTATATTCAATGCGAGTAAACTTTTTCTGTTGGCGATTTAAGTTTTGGAAAGCTTTACATGTAGTCATATTTTATTTAAATTTTGTGGGTTGTAACTTTCTTAATTTTTTTCTTCTATTGTTTTTATTGCTAATTTTTTTTTTCTATTTTTTTATTGCTTGGGAAGAGGGCCCACAAACGTTTGACTAATCATATTTAAATAGTTCATTGGTGTGATGTGGAACACCCCCTCCCTATTTGATCACAATGTGGGACTGGATAAAACGTAAAAAAACAAAAACAAAAAACAGGGGACCCACATTGCCAAGCGTAACCACAGCTTTGTTAATTTTCCAGCATTTGATTCTCGCATATTAGTTGCAGTTTCAGTAAGATATTGTTGATGTTAGCATAAACAATAGAAATGTATTACATTCAACAGTGTGATGTTTATTCACGTTTACTAGGAATTATTATTTGAAATGTCGCAGTCGCTCGGGGTTAGAAGGATTTCTCCTATTCATCCGTAAAGTGAGAAGTAAATTAAGAAAAGGAGAAAAGCTAAAATGTTATATTTTTCGTATTTTTTACAAAATATTTTCTTCAGTGTTATGGTAAATTGTGAATTTATATCTTTATAGTTGAAAAGAATGTAAAGGAAAAAAAAAGTAAAAAAGAAAGAAAGAACCAGAAAGGAAATGATTGGGGGTGGGGACTAATTAAAACAAGAGCACGTCCCTGCTATTGACTTTATCAAACAGACTTCATGTTTACTAATTAGGACATCTGTTTATTTGAACATATTTTCGCAACTCGAGAAAAAAGGAAACCTGATTTATAAAACAGCTGCGTGCGACGTCGCAGTGTTTGCGCCCGCCTGTGCAGCTGCTCGTTGTACTTTGATTGACTCGACCTACACGGCGCAATATGTACTCCTCGTCGTGCGGGACTTCGTGTCCTCACTCAAACCTAAATGATCGTAAAAGTGCATTTCATTACCGAGGGCTTTTACTTTCGGATAATGAAATTTGGTCGCTAGGAGGAATTGTTTCTTTTGACTCTGAAAGCTATAAATCGGTATATCCTAGAGCGGGAAGTAATATAGGATAAACACATTTCAGCCTAGGGTTTGGGAGGTCGGTTATCTAGAATAGAATATTATGTCCAATTCAAATATAAAACAAGTGCATACCAGGTAAAGGTATTGTGAACTTCGACACTTCGTTCATTTTAGAGCGAAATCGACATGTACATTTCGTATACTAAGACTAAATGGAATTATATAGATGCGTATGTAAAATTAATATACTTGAGTAATGGATAGTATAAAAACTTGTTTCATCGTTGTAGATTATTGCTTTCTAGCAATTAAATATTTTGTCCACCATGCCGCAAGGTATGACAACATTATAGTATTCTGTGCACGTCAAAACTTGCTGTTTGGTCTTAGGATATTCGTCTCTCCTCTTACCACCCAATACTATATTTTTAAATGATATTCTGGACTGAGACGATTCCGATTATTTTACACAGATTTGACATCTTCTTTGCTAGAAGGTTACCTACTTTGACTTCTCCATGTATAAATATATGTGGAATTTACACGATCTGACTCTTTCTACTGGGTATATGTGGCGGGTGTTGCTAGCAAGCAGGAGATGCTCACTCTCCTCGGGCACCTGATATCACTCCATCAAGGGGGTTCACATATGCTCTTCAAGCAGACATTTTACGTCATATTCTACTTGGTTTTCATTTTCACTGATTTTGTATGTCCTCTGGTTTCATGATTTTCGGACTTATGATTTGGATTTATCCATCATCTTTACATACAGCTGTATTATTGGTATTACAGAAGGAAGAGAACGAGGCGAAAGCTCTGTGGTACGATGACCGTGTTAAAGCAGAGAAAATCCAATTAGCAAACTGTGCGCAATACGCGATATTTTAGATCTATGGATAGGGAAGTTTCCTTGTTCATGTATTGATTTAGTGAAGTGATTTTTATCATTGGATCGTTTGATATTCAGGAAGTTCTGATATGAAAAAGAATGAAAATCTCAAATACGAATTAGTGACCTTACTGACCTCGTCTCTGAGCGGTTCCTACGTACTTCAACTGTACATAGATACTGTATCTTCAAGATTCACTTGCTTGTCTCGAGATGTATTTTCTTAGGTGGGAGTTTGTCAAAACAAACTTTTCGTCCTCGGATTAAGATCAAACCCAACATAGGTATCATGATTACAAATTCAGAGTATGTTTTAAAACGTCGGATTACAAGGGGGTTTTAGATTTTCTGTCCGTAAACTTCATTCATTCAGTTTGCACCGTAAACACTGGTAGGCGTGAGATTTGTTTAACGATTTTGATGAAACTTTAATACAGGGAGACTCTATATATAAAATCCTCGATAAATGAATGAATCATGGGACATGTGTCCCAGTATGGCCACCGCGATAGTCGTCTTGAAATCTTTACCTCCTCTTTGCTTATTTTTAGCGAACATTGGTAAAATTGATTGGAATGACGTACATGTACTTAAAGAAATGTACTCATAATACTGTACAAAAAACCACAGGAGATCGCCCGGTATAGTCGCCATGGCGGCCAATTTGAAATCTTAAAGCTGAATGTTTTCCTTCATATTTTTAAAAGATATTTATTAATTTGACAAGACATGATGAATTAATTTAACCTAAAAACTTCAGTTTGGATTTGTATTGTATTCTCAGATCACTCGGCTTTCGCATGACTGTCCCTCTTCCATTGTGATTCCAATAATAAATTTCTGTTGTATAGATGTAGAAAGGGAAAAAAGCGAGACGAAGGTCCTATTTTCCGATGTAATTATTACGTTATACATCTTGAAAAAATAATGAAATACCAGTATATTTTCTTTCGTAATTTAAGCCGGCGTGGCCAAGTGGTATCGCGTCGGACTCCTGATCGGGAGGTCGGGGTTCGAGTCCCGCTCTGGTCATGCCGGTGTCATGTCTTTCGGATGAGACAGTAAAAACCGAGGCCCCGTGTCATGGTATGCATGGCACGTTAAAGATCCCTCACTGCTTCGGGTGGGTCCGTTGCAAAGGTCAAAATTTGTATGCCCCGCATCAGGCAGATGCCGTCACCATATACGTGAAATATTCGTGGTGTGACGTAAAACAAAAATCATTCAATCAATCAATCAATCTTTCGTAATTTTGCAGTGATTATGTTGTTACTGACGTTACCTTTATCATGACATAACGATTTATGTAAGCCTAAGGTGTAACATTAATTCTAATTGAATCCAGTGAGATGGTACCTGTTACTCCTTCAATATCCTTCCTACCAATCATCATACAATAAGTGTAGCCCACACTTTTACCATTTACTAGAACTGCTTCAAGGTGTGGGCTTTGTTAATGATTTTTTTTTCATGGATATTGTGCAATCTTTGAGCATCCATAGCCGGTATGGATTTTTCACAGACTAGTCAGATCATGCCAGAGATATTTGTTACTGATTTTCAAGGTTGGGTATTGAACTGGGATTTAACGTCTTGTTCAGTGATTTTTCAATCAGGTTGAGAATATTCAACAGCTTATTAACCTTTTGAATACAATGGCGGTGGTGCAGCTCAGGTCGTATATTCAGCATGCTGGCTGCTTCGGCATTAAATCAAATCTGCCATTACTGAGCGTAGTACTGGTGATAAAGTGGAATTATTTGTTTTGCAATTTATCTGTGATAAACTGTCCTTTCAAATATTGTTTCTTACTAGTTTGAAAAAATCAAAGGACACATTTCCCTTCCATATAATGTGATCTTCTTTCTTCTTTCTCTTTGTCTTCATTTTCCTTTTGACATATCGGGATGGGTTGTTGGTGTAGGAACTTTGTCCGTCTTTTTGCTGTCCGTCTATCTGACAACTATCTGCCCTTACTACGCTGAGCTACACGGTATTGGCTCTTTGATCAAATTTAGTAATTAATTTGCTCTTCAAATATTTACGCTGTGGATTTCCACAGTTTAGACATGGAGCATCGCGCATGTGGTACACTAAATTTATGGTTTGTTGTTACGTTTTTACTTTGAATGTCCATGGCAATGTTTACCATTCGACGAAGTGAGATTTCATATTTTTTCTTTCAATTAAGGTCAAGGTCGTAGTAATCAAGTTGGTCTACTTATGAAATAATAGTAATCTTTAATATGGTCAGAATACATTTTTACACATTGTGTTAAGTAGTTGTTGAGTTCTTTTTCTTTTTCCGAAGCCGATGTGGCTTAGTGGATGAGGTGCTCTGCTCGTGACCTAGAGGTCCCGGGTTTGATTACCGCCCTGGGTACACAGGTGTTCAGTCTTCCGGATGAGACAGTAAAAGCTGACGTCCAGTGTCATGGTAGGCATGGCAAGTATAAGATCCCCGACTGCTTCGGAAGGGTCCATTGCAAAGGTAGAAATTTCTTTACAATGCATCAGGCAGATGCCGTCACCATATACATGAAATAACCGTGGAGTGACGTAAAACAATATTCAATTGAAATCAGTCTTCTTCTTCCGAGTTAGATGCTGGGCTATTAGAATAGTAACCTCCTACTACCGAATATTAATCAATGCTAAGAATGTATATACGATTCCTTGATTGTTCAAATATTTTAAAATACTTCCTGGTGCCATGACTCATTGAAAAATGGATGGGACATGAAACCTCTGTCTTTTTATACATTTTACATCATAAATGACATCTCTCGTGTACTTTAAACCTATGAAAAGTGCATGTACTTTACAAGCTAAGGTTTGTACTGTTATATTTGTAGATTTAGAGTTATACATAAACCATGCATATTCGCATGCCTGCCGAAGGTTATTTAAATCTATTGTTTTTGAAACGTATCAACATTGGCTGCATGTACCTATAATTTTCGCATGCTGTTACACGTGCTCTAGCGATCGATTCCACATGCTTCTCGAGCTTAAGGTGTATAAACAGGACATGTCTTTAGAGTCAGTAATACATCAAAATTTTTATTATGTTTTGAGGTACTTGCGCATCATCTTTTTTTTTTTCAAGAAAAATGTGGACGTGGTGCATAAAAATTATGTGATTTGAAAAATTCATAGTAGGATCAGGATTTTCTGGAATAGACATTCACGAGTATCCTCGAAGGAATGACATTAAATTTTCTGTATCTTTTCAGTGTAACCTCTCATCCCCACCCCACCTCCACAACAAAATATTTTATATGAATGGAGAGCACTATGATTTATAAAATTATAACATTTCATACCGAAAATTTCCTTGTCCTCCACGTGTTTCAAGCCACACTTCGTCCAGGTAGATAGCTTTGCGATGACGTTTAACCTTTGGTCGCCGCAAGGTCAGTCACATTTAAACTTGTGGCATCCCTCCTAAGGAGGGTGACCTTTCTGAAGGGGTTAAAAACCCCGGATTAACAAATAACGTCAAATAATGTGGGGGAAATATGGTAAACAATAACGAAGTAAAACAAAGAAATGAAACTAATGGAGGCAATATGGGGTAAGGAATAGAATGTGATTGTTTAAACCGTTATTGTAGTTACAAAAAGAATGAGGAATGTGGTATTTTGTAGGAAATTATGGTAATTAAAAAGAAGAGAAGTGAAAGTGTGGATTTATTTGAGGAAGAGAGAAATGGTAGAAGAGAGTTAAATGGCATAAAGATGACAGGTATATAAATGTAGCGTAACTTAGGTGTTTGAAGTTAGTGAATAAGGTTTTCGTATACCGAAGTTACTCCTTTACGTGACATAGATTCGTGAAAGTTTTCGTATACCGAGGTTACTCCTTTACGTAACATTGGTTTGCGAAGGTTTTCGTATACCGAGGTTAGTCCTTTACGTGACATAGGTTCGTGAAGGTTTTCGTATACCGAGGTTACTCCTTTATGTGACATTGGTTCGTGAAGGTTGTCGTATACGGAGGTTACTCCTTTACGTGACGTTGGTTCGTGAAAGTTGTCGTATACGGAGGTTACTCCTATACGTGACATTGGTTCGCGAAGGTTTTCGTATACGGAGGTTACTCTTTTACGTGACATAGGTTCGTGAAGGTTTTCGTATACGGAGGTTATTCCTTTACGTGACATAGGTTCGTGAAGGTTTTCGTATACCGAGGTTACTCCTTTACGTGACATAGGTTCGTGAGGGTTTTCGTATACTTAGGTTATGTATTCCTTTATGCGACATTGGGTCGTGAAGATTTACATTGTTTTCAATGATTTATCGAGTTAAATTGCATCATGAAAATGGGATTACCAACCTTTTACACAAACTGACACAACACAATGATGGAAATCGTGAGGTGGGAATGTGTGTAGTTGGCATGAACTGGTTATTGAATGTGATAACATTCTCAGTCGGCACTTCTGAATCAGTTGACACTTGGAAACCGCACGTCATTGTCATACTGGATGGCATCTGTCACATGATATAGTGTATCAAGACACCTGACTGAAATTTCCAAAATCGCCATCGGTTATATCCAAGGATACATGCCATTCCCGGGTGAGAAAGAAAGGGTGGGGGAAGGGGTTCCGAATCTTTTTCACTTGGAGTTGAAATACCCCAAATCACAATAATAAATAATAACGAAGCAGCTCTGAATCTGCTGTACATTGCACTGGGGAATTGAGTAAAAAGCATTGTGTCAGCCCGATACTTCCGGGACACGAAGCTGTTACAGCAAACCCTATTGACATTTCCTGAAAATTATCATATGTAATATTTAATCGCTCTAACTAGTGGCATGTTGACCGCAATGACATTTCATTGTGAATTAAGATTAGGATGACTTAAAAGCTGTCGAGAGCACACTGTATAACACAGTACGTGCATGGTATGTTAATGCCTTGTATAATTGTAGGGTGATATGTTGTCATAGAGTATGATGATATTATGGCTGTATGGGGCATGATGGGACGATTTGTTACGAAATGTTTAAGTTTCACTGTTCTCTGCAATCAACTGAAAACTTTATTCCTTCATTATTTTGAGACCAATCTGGCATAGAGTATTTAGTGATCTAGAAAAAGGCTATATTTATGTAAAATGGTAATGTACCGAGCCGTAGTCAGTAAGGAACACCTATTATACAAGACAATATAGAGATACTAGTTATCACGGAAAGCTTGACGAACCAGAAGTTGTGATCAGGTAAGCATCTCCTGTTGACCGATCACTCCTGCCGTGTTGACATAGGATTATGCGACTTAGTATAACATGTAGTCATATTAAGCGATAACGGTATAACCCTAGTCACATATCGATGAAAAATGTAGACTGGAGTTACCTGCTCTTGCTTGCTATAGCTGCGATTTTAAGATCGAGACAGGCATTGCCAGTCTATGAAAAATGTCACGATCCAAAGTTAAAAATTCACTTTGCTTACGTCATGGTGGATGGTGCTGAGCAAATGTGTTACAGCTTAATCAGGAGTCAGTAATGAAATTTACATTAAATATTATCAGCATTCGTCAAGAAAACTTAAAAAAATCTCCCTCAGCGTTACAGAGACATTGATGTGTGAATGCGAAGGTTGAAATGCTTTCTATCGCCGGCGGCCAACCGACCGTCAACACATTGTCCATGACCCGTAAATAACATTTTTTTTTTTTGAATAACGTTAACCGTTGTTTATTGGTTTGGTACATGTCAAGTTATGCTTCAGATTTTGTGGTTTTTCATCGTTGATTGTGGGATTCGGGAAAAGGGTTTTAGTGACTGTTGTTTTTTTTTTTATTCTGAACACTCCGAATCTGCGACATTTTTTATACATTAATGTCACATAACACGCCTTATTGTATTACAAGTTTATGCTGTTTTTCATGTCTGATTTCTTATAATTATTGCCAATATTGATATGTAAGAGTATATATATGTTTGTATTGGAAGTACAGTATTTTCATGACCTTTGATATGGAGATTGGACATTGCACTTGAGCCGGTACCAATGATATACCAGGCCAGAGATAGCGACAACTATCTGCTGTTACTGCTGCTGGTAGCAAGAATTTTGTGCAATATATCACAATTGTAACTAATTGAACTGTGTTAGTGAAACACCAATGCCGTGGACGGCAATAAGTATCCAGAAGTTCCGTGAATTACATATACTCAAATAATCAAGGGCAGTAAACTCACCTTAGTTATTCTATATTTTGAAGAAAAAGATCAAAGTCACTGCGTAGAAATGTTTGGTACAAATGAAAATGCCCGTGTTGAAAGAATCGGGTTTCGTTACCTATGTATCAGATATTTTCCTCGTATTCGATTTTAAAATTCCTCAGTGTGGTTGATGAGAATTGCTGTACTATTCCACACCTTGTTTCAGGACATGGTAGGTAGATATGTATTGTACATGTATATTATATAATCGATATCAGAATATGGGTCATGTCTTACATCTGCCCTCACATTAATTAAGGATGCACATAACCATTAGGGACAGTTTTACGTTTTAGTAATAATAAGTGATATAGTATGTACATATATACAGTGAGTGATCCAGAGGCCGAAGTTTTTTTTTCAAGTAGCAAGGTTTTACGTAAAATCAGTATTTTTAATATAAATAATGTAATTCTTTATGAAACAAGAAATTTTATTGGCCGTTGAAGGCATTTTATAGCTTCATAAATTGGTTTGGTCGGTTGCTAGGAGCAACCAGTTATGCGGATATTTTCCTCCGCTCTTGTTACATTTTCATTTGCAGTTTAAAAAAGAATCTAATGTTGATAATTCAAATTATACAAATTATTCTTTCCTTTAATTACATTATAAGGATTTACTTTAACAGTTTTCAATTTATTGAGATATAATATGTTTTGAGGCGGTGCACACTTTATAATCCGCGAAGTGTGCACCGTCTCAAACCATATTATATCTCAATAATGTGCCAAATTGTCAAAGTTAATCCTTAAATGATATGCTGCAGTTGCGTTAATATGAAACAAATGTAAGAAAAGAGGGAGAAGATGGACGGGTGAAATCCTTATATAAAGCTTTCGCACGTAAAGTATATCTTGTATTACATCTATAGTTGTACCTTCGTTGATAAATAAAGTTGTTATTATATGCCGATTTAAACTTAATATAAATGCAATAGTTAGAAATAAATGAAGTACAACTAGTTGTATACGAAAGAAAATTATAGGTGCGACGTTTCAGAAATACTTTTGAGATCGTCAAGCTGCGTATCTGTAGATTGTTGGGAATACTTATTTTGGACTTTTATTGTTTTTGCAATACGTTTTCTCTGTTATTGGTGTTGGCAATTTTGCATATACTTCATTTTCCAATGTTTTATATACAGATTAAGTTCGAATTCCTTTTATAAATTGGTATGGCAAGAAGACATTTTAGCCTGTTGACTTTATTCTATATCCATTTAGTGTTATTTTACGTCATTCCAGTTAACGAGATTCACACACTGTGACAACACCGGTCTGGCGCATTTCATAGAGAATTTGTTGAAAGCTACATTAACCCTTTATTGACCGAATCATTTTAGCTTACTTCTGGCATTATATTAAAGATCTGTCGTTATCTACATGGCAGTTATTACATGTATTTCATTTACATGTATTTCGGTTATACTTGTCTTTGGCTCTGCGCGTTCGTCGCAATCCTCTTGTGAAGAAAAAAATCGTAGACAATGCCATAAATGACAACTTCTATAGCACATTCACTTGCAGGGATGTCTGATGGCATTTTGATATGAATGTTTTAAAGTGCATTAAACTATGTAAAGAAAAGGGAAGCCTCTTACATCACCTTATTTAGCAGTATCTCACACGATGAGTGTTGCAGTTTTTGTCTGGCGCATATCAAGGAAAATTTATTGAAAACGACATTTATCTTTGATTTTCCGAATCATTTGAACTTTTCTTCTTTCGATACCGTGATATTTTAAACAGATACATAGGTTATACATATATATTATAAATAATATATATGTCTTTCCCACTTATTATTCGTCGCAATTCTGTATTTACGAGAAGTCTATCGACGATGCCATAGGTAACATTCTTTATAGTTCATTCACTTGTAGAGGTGTCAAGAATCGCGTTTTCAGAAGTTAATTATCTTTTTATTGGAGTGCAGGAGTGCATCAGACTGTGAAGAGCATCATCTTGCTTTACGGCTTTTGACAGAAATTGACCAATTTCTTTCTGTAAACTTGTCTCGTTTAGTCAATTGTTATGTTCCTTCCGCAAACCTCTCTCATTGTCTATACTTTTAATGGAATTAAAATAAGAAATTTTCGATGTGATCATCGTGAAGTATTTTTAATATTTTCCTGGTGAATTGTTTCCGTTTAGAAATTCCCAAGTAGAAAAGATACAGTACTTGTCTCTTTTCAATGAAACCATAGGTAATGTAAATTTCATTTGCGCTTGTTATTCCCTTTGTCTTGACTGTTATTCCCTCTGTCTTGCTTGTTATTCCCTCTGTCTTGACTGTTTTCTCAACATAATGGTGATAATGTTTGGTAGGTTCATATTTGAAGCTGATCTGAAATACATGTTTGTATCCGACTGTGAACTTGACTCGGATGGTATGAACAATCTTGCTTTGTCATAAGGAAAAATCCTGCAAAATCAACATGCACTGTGGATCAGAAATCGTACCAGTGTTTTGTTTTATTTTTATATGTTTGTTTGTTATTGTTTTTGTTTTCTTCGTTTTTTTTTATTTTATTTATTTATTATTTTATTTGCTAATGCGAAGGGTCCTTATAACGGACCTGGTTTGAAGGGAAAAAACCCATTCAATGCTTCTATCATAATTTATTTGCCAGTACTGAAATTAAGGTTCGAGAGACGTTTTCATACATCATGTTGAAAAAAAAGATATTGAATGAGTGTATTTTGCATAAGGTAGGGCTTTCCAGAATTATTTTAGATTTTCTTTTGTTTCATATTGCTATACCGTTACTAACGACATGCTAAAATTCCCAGCTACGGGTTTTTTTTTGTTCCCCGGTTTTCGCGAAAGCATGGGGACATTAAATCTCTTTCGTCTGTCTGTCTGTCCGTCTGTCACAAAAACATCAACCTTGGTCATAACTTTTAACCGTAAGACGTATGGCCTTCATATTTGGCATGCGTGTCCTTAATTGGAATGCCTTTTGGTATAAAAATTTTTTTATCATGTGACCTTTGACCTTGACTGTGACCTTTGATTCTCAATCATGTTAGAATTTAGTAAAATATCATCAAACTTTACAAGGTTCCGCTGCAGATACATGTAGACATGCACAACCATGACAATATGTCACATATCACTTCACCCTTACTGATAGAACCCCGGAAGCGGGGGACCACAGTTCTCAGAATTTGCTTGTTTCCGTTTTGTTTTCTTTTTCTTGGTGTTTTGTTTTTGCTTTTTGTTTTCTCTCTCTCTCTCTCTCTCTCTCTCTCTACCGAAGACACATGTATTTTGACCGAGTTCTTTGGGAAATGGTTTTATTAGATAAACAAAGAACTGAAATCTAAGAAATTGCTTTGCATCGAATTTTGGTTAAATTCCTGTAAGTTTCCGAGTAATATTGAACACGCGAAAATAGAATCCTAACTTGTCATAAACTCCCTGGATTTAAATTTGAAATGTATATTTTCGCAAAAATGATGTGTGGAGAAAATCGAGGAAGTGGAATGGAGTCGCGCGAAAAATGAATGACTAACGTAAAATTGTAATTCCGTAGGTAATTAATTGAAATATATGTCGACACACCATTAACAATGAGAAATATGTTTTCATCACACAAGTACGGGTAAAAATATGACATTACAGCACTAGTAAATTGTAATCGATGGGAATACATTGCTGAGCGTGGAACATTGCAGATCGTATTTGTATTGTTTTACATTGTATTTCATTACTCAAGCAGTGCTGTGTTGTGCAGCTTTCTAAGTTACCGTGAACGATCGATTTGTGATGTATTTCTGCTAGTCTGTTTGTCCTTCAAAATTGTGGTTTATATTATACTAATGTGTCAGTAGCCCGTTTCCTTAGCAATCGTACGTGAACCCGTAAACATAGTTGAACCCGCAAGCGCAACTTACGATGGAAAAATCATAAACGTAAACTTGCGATGAAAATTCATCGAAAGATACGCGAAGTACGGATTCATAGTTGAACCCGTAAATACCTGATTTACGTGATCATTTATGATTACGTCTACGATTGTTAGTGAAACGGGCTACAGCTTTTTTTGCCCCCCGAATCGATAGATCAGGGGTAAATTGTTTTTGTCCTGTCTTGTTTGTCTGTCTGTTCTCAACTTTAATCTTGGCTTCAACTTTTGAATCGTGAGGGATAGAGACCTCATATTTGACTTGCGCACCCAACTAATGAAGCCCATTCAAATGGCACCAAGGTCGATGACCTTTTGACCTTGACAATGACCTTCACACTAAAAATAAATTTTTGGACTTTGGTGCCGCCGGGTGCATTAGTGTTTCACAAATACAGCTTGTTAAAACTGAAATCTCAGCACTGGGAAGTGATACAGACTTTAAGTTCTTTTTTCTTATTTAAGAAAAGGTTCTTAAATATGTGGCACGATTTCGGTGTGTGACCTGTCTTTCACACTTGAGTTACACGTATTTTCGTGCAGCTTTGTGCTCTGACTATGGTATCTTGAGTTTTTCTCTTGTATTTTCAGTGGAGTACCCCAGGACACCAGTATACCATTGTCCTATCTGGTAGCCTTATTACAGTGTACCAAGGAAGTAGACACGCTGGATCGTGAGGCCTCTTCAGCAGCCCCGGACCACTCCGGGAGGATGTCCATCTCTGGGAGGGTCCCCACTCCTCCACCCCCAGAGATGTCATGTCCTGTGGCAGAAAATTGGTGCTATACACAGGTATATAACAGAAAAAAAAATATTCCCAACTTTATTACTATCTGATTTTGTTGATTTTTTTTATTACTTTTGAAAATGTGATTAATTATCTCAGAAAATACTGAAACAATTTGTTTCTAGTCTTTGGTTTAAACATTATTTATTGAGGCAAATACAAGAAATATTGATTTACAGACTAATAAAATTTAGGATCAAGCAACAAGTATAGAATACTTATGTTAAGCTCTCTCCTAAGTCTTTAGTCTCTAGGTGTGATCATTAACTATAGTATGTCTGTTTGATACTATTGAAATATTAGTAAGGACTTGTATTAGCTCTAAAGTGATTTTGTCAAACAGACTGCTGATGAGTAAAATTGACATTTTAATGATAGGATTATATCAATGAGTTGACAATGTGAAACTAGGAAATAATTTTAGATGAAAGTACGATTTTACATATTTACTAGAAGTATAAGCACTTGATAATTAATGAAAAAAATTGTGAGGGGAATAGGAAAGGTATTGTTTTGAAATGTCAAGAGTTTTAAAAGTACAGAGAAGTAAATACCAAGCACTGAATTTTTTTATGCTGGTATTAACATGAACTAAAGACAAGTGACATAATTCCCAGATTGATAAAACCTTTGATTGAAACCTTTTGATGAAAAGACTGTCAGCAATACCTTTTACATTTGTACGTTTTATGTTTAACTTTTTGTTGTGATTTTCAGGTGAAAGTTGTGAAGTTTTCCTACATTTGGACTATCAACAACTTTAGCTTCTGTCGTGAAGAAATGGGAGAGGTGCTAAAAAGTTCAACATTTTCAGCAGGAGCAAATGACAAATTGAAATGGTAAACTGAAACCTAGATACAGCTAAAACTGTCAAGGGTGTCCTCTTATTTTAAGTAATCCCCAGTCTTGGTTTCCTTGTCAGTTTACCATCAAAGTTTTAGACTTAGTTTCTCTGTACAGAGACGCCACCTGACAGAAATAGCTACTAATACCTTGTTCCTCTGGTAGGAGCTATAAAACAGGTCTGACCTTATTCAATCTGATCTTATATTCATTACCTCACAGCAATTTTCGCAATTGATTCCGATCAATCACTTGCAGTATTCTGAAGTCCAGCATTTGTCTGGTGCTGTAAACAGGTTTTTTTACTTCAACTCTTCCGAGACTATTCATTACAGAAATTTACTTTAGTCTCAGTTTATCAGGTATAGGAGTGTTGTAGATATGCACAGGAAAGTGTGTAGTTGACCATACTAGGACAAAATACAGGACGTGGAATCTCGAGCTTTTCTTTTTCCTTTGTGTGATGTTTCTATAAATATCCCATGTTTCACATCTTCCTGGTACTTTAATTATTTCAACCACAAAACATTGTTTATAGGACATGTCAATAAAGTGGAAACTGGTTTGTCTGTCCTCAATTAGAACTCTCTTGTTTTGACAATACACAGTGAGGTACATAAAGGTGACTGCTACTTGGGTGATAGTATCTCACCAAGGTAATGCGACCATACAATTAAGGAAAGTAAATTGAATTAGCAATCATTGCATAACTTGTATACCACTCCTTGTCTCCTTTTGTGGACTACCTTAATAAACAAGAGCAGATAACTCATCTTATTGAAATGAAGTCTTGTTTCCTTCATCACTGGAACGGACATAGTGAAATTATTCTTGAAGATGTTGTTGGAACTATGTTATATGATATCCGTCAAGCCATGGTTCTGCTGCTTGTTTTTTTGCTGGATTATCGTAATATTACACCACATATCAGTGGTATTATGACACTGGATGAGTTTCTATAATTGATCATTATTTGATTTTTTTAACATATATGAGATTAAGAATGATCTATATGTCTGCAGGTGCCTACGTGTAAATCCCAAAGGGTTAGATGAAGAAAGCAAAGACTATTTATCATTATATCTGTTACTAGTATCATGTAACAAAAGTGAGGTGCGGGCCAAGTTCAAGTTTTCTATTTTGAATGCCAAACGGGAAGAGACAAAAGCCATGGGTTTGTACAGTCTAATGCCTACTCATAAGTTCTTACCTGTAACTTTTTAACAATAAATGAAAGTAACTTTATCATTATTTATTATTTCTTTCTCTAATAGTTCGTTTTGATAATGACAGCATCTGCCTTGTGCATGGTTTTTGTTATTTTGTCACACCCAAAGCAGTGAGGGATGTTTTGTGTGCAAACTGTGACAAAGGGTCTCAGTGTAAACTGTGTAAGGAAAATCGGGACATAGAATATGATAAATTATCTTAGAAAAATCTGAACTCGCAGCTGGAAATGAATCTTTGTTGTCAGATTTTAGGTCCAGGAAGTCACAACTGGACTAGCCAGCTCGTTCTCGTAAACAGTCTTTTTCAAAACAAATAGTTTGCAATGAGGACCTAAATCAGCTTGTTTTATGACCATCATTTTGAAAAATAGCTACAACAGTACGCATTGTAAACTGTAAATTATTTTTAGGACAATATCCAGTTAGAAAAGGGCTGATGAATTGTCAGTAAATATAGAACATTTAAATTCCTGTTTATTTGCAAGACTGGCTACTTTTAAAGTCATCAGTTGAGCTTTGACATTGGACATCTGTACCCACAACCTATTGATTGAGTGATGCCAGCTCCTGTTCCAATGAAGTTTAATTCCTCTTAATAAATAAAAAGTAAGTTAGAGCTGATTTAGTAAGATTCATGATCATATTTTTCAGAGAGCCAGCGAGCTTACAGATTTGTCCAAGGAAAGGACTGGGGCTTTAAAAAATTTATTCGACGAGATTTTCTTATGGATGAAGCCAATGGGCTCTTGCCAGATGATAAATTAACCATATTTTGTGAGGTAAGTTAACCATATTTTGTGAGGTAAATTAACTATTCTTTTTGAAGTAAACATGTACAAGCCTCATCAGAATTGTGATTTTTGATATTTGAATAACAATAAACTTGCTGCTATTTACAATCTAAATAATCTGTGGTCATAGGTTTAGAAGTATGTATGAAGATATGCTCAGTGCATGGTGTTGTTTTGTGAAGAGTTCTGCTGTTGACTTTTTAAGTAAACAAAAGTAAAAGTAATGAAGCACTTGGCTTGGAGTTTGTGAAGTAATGAAGCACTTGGCATGGAGTTTGTGAAGTAATGAAGCACTTGGCATGGAGTTTGTGAAGTAATGAAGCACTTGGCATGGAGTTTGTGAAGTAATGAAGCACTTGGTTTCCAGTGTAAGTCATACAGGTTCAAGAGTACCTCCTGCTTCCATGTCATATAACTTTTCCAGTTACTGTGGCACCATTTTGATTCCAAAGGCTTTTCATAGTTATTAATACTAATTCATCACCTAACACCAGTTATTCAGTATTAAGTCTGTAAGTTTTGCTTTTGACTATCTGCTCACTTGTACACATAGCCAGACCCGTGGTATTGATATTTATTTATTTACCCATCGTAATGGTCAGTGGAACAGGTTTGGTGTGGATACTCATAATCCAGATGGAGATAATATGAAAAGCAAACTTACTATGTACCAGTACATGTATATTGTGTCAGATACAATCATCATATGCTTTATCACAGTGTTCAGAGCTGTGCGGAAATATAGAATGTAGTGTTACCACAATACAGCTATATATATTAAAACTTTGATACTTCGTGCAGCTTTATTTTTATGATGTACTCTCTTTTGGATTGATCGGTAATTTTTGAGAAGCCATAAATTTTTGATTTTGATATAGGGGAGTGAGAACTATATTTTTAGTGTCATGTTATACTCACAAAATGATTGAAAATTAAAGGCCTCGCGAAGTAAAAATTTTACAGTATTGTTAGTGAATGTCATGTTTACATAGCACCAGTTTGTTTTTGTACTATGCACAAGTTACACGTCAAACATGTAAAATCATTTCATATTGAAGGTGTCTGTAGTGGGGGATACAGTGAATGTTTCTGGCCAGTCTAATTGTACCCCAGTCAAAGTACCGGAGTGTCGACTCAGTGACGACTTGGGAGCACTGTTTGAGAGGTCGTCATTTAGTGATGTCACACTATGCGTTGGAGGAAGAGAATTCCAGGCTCATAAAGCCATTTTAGCAGGTATTTACTTAGATTGTATTATAGGAACATTTGAAAAAAAAAATCAATGGCATATTTCAGAATAAAATAATACAAAATCAGTCAATAAGAAAATAATTGTTTCTGGTTTTTTCTCTGCAGCAAGGTCTCCTGTTTATAATGCCATGTTTGAACACGAAATGGAGGAAAGAAAACAGGTGAGGACTAAACCTCGTTTTAGCTATCAAGAAATGGTAATAGGGCAGAGTTCTTCAGACGTAAGATCCCTGAACAAGATTTTTATGCCCCCGGATTGATAAATTAGGGGAATATTGTTTTTGACCTATGTTTGTCTGCCTGTCTCTTTGTTTGTCTGGTCATTGCTGTTAAGTTTAACCTTGACCATAACTTTCGAACCCTGAGAGATAGAAACTTCATATTTGGCATACAAACTACCCTAATGAAGCATTTTCAAATTACACCAATGTCATTGAAATCATGACCTTGACTGTTACCTTTGACCTACAGTTCCTACAGTTCAAAGGTCTCTATTCTACATAATGTAGCCAATTCTCAGCATTGGAAAAAAGGAAAAGTAGGTTTCGATGCGCTTCTTTATAGATTGAATATATTAGGTATTGTGTCGTGTATGTCAGTGTGTAGACATAAGTGATGATAGATAGGATTCAAGAAAAGCTGTCCGTTTGATTAATTTTGTTTTAGACAGAACATGTCTTTTAGTGCGCTGTGCATCTATCCTTTGTGAGATGATGTTTTGTTATTTCTGTAGTCATACAGCTTTTCACTAGCATGTTTGTTATGAATTTACATATAGGGGATTCACTTATCATACAGGTAGAGCATATTTCACAAAACTTCCGTTAATAAAGACAGTATGCATTCCCTCTCCCATTTTCGTTTTCATTCTGATTATTTTGCACAGTTGATAACCAAGATAGATCACTAAACAAGTTTCCAAGGTATTGTATACAACAGAGAATACTGTTGTATGTACCAATGAAATAAATAAATAAGTAAATGAAATATTGAAATACCTAAATAAATTTTAAAAAAATACAAATTCTAATTAAAAGGAACTAGGCATATTTAGCAATGTAGGTGATGCTTGTCGTTTCTTTGAATTGAAATTTAATCAGTTTGTTTTCAGAAAATGTTCAGAAATATTTCTGTATTGGTTTTCAGAATCGAGTAGAAATCACAGATGTTGATCATGAAGTGATGAGAGAAATGTTACGGTTTATTTATACGGGAAAGGCACCAAACCTAGACAAAATGGCAGATGATTTACTGGCAGCTGCAGATAAAGTGAGTATTACAAAATCAAAAATTACAAATTTATCGTCCAAATATCAATCATATTTTCAATTTTCTACTTAAATGATTCTATAAAATGGTCAGTTATTTTCAAATGAAAAGATTTAACCTTAATTCTACAAAGTACTCGCAGGACAGTATTTAATTTGTTTTAATTGATATGTATAGAGACTAATTTAATAGGGTTTGATAGTTTGCTTTCCAGTAACTACTTCTACAGAATACATATTGACACCATAGAAATATATGGACATAAGTGTAGTTATGACCTTTTTAAGATTATTCTATTTTCAAATAACTTGCATCACTCTACAATTCCTAATATAATTTTGGAGCCAAATTCCTGATAGTTTCAGAAAAATCAGGGGTAAAAAGTGCTATAAAAGGTGGTAAGTGGTAGATATGACCCGTTTCAGTGGACTTTTTACACTCTTTTTATAAGAAGTTGTATGTATGTCGTATGGTGGGTCCGATGCAAAGGTCTAAATTTGTATGTAATGCATCAGGCAGCTGCCGTCACTGTATACGTGAAATAATCGTGGAGTGAAGTAAAACAGTAATCAATCAATTGTATTTGTTAAGTAAGAATTAGGATAAAGGTAGTATGTACTATGAAATTAGCAATTTTGATCAATTTTTCTAATGGACTTTTAACACTTTTTTTAATAAAAGGTTGTATGTGGTAGATACGACCTTTACTCCATGAATTTTTTCCTTTTATTTGTTAAGTAAGAACTAGGATAAAAGTTGTATATATACTTCGAAATTAGCTATTTTCGTCAATTTTATTTATTGATTTTATTATGAATGTATAGTTAAACTTTGTCATCAATATAATAATGAATCGAAAGTGTAAAATAACTATATCAAGACTTTGAAAGCAGAAAAAACAGCTTTTCACTTTAACCAAAAGTTGCAAAATTTCAGTTATGACCTTATATATATATATATCCACATCGTCGATATATTCCTTTGTAGCATTTGATTATAATGTAAAAGTACTTATCGTGGCCTAGATCCTTGGTCATTATATAGAGTGAATGTTTAATGACAGGAATGTTGTCAGATCTGATGTCAGCAGTAGGCCTAGCTATACATAATGCCCAAAGTGTTCAATATACTTTTTCATCTACTTTCAGTATGCTTTAGAAAGGTTAAAGGTCATGTGTGAAGAAGCCTTGTGTTCAAATCTGCAAATTGAAAATGTTTGTGAAGTCCTAGTCTTAGCAGATCTACACAGCGCCGACCAACTCAAAACACATGCTATCGACTTCATTAACAGGTAAAATTCTACAAAGATGATATCTTTCTCTATTACCTTCATTAACATGTTAACTCAAAAAGAAACACTTTCAGCTTCCTTAACAACCGGTGTGCATTTTCAAAATTTGATATTATGGTACAGTTAAAGGTTTTCTTAAAGAACTGGCGAGTATCGTAGATGATAAACTGATTTTTGTACCCTGATAAACTCCTGCATTTTTATTGTAGTCATGCTACAGATGTAATGGACACACAAGGGTGGAAAACTCTTATTCAGAGCCATCCTCATCTCATAGCCGATGCGTTCCGAGCCCTAGCCAGTCAGCAAAGTCCACCCTTGGGACCACCCCGGAAACGTGTCAAAACATCATAGTGTTGCCATGGAAACATGTCATAACAATAGAGCATTACAGTGCTTCAATCGGTTACCATGGAAACTATGATCTGTGTACCTGTCTCAAAGAGATACGACTCTTCCAGTTAAAGCCAGATTTAGAAACACCTCATTGTTTCTTGCCTGGATTTCCTTATTGCCAGTATCCCTTGATAATTCAATGGAATATAGAGGAAAAGGCTGTAGAAATGTAGAGATGAGCAGGAACTGATTTCTTCCTGATGAACTGTCTTTCAATCATTTATTCATTATTTATGCATTATGCTTCAGATTGAGTTGAAGATATATCGTATGTCCAGATATACTGACATTTCTTAATTTGTAAGGCAGAGCCTTGTGCTGAGGTAATCACACAAACTCTGAAGATTATGAACATATTTTCCTGAACGATTACTTAAAAGAAAGAAGTTGTGTCTAGTCTTCACATTTATGTGTTAATGTAAATTTACTTGAAAATTGAAATGATTTGGTAGTACCTTTGTCTGTATTAACTACGATATTACAAAACAATAATGAATTAATTGATGAGATTTATTTAATCCCCCACAATGGATAATTTGATTTAGGATCAAGAGGGAATGGACTAGCATGTTTTGTGGCAAGTTTTCTAAAAAGTCTTCTATGATGATCTTTTTCTGTAAATTTTAAATGGTTTTTGAGTTTGATATAAAAGTATTTCAAGCATGAGATAATCAAGGGATTGTTTTGTGAAAAATATATACACACTGTAACAGTAGATTTTATAAAGTTTTAATGTGCTGATTTCCTCTTTGGGTTTAAAGTTTATGTTTACTGTTTTGTTGATTTTAGGATGTTCAAAATTGAGCTACATACGATAGCAAAAGATTTGAATGCTTCACTGTATGAAATTAAATTTTTCTTCAGATGTATTGGTCATGGCACTTTGAATGCTTCTGTGAACTTCTTTTTTTATATCAACCTTTACTTTTGACTTACAAATGTAGATTCATTTAGAACTCTTTTATGACATTAAAATAGATGAATTTAATGAAGTCTGTGATCTACTTAAAATGAAACTGTGAGAATGCTTTTTATTATATGATTTATTTCTATGTTCTTTCTTCAAATGACCAAGTGGGAATATCGATCCATTTAGTTTGCTATATAGTGAAGAAAAAAGTTATTTTGTACATTACCTATCAGCTTCACATTACTGTAAGTCATGCTTTAAAAATGAGAAGAGAAATTCTAGCATAGATTTTATATTGTCATTGTAATGCTTTGTAATGTCGTTACTGTAGCAGCAAGAAATGTCAGACATCTGAGTTGTATAAAATATTTGACAATTTTGGAGCATTTGAATGTTCCCATTATTTATTCATTGTTGATGTTCTTTTTTTTTTATACTTTTCGTGTCTGGTATTGTATAAATGATATTAAGTTCATATGCAAATAAGCAAACGAATCAGAATGATTTTTTTATTATGTATATTGTACGTCTAGCAGAAATGGAACAGTGCAAGTAAGCTTTTGTGAAGATGTTGTATGAGGCATTAATTCTGAATTTGTTTTATGAATGTCAATACATTTTTCAGCATTATGTTCATTGGACAACATCATAAAAAATGTTAATAACCTTCATAATTAATGGTGATACAGTGGAACTTTTTGGTAGTTGATGAGACGAGTGATTGACAAAGGGTGTTGCCCCCATAAGTGTAAGGTAGATAAAGTTAAAGAATTTCTATGCGAGTAAAATAGTACATAGTAATTGATGGAACAGTTTCATTTGAAGATCTTAAACAAGAATGAACTTGAAAAGAATATTAACAGAATGTGGATTTTTTTTATAAGCATATGGAATATACGCTTATGTCACAGTAATTGAAAATGTATCGTATAATTATACTAAATGAAATTTCCAGCCTGTGTTCATTGAGTATTTGGAATAATTATAGACATACATAAATCCATTGATGTTTTATGAATTGCTATTGATATGCTAAGTATGCATTTAATAAACTTTGACCAAGTTATGAAATTCTTGCAAGTTTGCCAGATAAATGAGATTTTCATTTTTTTACACCAAACAAAGGTTGCATTTTTGACTGTCCGTTTTAAGTTACCATATCCTTGTACTGAGGCACCCACTCTGAATGATTTATTCCTTCAGTGAAGTACAGGTAATTATTCATAAAAAAAAGAGATAATTCCTGTTTTGTAGTACAAGACTTTCAAACCAATTGAATCCACTTTTTTCCATTGTTGTGCATAATTAAGTCCAAGTTTTGAAGAATTATTTATTATGTAAAGATATAGTCCCTAAGCAATAAAGTCATACATCCAGGTGCTGTGGCCTCCACAAGAAAGATCCATTTCCTGAATGGCAGGAGAGCTTGGATGTTAAAACTGGGTTAGCTAAAATACCAAAATTCGTCTAGTACAACCTGGAACCCCCCTCACATTAAACTTAGACTCGTTTTTGTTTATATGCAACTTTATTGCTGAGAGGCTGTAAAATGAAGTGCTTCTACAAGTACTTGAATCCATGTAAATCTCTGATAATTTGTTGACTGGTGTAGATACTTCTCTTGGAATAACTTAGAGAATTATGTTAATGTTTTGCTCTTCTTTATTTATATACACATTGATGTCATCCTATGAAAATAGAGGAGTCCTATGTGTTGAATCTCTTACCATGTTATTTGAATAAAATTCATTATATCTGAAAAAGAATATCTGTATATGTGATTGTTATTATAGAACCCTGCAGGTTTGAAATGTGATGTTGTCAGTGTCTGCGTATAGTGGTGAGATGATAGACTGGAGTTACCTGCTCTTGCTTGCTTTCGGTGTGACGATATTTAAGATCTAGACAGGCATTGCCAGTCTAGTGGGATGATCGACTGTAGACCAATTTTGACTGCATGAAATTTAATTTCAGTGACTTCCCTTTCTGCCATTATGGCAGTATGTGTACGTTTAGTGCATGAAAATTAATTTCAGTGACTTCCCTTTCTGCCATTATGGCAGTATGTGACTGAACATCAGTGCATAAATCAACCAAATTTGCCAGGGATGATCACAAATCCAGGAATGAAAGAATTGTCATTATTTTTCAATATAATCTCCCTTCGTCTCGATCTCTGTTCCATATTCTGAATCCCTTCAAATAGAATGCTTCATTCTGGTCCCCTAAATACTAGGATATAGTGTCCACGACACTCATTGCTTTCGCGATTCTTACCACGTGTGTAAGATTTTAGTTTTGGGAACAGATACAAGTCAGATAGGGCTAAATCTGGAGAATATACGCCTCTTTAAGCCGTTTGCATAAAATGCACCATTTGTTGTGGGGCCTCCCTCGAGAAAATCAATCGTGGTCATTCCCTTGTTGTCCCAAAAGATGGAGGCCATGACTTTCCCAGCTCATCAAACTCTGTAATTTTATTTACGCCCGCGTAAAATGTGAACGTATAATGCTATACCGCGGTCGTCGGTCTGTCCTACCAGTCTTGTCTTGACAACCCCCCCCCCCTTTAACATTTGAGGGGAGTTTGATGAAGATGTGTAAAAGGGCAATGCTGTCCGAGAAAATGTTCAGGAGTTGTGATCCTTGGAATTAAAATTTTGTATGCATTCTTAGCACATTCTGAGGTGAAAAATACACATTTTGAAAGTTATATTAAAAAAACCCAAAAGAATAACCCAATAACGGTCGTATTGGGGAAAAAAAAGGGGGGGGGGGGGCACTGGCAGATTTCTAGATGATCCGTCCACTGACAAGTTCCGGCGTCCCCAGAGGTGGGTTAGTGATGAGTAGTAGATGACCCCTATTGATTCTCAGGACAAAATGCCAAAGGTTATCAAGTGTATGTAGTACTTTATACAACTGTACAGTATACTACCAGAAAGGGGGCATATGTGTTTTACAAACATCTTGTCATATCTACGTCATTTATTGTGTTAACATTTAATTGCATGCTATCCACAATTAGGTTACCAAATGGGAATGCAGTCCCTGGGGTAGGGAATTTTTTTCATAAGATAAATGTTAACTAAGATGAAGAGGGGAATGTAAAAATGTTGAAAATCTATAATAAATTTTTATATGTGTCTTGTTTTGAATGATTATGCATTATTATTATTTCACTGATGTTTATAAGTGATGTGGTTGAGGGTGGGGGACAAAGGTCAAAATTGAGAACATATATAACAAACGATAAGGTAAATGTTGAGAGTATGTATGACATGTAATCAAATTTTTGTTTTATGTTCAATTTACAAGATTGATTGATTATTGTTTTACGTCACTCCACGATTATTTCACGTATGTTATACAGTATTTTGATAGTAAAATTTTACTGAAGTAAGGGGGCGGTATTGAAAAGGTCATTAAGTAGGACAATTTCAAATTTAATACATTTGCTACATTTATCATTGGACTGTATCATATTGCCCTGTGAGGCTTTTATTTTGATTGCCACATGAAGTATAACGCTCAACTTCTGAGTACACTTCGTACTGGAAAAAGAAGTGAAATTTGGTGCCGTCAAATATTCAGATTGTTGCCATCAGACTTATCTTTATCTGGACCAATAGAGTGGAAATTCCTTTTATAAGATCACGATTTTATGCGACATTCAGGAATTTACCATCTACATAATGATTGCCGATTCCTGTTTAAGGTCCGTATGACTCGCATTTTGCCGTCAACCAGAACCACAGCCTTTATATCTTGCATCAAGATGACTGATCTCAGAATAAAATAGATAAGTGTTTTTGCAATACCAACCTTAGTTTCTTGTCCAAGCTATATCGGAATTACTCGACAGTTTTGTCAGCCATACCCTACTGGTGGTGAAAATTGAAATACTCAGAAATATCACCAAGTTAACCGATTTGTATGACACCAGCCATTGTGGTATCAAGGACAATCTGCTCATAGAAAACGATCATATATTACTTTCTTGCAAGAAGTTAAGGAGGGCATTTGGCATCCCTGCTATGTGGGCGTCTTGAACCTGGTGAACACAATAGAACACTTACTGCTTTATGAAGGAATCAAACATTCCACAAATGTTTCTGAAGATTTGGTTGGTGTTTTACGTCGTTTTCAACAATATTTCAGTTATATCGCAACATGAAAGCAGGAGGTTACCAACCTCTTAAACATAGTGGCGCAACCCGGATCGTCGGCGCAAGCCAAGCGCTTATCCACTACGCCAAGCCTGTCCCCTGTTTCTGAAGAGGAAAGGATGAACCCTAGTGAATTTCAGGGTCAAAAGTTCAATGTCTTTTTTGGACATGTATTGGAGAGCTTTGTTGAAAGGGGATCGAATGATTGATGTTTGTTCAACGTCACACCACGAATATTTCACGTATATGACGAAGGCATTTGCCTGATGCGGGGCATACAAATTTTGACTTTGCAACGGACCCACCCGAAGCAGTGAGGACTTTTAACGCACCTTGCATACCTCGACACGGGGCCTCGGTTTTTACTGTCTCATTCGAAAGACAGGACAGCGGCATGACCAGAACTGGACTCAAACCCCGGCCTCCCGATCAGGAAGCAAGCGTTGAAAGGGGATGCTCCATCGAGTGGTGCCATTCACTATTCATTGGCGTGGGATCTAGAAAACTTCCAGTGTTCAGGGATATTCAGCAAGTTACCAAACACTCCCATGCAATACTGATGATTCCAAGATATGCTTCTATACAGTACATGACCGGTGGCAAAATATACAAAATTCAACAATGATTTCTTTATTCTTTATTATCAAAAAATCATACTTAAGGCATTTTAACAATTTATCTTCATATGTGCTCCTGGCCACAATTAATTGCCTTCACATACACACAACTGCTCATTTCAAATTATATACATATTTTATAAATAGCAAATGGGAGACAATATCATTGATAAATACTCACTGAATTTCATGATAACATGATTAATATATACCTGTAACAATCAGTACATTTAATACTTATAAGGTATGTAAATTTCATCTAGTAAGCTGTAAAGTAGAATGAAAATTTCATCTTCTATTTCATGACTATGTGCCTATAAATGTGAGCATTACATTTTCAATGTGATGTGCTGTAAAAATACAAATGGAGAGGTCTAGGTAATGATGACAGAGTTTACCAACTACAGAATGTGGGTCTTGTTGAAAATTGCAAGTACAAAAATAGCTACATGTTGTTTCACAGTCAATTTTTGATTAATAGCAAATTTTGTACAAAATTTCGCAACAAACAAGTGTCCAATTTAATACCGGATATAATGAGTGTATAACCCCCACTCACACTTTGCCACTAGCAAGATAAATTACAATATATAGCAGGATGAACTTCTCACTTTGTGTTCTATTTCGAAACAAAAAACACAGGATCAAAGAGATAGTTCTGACATAACTTTATGGCACATTCATTACTCCAAAAACATTCATCAGAAGACGGGAATTCCCATCATTATGAGCAAGTTTATTCCATATGCAGAAAAAAAGAAGATGTATATCTGACTTAAAATACAGATTTTGTCCATATCTACTTGGATTACCAAATAAATGAACTTCATGATAAGTATCGATCAATGCAAGGTTTATGAGTTAATAATGAAAGTGTTATATAAGAAAGTACTTCTACAGCTATTTCAAAGACATACATTCTATATTTACATTGTATTATGAATCTCTAATTAAGAAACAAAGAAAAATGGACATCTACACAGTGACCTAGCAGTCTCCTTACTCCACATGAGGATGACATACAACAATCAAAATTCATGATATAACAGATTAAAAAAAAAAAAACCCTGGCATTTTAGACATTAATACATCAATTCACAACGTAGTAGCACTTTGTATGTCTATAAATCCAAGATATCCAAAGAACAGCTGACTGCGTTTTTATGAAAGACTTTGGATGTATATATAAAGGAACTTGGCAACCCAGCCAGTACAATACCCAGTCATAAATCTAACATTGCATTATCATTGAATACATAAAACACTGAATAATATGATTCCTCTAAAACATTTCTGAAGCTATATTTGAAATCTAATAACATATATACCTAAGTTTCCCCTTCATCAAAAGTGGGGTGGGGGAGGAGGAGGTGGCGGGGGAGGGGGAGGAGGCTGATCGCCTGGCAGATGGGAAAAGCTGTCATCATCCAGGAAATCAATATCTGAAAGATTTGTTACAGACAGATTTGAGTCAAAATGGTAAGGGTTCGAAGGAAAAAGAGACTGAGGGTAGGTGCTTAGAGGGGGTGGTGGGGGAGGGGGTTGTGGTTGAGATGGTGGCTCTGGGGGGAGAGGGGGAGGGGGCTGAGGTTGATATAATTGAGCAAACTGAGTCGGAAATGTAGGCTGCGACATTTCAAAGCCTTGTTGAATGACGGGAGAGGATTTACCACTCTGAGTTTCAGCAATAGTCCTTTTGTGCATTTCTATAGCTTGCTGTATAACCTGAAGTTGTTGGTTAACGATTCCTCGAGATGCTACATGATTTTCAGTCTCATTGCCTGACAGAGATCCAGTATTGGAGAGATCCATATTTACAATAGAGTGACTAGATGAAGAGTGCCTCATCTGCCCGTCACTAGACTTGTGGATTTTACTTTTTGGGTGTTTCGACATATCATTTGAGATAGATTCACCAGGGGACAAGAGAGGTCGTTTCCGTGATGATAACGAAACATCAGATTTTGACCTATTCAGCATTTCAGTGGCAGGGGATGGCTTTTCACTCTTTACTCTGTCACCATGGCGATGATGTTTACTAGATATTTTCTCAACTTCTGATGTGCTACTTTGTTTGGGGATATCAGACATCTTGATATGTAGTTTCAAATCTTGCTTCCCATTGGTCCCTTTATGAGAACTGGAACTGCTGTGAGAATGCTTCGAGGATTTGTGAGATTTATGTTTTGATGAGCTGGAAGTTTCATCACCCGATTTCACTCGAGATGGGTGGCTTGATAGTTTTAAAGCAGGCACTTTCTGCTCTTTATGTCCGTTCTTATCTAACTGAGCCTCTTTTGGTAAATTTGAGGTTTTAATTTTGAGTTTTAGTGGTGAGGACCCAGGCTGAGTGATCCCAGTGTCAGAGTGATGGCCTTTAAGCTTGAGTTTAACTTCAGGTTTACTTGGCACTTGAGGGGAATTAGATTCTGACTTGATAGAAAATTTAAGATCGGGTGTAGAAACACTGGAGGCTAAAGCTTCTTTACGATGTTTCGATTCACTAGTATTTTCTGATTTTACGTCCGTTTTCGAATGATGGGAGGAATGGTGACTACTACCATGCGACTTTCTAACTCTCTCTTGATCCTGTTCATTAAGAGATTTTTTATTACGATCTATAGAGTTACTACTGAGTCCAGGCTCACTCTTAATTTGTAACCCTGGTTCTGTTTTCACATGGGCTTTAGGTACCCCTTCCATACTTCTATTGAATGCCTTTTCTCTGTCTTTTCTTTCTTTGTATTCTGCTAATGATGTCTTTTGAACCGTAGGTGTTGTCTGGATTGGTGCCGAGGTTGTTGTCGTCACCTTAGGTAATCGACTAGGGTCTGGTTTTTCCTCCTTGGTGACCTGTTTGACGAACCCTTCACTTGAGAGGGCATCAAATACATTCTGACGATGTGAAGTGATAGCTGCCCCTCCTGCGGCTGATGCAGCGTTATTATGAGTGGAATCTGAGGCACGTTTAGCAGCGCTGCTGTGATGTTCTTGTTTACTGTGTTCTCTATGTGATTTATCATGTGATTTACTATGACTAGATGAATGACTCTCTCCAACACTTGTTTTAGATGAAGATGAGTGAGATGACTTGCCACTAGAGGTTGCTTTACCACCAGATGTCCCTTGAGATGAATTAGCAGCTACAGCAGATGAATCAGATTTCACACTCTTCTCTGAAGCAGTTTCACTCTCTTTTCCGGACTTAAAATAGAAAAAGTCCAATTCAAATCTAGCATACATATCATTTTGAGAGGTGAAAACATAAACATAAATTATGCTATAATTTCTTCAAGAGGAAAGTAGATGAAGGGTAAGATAATGACACTTTTTATTCAGAAATGTTTGGCCGTCAAGCTGTGTAACATATCTACAGAACAGTTGACAGAGCAGCTGCATGATTAGTTCCTCTAATAACATCAAACTGATGCATGTGGTGGTCATGATATATATACACTATAAATATATATAAATACTTTTTGGTAAGGGATGTCTATTCATATCATAAAATAATTAAAATTACAATAATTACCTTCCAAGTCATGATTTTTTTCCTGAGTCTGTTTGGACATTTATCTAGAATGGTCAGGAACTCTGTCGTTAGCTCTGAAAAGCAGACCGTTCAATTGTCAGACCAAAATCAGCTCAGACTGAGATAAATCCGCTTATATGTCAACAGGCAGTTTGTTGTTTTATATCATATCCTGATTGTCTTCATAGAAATTACTACCTAAGCAAAAGACTCATTGAAGTCAGTGAGGAAACTACAAACGTCAATTTCCACACAGGACCTTGGCTTTTACCGTCAACAGAGGACATCAAAGAGCTGCCTCTTTGGTTCACAGCCGAGGCCTCACAACATCAAGCCTATCATATTACTGAGTAAGCTATGTTGGCTCTGTCCTGGTGTTTGATGATGGAGTACTTGAATACCCACTATTAACCATCAGCAAGTACACATGTACTGATACACTTTACCAACTTGATTATTTTACTTCCTAGTGAACAGGATTTTCCTTCCATTAAAGATTTATCGGAAGTTTTAGGCAAAACTCTCTCAAAGTGATCTTTTACATTGTATTGGTAAAATCTCATGTTTGTCTCCAATTGACCAACTGATTATTGTTTATGTCACTCTATGATTATTTCACATATATGGTGCTGCAACTGCCTGCTGTGTGGCATAGAAATTTATATCTTTGCACCAGGCCCACTTGACGCTGTGAAGGATCTCTTATATGCCACATCATGACAGGACCTCGCTTTTTATATTTATATAAATAATCAAATTTGTTACAAGTTTTATTACATGTATAAAGAAAGGGATTGCATTATCTTTGCCTTATTATTTGACTTTAGTCCTATATATCTTTTATCATATATATCTTTGCCATATCATTTGAGCTCTATACTATTTCAGGTATCATACAATGCCTCTGTATATTGTGATTTTTGTATATTGTGTATATTGTGAATATTTATAGTCTGCATGTCATGTATGCCCTTCCGGGCCCAATTTTTTGGCAATAAAATGTATTGTATTGTATTGTATTGTATTGTATCATAACATATTGTTATGCTCAGGACTATAACTTACCTTCGAGAAGTTCCTTCGTTACTGTTTTATCAACATAGTGGTACCACTCCTTTCCCTCTCTCCCCATCGGTATCTGCAGCGAAGGAAAAAACATTAGATTGGGGGGCATAAGATGGAAAATCAATTGAAGTATGTATTGGCATTTATGAATTGGTTCTAAACATATTTTATTGGTTTCAGCTGACAGAAATTTGGGTCATTGGTTCTAACGAGGCACTATACATTATACAATTAATTACTCACGAAGAGGTCATTTTCTCATGATGACTTTATCAGGAATAATTTACTGTTTTATTGTACCTACAATATTTTACTGGCCATTCTTTAACCCCCCCCCCCAAAAAAAAACTGTTTTAGATTGGTGTCGGCTATCAGCCATTTGCCAATTTCTTTTTTTTCTTTTTTTTTAACCCCAAATGATTAAAAATGTGTCCTGTATCTGCCAAAACGGACCAACATTTCTCTGTCAAACGGACAGAATGGCCGATAAATATCTACTTAAAACAGACAGTCTCTTGGTCAAGTTGGGAATTTAAAGCATTTTACTCAAATTGAGAGTATTTTAGTAAATTGTACATAAATGATACAAGTACATTCATTGAAATATTTCTTCAAAATCTTTTATTTGATATTATTCACAAACTTTATAAGATATCTCATAGATAATTTGTACTTTAAACCATTCTATTTGACTTTACAGCCACAAAATGTAACTTTTTTTAGGGCATAAGAAACTGGGAATTTTGTGATGAAAAAATTGAGAAAAAAAGTTGTTATTTTAGATTGAGACTAGCTCTAATTTAGACCCCCAGGCCTACAAAGGGTGTAAAAATGTGGCAATGATGAAGGCCAAACCTGGTACACATTTATAGCTGGTAGGGACACCATGCAAAAAAATGTCCAGTGACCATGATGATGGTCAAACCTGGTACACACTTATAGCTGGTAGGGACACCATGCAAAAAATATCCAGTGACCATGATGATGGTCAAACCTGGTACACACTTAGGGACACCATGCAAGAATGTCCAGTGACCATGATGGTCGTCAAATATGACCATCATAATTGGTCAAATATGGTACACACTTAAAGATAATTGAGACACATAATACAGTCATATATGGGACATAATAAAGTCCAGTGACCACGATGAGACTTGAACCTATGATCTTCAGAGTACACTTGCAACATGGTAAACATGCCATAGTTTTGTGATCTGGGTATAGAACCAGGATCATCTGTACTGCAAGCCAAGGCACTGTAAACATTGTGCCACAGTCACCTAATATGGGGATTGGACACGGATCACCAGTACTGCAAGCTAAAGCACAGTAAACATTGTGTCATAGTCACCTAATCTGGGGATTGGACATGGATCACCAGTACTGCAAGCTAAGGCACAGTAAACATTTTGTCATAGTCACCTAATCTGGGAATTGGACATGGATCACCAGTACTGAAAGCCAATACAACTAAAACCTCTTATCCCTTGATACTCAATAGAAAGATAAAGGTCTTCACTAGATATAAGTTGATTCTCCTTACTGGTATACATACCTCCCAGTTTGACCATTTACATGCTAGATGTACACAAATACATGCTACAACAGTTGGCTTGTACTGAAGACAAAGTGTTGTGAGATGAAGGCTGAAAAAGCAATACTGTAATCTGAACAAAATGATGCACTCGAATATTTAATTTCAGACTATAACAGTTATCAAAATACAAATTACTCGACATCTAAGAGTAGGAATCAGTATGGGATTCAATAGTCTAAATTATATATGGGTTATTTTCAACAGAAATTGGATTTTTTTTGTGTATGTGTAAATAATGAATAATTTATGTTTTTCAGATACTTCCTCTGGCAATTTTTCAATAATACACAGAAATGCTTACCTACATCATTACAAAAATTTGAAAATTAGTGTTTGAGCATAATGCATCGCATGTATACATGTAAAGCTAGATGGGCCGTAGTACATTTACATTTTCTCAATGAATATGATAACCTCTGAGCAAGGTAAGCTCCTTAACAGGAATAACTTTGCCAGTACAGTAACATTTAAAGATGACAGCTTACCTGTTTGTGGCCAGGAAGTAGGATGTCTGAGCCAAATCTTTAGACGCTACAAATAAACACTACATCAATCAGTCCACTTCATTTATACTCTCAAAATCTTAAATTTGTCGCTATAAGCATGACGCTATTCACAAACAAGGGTTTTAACTATAAAAGTAGAAAAAGTTGATCAGTATGTTAAATAAGTCATGTTCCTGCTACCTTTCAGAGCAAAAGTCACAGAATGATGAAAGTGAAAGTAGTCAAACTTGAACATTGTATATATCATAGATTGCAAGTTGGTTGCTTTAGATGGGAACTCTTACTGAATTTACTCAAACCATTCCTCGTTCATCATCTACATGATATGGGAAAATATTGTAGCAAAGATATGGATGCATATGGTTAGTTACATGTACAGATATATGGATTACTGTTCACTCTCACTAAGGGGTATACTTAAAATCAGTAAAAATGCAAGAGTGCATTAAGTCAATTACATCCCTAAAGTTATAACCTTTTCCCCTGTATTAATGTCTAAGCCCTAAGTATCTACTAAGTTAGACTGAATAATTCCATCTCTGCTTGCTTGCGTTTATGTTATGTCACTGAAATCTGTTCTGGCTCATTCCATGTTATTTTTATCCTTTTTCCCTGCTGAAATATCAAGTTGTCCAAATTGAAAGTGATACATTCAAGTAAGACAACCAATCAGATTTGCAGTATTTTGTTTCCTGCAATCTGACTGGTTGGCTTACTTGAATGTATTACATTTGACTTGATATTTGTAGCAGGGAAAAAGGATGTAAATAACAATTTTTGGTATTAACATGACTTGAAGTAGGTAGATATCTACGAAATACAGTTGTACATGTTGAATTCTTGTAAAAACTGCATGAAAATCAACTGTAAATTCACCGTGTTCAAATTAACTGCTATCGACACAGAATGAGTCTAAATGGATTCCATCTCTGTTTCAGCATAACACGAATGGGAGCAGACAGAGACGGAATTATTCAATCTTGCTCTAAGTATAATTGATTGATTATTGTTTTACGTCACTCCACGACAACTTCCTGTACAAGGTGACAGCATCCATCTGATGCATTGCCTAGAAATTTATACATTTTCGATGGAGTCGGACCCTCCTGAAGCAGTGAGGGATCTTTTATGTGCCATATACCAGATTTCTCGGTCACGACCCGAGGACCTCATTCATTGAACCACACTGGCTCTCCTTTGTTTAAACCAATACATATTCAAAATTACACCCAGAAGCTATTACCTTTTCCCTATATTAATTTCTGAAATTTTTGTTCAAAGAACAAATTCATTCAGATTATGTATCTATTGAGAAACACTACCAATTAATAAGATTTAGGAATTCAGAAAAAGCCCATCACTAAAACTCTTTCATATGAAGCAGGAGAAGCTTAGGACATGTGAAGGCTCCAGATGGAGTTTCACAAATGGGTGTACACCTGGGACCAGTTTTCAATAAATTATTTTTAAATATGTGTCTGTTGTATGAAGGCCCATAATTCACCAACATTTGTCAAGGCATTTATAAACTTGTATCTTTAACATGTAATATGGATACATTTTAAATACTGATAAGTTTCCATACAGATGTGATGAAAATAATTGGCATTTGCTTGCCTTATCATCGACAAGGCATGACATCTGATACTGTAGCCCATTTCACTAGTTAAAGAAGTATCGTAGATATAGCTGTAACCGATTACGTACAGTCGGGTATTTATGGGATCAACTACGATTTTTCACGTCACACAACTTTTGATGAATTTTTACAAGAACTCCCCTCACCCCTCTGACCCTATTTTTTCCAAGGGTGAAAGTGGAAACACACATGCAATTTTTGGCCTTATTTAAAGACGAGAGTCCATCTTAACACTCCATTATTAATGTCTTACCTCTTACAAGCTGACTTGTCTTGACTACGTTGGTATGTGGGTGATCAATTGACAAATCAAAACCTGGAAAGGAAAACAGGATAGTAATCATACTGGGGAACTTATACTGCGCTAGTGTTAAGAGTCAAACTCATCAGAATTGTACAATGTTTAGCCTGATTCGTTTAAAATCGTGCTTTAATATCTCTGGTCATTGCTTGTGTTTCACCTTGAAAGGCTGAAAGAAAATTTTATTCATTATAAATTTTATTTTTTTGAAGTATCAGAGCCTCTATTTCATCTGCTTATACTCACATATGACATTCAACACGACAGCAACAAAAGGAGCATTAAAGAGTAAATCACTTAAATCATATATAATTCTATATCAGGATCTACATGCTGGCTTTCCTTTGTTGTCTCAAGGTCATTAATCTATGCCAATGTACAGTCAACTAGTTTGTTTCAAGAAATTTTGTCATTAAATCAACTTGCTGGGTTTTCTGCCAGTATTTATTTCCTTTTGTTCATTTATAACATTGCATTATGAGGTCATCTGTTAATTTACCAAAGTTTACTACATGTGTATTTGTGATGCTGAACTCCATGATCAGTTATTTATTTGTATCATTCAGAAAAGTCTCATTTGCTATTTCTAATGGCAGTATAATCATGGAAATGTCTTACAGTTTTTCTAGCTTTGGGAATTTTTTCTCTCTGTCCATACATCGTATACATGTATGATATGACAACTTTTCTATTCAAAACCATAATGAAATATCTTTATCATTTTGCACTCAAAGGCTCAATCGGTGATTAATATTCCAATCAATGTCATTTAGCGATAGACTAAGATATGACTTTATCACATACAAGTGCAACCGTGTAGTTATGAATGGAATTTAAAGAAATGAAAAAGTTTTTATATTTTATAACTTAATAAGGACGGATGAAGTGAAGGCAGTTGCATGTTAAGGTTATTAATGTGATCAACTTACACCTGGTACTCTACTGCACACAGAAATGTCTATCTCCAAGTACAGTAGACTCCATTTAAGCCATAAGTAGACTAATTCAAGGGACTGGGAATAAAAAAGGAAATTTGAGAAGGTACAACGGCTGACTCTGTATATCAGTAGACCTGAGATTCAAACTCTCATATTTTCTGTTTTGAGAAGCTATCCAGAGTTCTCCACACTGTGATTGAGACACAACTTTAACATTCTAACATGGACCAAAACTAATTCCAGTGGCGAAGTTATATATTAATGTTAATTGGTATATTATTACAGGATCAAGGACCTACAGGGACAGACTTGATGAAGTGGTTAAGCTTTCTAAACAAGCAATCCCTGTTAGATCCTGTATTTTACCATGATGTTGATCTTGCACTTTACCATTATGTTTTTAAAGACACCAACTTGCACCCATGCTCATTTTACCTGGAAAATTGTTGAAAGTTATATAAATCCAACCAAGTTTCAAAATGAAGCTTTCCTGAACAAATTTCATTCAACTTTTGGTGACAATTTGGTTTGATTTGTCATTTCTAACAATTGTAGAAGTCATGTGCATGTAACCATATTAAGCAGAAGCTTACCACGTCTGCACTTACTGGTACTACTCTTGAACGAATTAGGAGCTTCACCAACACAAATCACTACTCCTGAACAATTCAGGTGTGTCACCAATACCAAATCACTACTCCTGAACAAGGAATCAGGTTTGTCACTAACACAGAATTCCTACTCCTGAACAAGGAATGAGGTGTGTCACCAATGCGGAATCACTACTCCTGAACAAGGAATGAGGTGAGTCACCAACACAGAATCCCTACTCCTGAACAAGGAATGAGGTGTGTCACCAACACAGAATCACTACTCCTGAACAAGGAATGAGGTGTGTCACCAATGCAGAATCATATTCCTAAACAAGGAATCAGGTGAGTCACCAACACAGAATCCCTACTCCTAAACAAGGAATGAGGTGTGTCACCAACACAGAATCCCTACTCCTGAACAAGGAATGAGGTCTGTCACCAACACAGAATCACTACTCCTGAACAAGGAATGAGGTCTGTCACCAACACAGAATCACTACTCCTGAATAAATGAGGTCTGTCACCAACACAGAATCCCTACTCCTGAAGGAGTCAGATGCTTTACCAACACAGAATCACTACTCCTGAATAAATCAGATGAGTCACGAACACAGAATCACTACTCCTGAATAAATCAGATGAGTCACGAACACAGAATCACTACTCCTGAATAAATCAGGTGAGTCACGAACACAGAATCACTACTCCTGAATAAATCAGGTGAGTCACGAACACAGATTCACTACTCCTAGACAAGGAGTCAGGTGCATTACCAACACAGAATCACTACTCCTGGACAAGGAGTCGGGTGCATTACCAACACAGAATCACTACTCCTGGACAAGGAGTCGGGTGCATTACCAACACAGAATCACTACTCCTGGACAAGGAGTCAGGTGCATTACCAACACAGAATCACTACTCCTGGACAAGGAGTCAGGTGCATTACCAACACAGAATCACTACTCCTGGACAAGGAGTCAGGCGCTTTACCAACACAGAATCACTACTCCTGGACAAGATGTCAGGCGCTTTACCAACACAGAATCACTACTCCTGGACAAGGAGTCAGGTGCATTACCAACACAGAATCACTACTCCTGGACAAGGAGTCAGGTGCATTACCAACACAGAATCACTACTCCTGGACAAGGAGTCGGGTGCATTACCAACACAGAATCACTACTCCTGGACAAGGAGTCGGGTGCATTACCAACACAGAATCACTACTCCTGGACAAGGAGTCAGGTGCATTACCAACACAGAATCACTACTCCTGGACAAGGAGTCAGGTGCATTACCAACACAGAATCACTACTCCTGGACAAGGAGTCGGGTGCATTACCAACACAGAATCACTACTCCTGGACAAGGAGTCGGGTGCATTACCAACACAGAATCACTACTCCTGGACAAGGAGTCGGGTGCATTACCAACACAGAATCACTACTTCTGGACAAGATGTCAGGCGCTTTACCAACACAGAATCACTACTCCTGGACAAGGAGTCAGGTGCATTACCAACACAGAATCACTACTCCTGGACAAGGAGTCGGGTGCATTACCAACACAGAATCACTACTCCTGGACAAGGAGTCGGGCGCTTTACCAACATAGAATCACTACTCCTGGACAAGGAGTCAGGTGCATTACCAACACAGAATCACTACTCCTGGACAAGGAGTCAGGTGCATTACCAACACAGAATCACTACTCCTGGACAAGGAGTCAGGTGCATTACCAACACAGAATCACTACTCCTGGACAAGGAGTCAGGTGCATTACCAACACAGAATCACTACTCCTGGACAAGATGTCAGGCGCTTTACCAACACAGAATCACTACTCCTGGACAAGGAGTCAGGTGCATTACCAACACAGAATCACTACTCCTGGACAAGGAGTCAGGTGCATTACCAACACAGAATCACTACTCCTGGACAAGGAGTCAGGTGCATTACCAACACAGAATCACTACTCCTGGACAAGGAGTCGGGTGCATTACCAACACAGAATCACTACTCCTGGACAAGGAGTCGGGTGCATTACCAACACAGAATCACTACTCCTGGACAAGGAGTCAGGTGCATTACCAACACAGAATCACTACTCCTGGACAAGGAGTCGGGTGCATTACCAACACAGAATCACTACTCCTGGACAAGGAGTCGGGTGCATGACCAACACAGAATCACTACTTCTGGACAAGGAGTCAGGTGCATTACCAACACAGAATCACTACTCCTGGACAAGGAGTCGGGTGCATTACCAACACAGAATCACTACTCCTGGACAAGGAGTCGGGTGCATTACCAACACAGAATCACTACTCCTGGACAAGGAGTCGGGTGCATTACCAACACAGAATCACTACTCCTGGACAAGGAGTCGGGTGCATTACCAACACAGAATCACTACTCCTGGACAAGGAGTCAGGTGCATTACCAACACAGAATCACTACTCCTGGACAAGGAGTCGGGTGCATTACCAACACAGAATCACTACTTCTGGACAAGGAGTCGGGTGCATTACCAAAACAGAATCACTACTCCTGGACAAGATGTCAGGCGCTTTACCAACACAGAATCACTACTCCTGGACAAGGAGTCGGGTGCATTACCAACACAGAATCACTACTCCTGGACAAGGAGTCGGGTGCATTACCAACACAGAATCACTACTCCTGGACAAGGAGTCGGGTGCATTACCAACACAGAATCACTACTCCTGGACAAGGAGTCAGGTGCATTACCAACACAGAATCACTACTCCTGGACAAGGAGTCGGGTGCATTACCAACACAGAATCACTACTCCTGGACAAGGAGTCAGGTGCATTACCAACACAGAATCACTACTCCTGGACAAGGAGTCAGGTGCATTACCAACACAGAATCACTACTCCTGGACAAGGAGTCGGGTGCATTACCAACACAGAATCACTACTCCTGGACAAGGAGTCGGGTGCATTACCAACACAGAATCACTACTCCTGGACAAGGAGTCGGGCGCTTTACCAACACAGAATCACTACTCCTGGACAAGGAGTCAGGTGCATTACCAACACAGAATCACTACTCCTGGACAAGGAGTCAGGTGCATTACCAACACAGAATCACTACTCCTGGACAAGGAGTCAGGTGCATTACCAACACAGAATCACTACTCCTGGACAAGGAGTCGGGTGCTTTACCAACACAGAATCACTACTCCTGGACAAGGAGTCGGGTGCATTACCAACACAGAATCACTACTCCTGGACAAGGAGTCAGGTGCATTACCAACACAGAATCACTACTCCTGGACAAGGAGTCGGGTGCATTACCAACACAGAATCACTACTCCTGGACAAGGAGTCGGGTGCATTACCAACACAGAATCACTACTCCTGGACAAGGAGTCGGGTGCATTACCAACACAGAATCACTACTCCTGGACAAGGAGTCGGGTGCATTACCAACACAGAATCACTACTCCTGGACAAGGAGTCAGGTGCATTACCAACACAGAATCACTACTCCTGGACAAGGAGTCGGGTGCATTACCAACACAGAATCACTACTTCTGGACAAGGAGTCGGGTGCATTACCAAAACAGAATCACTACTCCTGGACAAGGAGTCAGGTGCATTACCAACACAGAATCACTACTCCTGGACAAGGAGTCAGGTGCATTACCAACACAGAATCACTACTCCTGGACAAGATGTCAGGCGCTTTACCAACACAGAATCACTACTCCTGGACAAGGAGTCGGGTGCATTACCAACACAGAATCACTACTCCTGGACAAGGAGTCAGGTGCATTACCAACACAGAATCACTACTCCTGGACAAGGAGTCGGGTGCATTACCAACACAGAATCACTACTCCTGGACAAGGAGTCGGGTGCATTACCAACACAGAATCACTACTCCTGGACAAGATGTCAGGTGCATTACCAACACAGAATCACTACTCCTGGACAAGGAGTCAGGTGCATTACCAACACAGAATCACTACTCCTGGACAAGGAGTCGGGTGCATTACCAACACAGAATCACTACTCCTGGACAAGGAGTCGGGTGCATTACCAACACAGAATCACTACTCCTGGACAAGGAGTCGGGTGCATTACCAACACAGAATCACTACTCCTGGACAAGGAGTCGGGTGCATTACCAACACAGAATCACTACTCCTGGACAAGGAGTCGGGTGCATTACCAACACAGAATCACTACTCCTGGACAAGGAGTCGGGCGCTTTACCAACATAGAATCACTACTCCTGGACAAGGAGTCAGGTGCATTACCAACACAGAATCACTACTCCTGGACAAGGAGTCAGGTGCATTACCAACACAGAATCACTACTCCTGGACAAGATGTCAGGTGCATTACCAACACAGAATCACTACTTCTGGACAAGGAGTCGGGCGCTTTACCAACACAGAATCACTACTCCTGGACAAGGAGTCGGGTGCATTACCAACACAGAATCACTACTCCTGGACAAGGAGTCAGGTGCATTACCAACACAGAATCACTACTTCTGGACAAGGAGTCGGGTGCATTACCAACACAGAATCACTACTCCTGGACAAGGAGTCAGGCGCTTTACCAACACAGAATCACTACTCCTGGACAAGGAGTCAGGCGCTTTACCAACACAGAATCACTACTCCTGGACAAGGAGTCAGGCGCTTTACCAACACAGAATCACTACTCCTGGACAAGGAGTCGGGTGCATTACCAACACAGAATCACTACTCCTGGACAAGATGTCAGGCGCTTTACCAACACAGAATCACTACTCCTAGACAAGGAGTCAGGTGCATTACCAACACAGAATCACTACTCCTGGACAAGGAGTCGGGTGCTTTACCAACACAGAATCACTACTTCTGGACAAGATGTCAGGCGCTTTACCAACACAGAATCACTACTCCTGGACAAGGAGTCAGGTGCATTACCAACACAGAATCACTACTCCTGGACAAGGAGTCAGGTGCATTACCAACACAGAATCACTACTCCTGGACAAGGAGTCAGGTGCATTACCAACACAGAATCACTACTCCTGGACAAGGAGTCAGGTGCATTACCAACACAGAATCACTACTCCTGGACAAGGAGTCAGGTGCATTACCAACACAGAATCACTACTCCTGGACAAGGAGTCAGGTGCATTACCAACACAGAATCACTACTCCTGGACAAGGAGTCAGGTGCATTACCAACACAGAATCACTACTCCTGGACAAGGAGTCGGGTGCATTACCAACACAGAATCACTACTCCTGGACAAGGAGTCGGGTGCATTACCAACACAGAATCACTACTCCTGGACAAGAAGTCAGGTGCATTACCAACACAGAATCACTACTCCTGGACAAGGAGTCGGGTGCATTACCAACACAGAATCACTACTCCTGGACAAGGAGTCGGGTGCATTACCAACACAGAATCACTACTCCTGGACAAGGAGTCAGGTGCATTACCAACACAGAATCACTACTCCTGGACAAGGAGTCAGGTGCATTACCAACACAGAATCACTACTCCTGGACAAGGAGTCAGGTGCATTACCAACACAGAATCACTACTCCTGGACAAGGAGTCGGGTGCATTACCAACACAGAATCACTACTCCTGGACAAGGAGTCAGGTGCATTACCAACACAGAATCACTACTCCTGGACAAGGAGTCGGGTGCATTACCAACACAGAATCACTACTCCTGGACAAGGAGTCAGGTGCATTACCAACACAGAATCACTACTCCTGGACAAGGAGTCGGGTGCATTACCAACACAGAATCACTACTCCTGGACAAGGAGTCGGGTGCATTACCAACACAGAATCACTACTCCTGGACAAGGAGTCGGGTGCATTACCAACACAGAATCACTACTCCTGGACAAGGAGTCAGGTGCATTACCAACACAGAATCACTACTCCTGGACAAGGAGTCAGGTGCATTACCAACACAGAATCACTACTCCTGGACAAGGAGTCAGGTGCATTACCAACACAGAATCACTACTCCTGGACAAGGAGTCAGGTGCATTACCAACACAGAATCACTACTCCTGGACAAGGAGTCAGGCGCTTTACCAACACAGAATCACTACTCCTGGACAAGGAGTCAGGTGCATTACCAACACAGAATCACTACTCCTGGACAAGGAGTCGGGTGCATTACCAACACAGAATCACTACTCCTGGACAAGATGTCAGGCGCTTTACCAACACAGAATCACTACTCCTAGACAAGGAGTCAGGTGCATTACCAACACAGAATCACTACTCCTGGACAAGGAGTCGGGCGCTTTACCAACACAGAATCACTACTCCTGGACAAGGAGTCAGGTGCATTACCAACACAGAATCACTACTCCTGGACAAGGAGTCAGGTGCATTACCAACACAGAACAATGAATTTGGCAATTACCTACATAATCACTACACTTGAACAAGGATTCATGCATGATATCAATACAGAGTCACTATTTTCACTTTCAGTGACAGCAGCAGAAACACAAATGAAAATAACAAAACTTAAGTTCACTGGTATAAATACTCGAGAAATGTTCATCTTTACAGCAATACTTCACCTTGTTTCCTTACACACTAATCAGATCTCGCCTATGTCAGTAGAAGAAATGTAATGGTACTGAAGTATAAGCAGATGAAATAGAACAGCTGATTTCTTTAACACTTGTCAACAAACAAGAATCTTCTCCTTTCAGTGAAGGTCATCTATTTCATATTCAAGACATCTCAAGTGAGTGTTCCTTTCTTCCCTTCTATACATAAACTCTCAATTTGTTCACTATATTTTGTTCCGACATTATGATATAACGAGTTATCCAACCTCGACTGAAACAATGCCTCCTCCACCCCCACTAAATTACTTGACTATAAAATTCCTCTAGGCTGATGTTTAAATCAAGAGCAGACAACTCATAAAGGAACACCACTGAGTGTTTAAATATAAAATATGACAATACTCCACTGAAAAAAAAAAAATAAAACAAGAAGTAATAACCAATAATTGCAAAGAACATGTTAAACATGTGCTCATGCAATATATAGTTTTGCAATGTAAACATAATTGAAACTTTCAGAAATCAAATAATATATCATGCTCATTTCATGGAAGCCCTGGTTAGCACCAGTTTTATCATTGATATGGGTCCAGTGGAGGTCTTTCTGGAGTGGACAACATTTTTGCTGTGAATTACCTAGTGTTTGCAGCAAAATGTTCTCGTTGATGACCAGTTCATGGGCTTGTTCATAGTACTCCTGCAAGACAATGGCATAGTTAGCAACACTATTCACCATAAAGAGAGTAATGTGCCTGAAATTCACAGTGTAAATGTTGTGCTTCTGTAGTATTGCTTGTTTGCTTGACATCTCACAAAGATTACTTCACTTATATCATGGCATCACCTGTCTTGTGCACGACTTCAATTTTTAACCTAAGGAACGGACCCATCCAAAACACTGAAGGATCTTTCATGCACCAATTACCACTGAATACACATACTATATACGAGTCTGCGATTTGTTTGGAGGGCTTTATTTTGGTTTTTTTTCTCTTTTTTTTGGGGGGGGGGGGGGGAAGGAGATTCTTAATCACAATTTTGTTAAAATCATGCATTTTTTGTCTTTTACAATACAAGAATCATATTAATAATTTGTGTCTTCTTTTCGATTTACCTCATATTTCATACTATCAGAAGCACAACATTTTTTTTTTAGCATTTGACCTCGAGTTTAAGAGGTCAGAGTTGAAGGACACTTCCACATTATTAATTCTGCATTACACAAAATAATTTGATAAGTAAACTCATAAAACTGTATCTTTTAAACTGAAATTACCCTTCAACTCTGTTATTTAAACATGAATGAAAATGAAGTAACTCCACAAATTTGTTACAATTTACAGAACTATGTATAACACGAATTTTATCTAACAAGTCAATGAAGTGACATAATTTCAATTGTCTTTTGCTTCATCTGCCACAAAGTCCTATCACTATATATCAAATTTTCTTACTTCAGCAAGTTAGGGGCCAACAAGAAGTTTTGTGAAACACTGATGCCTTTTGTGGAAGACAATTCAACCGAAAACAGAAACTATCCAAGATGGTATGACCAGATTGAAAAGCAGACACTTACGAATAAGAATAGATTTCTGAATAAATGTCTTCAAACAGACCAAGTTCTATAGCATGAAATCAAGATCAAGGTCACTGAATTTTGCATCAGTCGAGAAGAACTTATCGATGTCTATCAACCAACTAATCATGACATAGGTATCATTAATGGTGTGTAAAGAGATCTAGCTAAACACCAAATCAGTCTGTATTCACTGAAATGTAATTATGATTTTGTGTCAGTCAAGAAGACGCTATTAATGTATACAAACATTGTACACAATACATGTATAAGAAACAAATAGCATTATTACTTCTTTTCACCAACATTAACATTTACCACTTAACAATTCTTTCTACTGATATGTCAAATATCAACAGCCGCTACTTGGGTTTTACTCAGTGATTTCCGATACTGTCATTTAATATCATTTTACCAATTAATGCTCTTCATATTTTGGAATTAAGATCTGCATGACCCTTGGCCAAAACTGCCAGTCTGATGCTTTGTATGCCTTCTGCTTCTGCATACCGGTGAAATTCAATTGCTTTTAATACAAAGAATTTACAGAAATGATCTGTACAAAATATCCTGATCCAATACTAAAGTTTTTTTTTCTGAAATATATCTGAGTAAATAGTATGGAAGGAATCTGTAATCATAAAATGAATCCCCCTCCAACTCTTTGAGCATACTGTCTTGTGTTAACACTGGTCAACAACTTTAATTTCCTAACCCCGCTCAGGTACATACATTGCTCTGTAAATCAAGAGGTGGACCATCTCGGTTCAGACAGGCATGGGCACAACGTATCACATGTTCAAGTTTTCTTGGCTGTTCCTCAACCTTTGCTGCTAGAAATAAACCAGCTGCTGCAATGTGCTGAAACAGTAAAAAAATAATAACTTTTCATTCCACAAATCTGTTTGTTGTTTAATGGTACTTCATTTAAATATTCTTGTTGGCTAACATAAAGTATTTAATTTTTAAACGAAATGCTGTGGTTCTATTTCAGGAGTAAATTTAGAAATTACTGTAATTCTTGATTTCATATCAAGGTAAGAACTAGCACAGGTAAATTCCCACCTGAACTCTCAATGTACACACAGTCTTACAAAAAGCCACTAACCCAACAATAGCGGCTTTAATGATGGGCTAGTAAAAGTTCTCTGACAAAGTATACAGTAAAATTTGTCTGTGGGCTAGTGGTTAAAAAAAGAATTTTGTGAAGACTACCACCCCAAAATTATTTGACTTTATCTAATATACAGATACAGAGGCAGAATATGGTAAATCACCAGGTATGAAAAGATGACAACTGGTATACAACCTCGAGTCAGATTTGAAGTACAGTACAATATCAATGGACCAATGTGCTCCTAAACTCAAAAAGCTCTGGACATTGTAAAAATTACAATTTAAATAGCACTAAAATTGCAGACAATTAGAAGCATAAGTTTTAATTTCTAAAACAAAGTGCATCATCAAATCAAGTATTGTATACATACGTTACGATGAAATCTTGAGAAGGAATGGAACATGTAGAAGCGATGCATGTACACAATGGCCGTGTTGATACATAGTTGGGTACTGGAGTCAGTTAAGGAAGATGTAATAAAAGTCAGCACTGAATTTCAGTATAAAATATTAAAATACAATCTATATCTTACGACAGATTATGAAATAGAAATAACTTTAACATTCAATTTACATAGTGTCAAAATCATTTGATATTTCATTATTTATTTAAGTAACATAGTATTTATCAAAGTTTTAAGATGTTGTAGTTTTCGAATGCACGAAATTTAATTGGAATTACTTCCCTTTTCCGTCATTTTGGACGTGAAGCTGGATTTTTTTTCTTCATATTTATACGAATTTTATAGAATGTTTTTAAAAAAAGTTGTATATATTTTTCAACTCTTCTGAAAACATTTTAACTTTGTACAATGGCCTTATTATTCCATAACAACTGCAAAAATTCAGGAAGCATCCTTAGTTTGGAGCAATTCCTTACACAATATGGTCGATTCATGTGCAAATGTTTAGTCATATACCTCCAAGATAGTGAAAAGGGAAGTAATCCAGTTAAATTTTATACATTTGAAAACTATTTATTGAGCCTTTTCGTTAAACAGTTATTTCCTACACTTACACTGGGGTCTATTTTGCAAAACAGATTCAGAGGCCATCTTACTTTTAAATCAAGGGGTACAGTTGAATGTCTAGTGGCCAATGACAACTGGAAATTCTTTTCCAGGACAAAATAATTTACCGCTACCCACCTAAAATAGTAAAATGGGTACTGGTTTCAAATGGAAATTGAACATGTGATAGACAAATTCCCGTCCATTGTAAAGCACCAAGAAACTGGATATAAGCTCTTACATTACAAACTTTCACATTTTGGAGAAGTACAAAAAAGACTTAAACTGAATGGTCTTTCATACAACTGGATCATACGCTTTTTGTATCTAAATGAATGACAAGAGTAAACAAAAAATGCCTCTGAAATTGAAAATGATGTGTCCTGGTACAGTTGACAATGTGTACAAGGTATAAAATCCACTAATCAAATGTTACATGCACTCCACATGTTCATGCCAATTTAACCAAGTCAGTATCATTGAGTAGTTTAACCCTCACTAATTTATAATAAAGTCCAATTATAATTTTAGATTTAAACAAAAAAAAAAGAAGAAAAAAAACCCCCAAATATTTCCTTGTATTTAATACGGCTAACCACTAAAAATAAGCTTGAAAATGTTCTTTTCTGAAGTACATAGAAATGTGGATATTTATAGAACGTGTAGATAGTCACGTGGTTATCATAATACACAAGGGCAAGGACGCTCATGTTCTGAAAATAATGCCGTCACACATTCAGGACAAAGCTAGTGTGCACGCTCTCGTAAAAATTGAAAAATTTTCACGGATTCAATCGCTCGATGGTAGAAAGAATACTGTAAACAAAGGTAAGAATACTCGAATGCTATGTTTAAAAGTACAATTTAATGAGAAATTCAATCAAAATCGACGAAAAACGTAAGTTTGTTTACGCGGAAAGCGTGTGAAGTCGCGAGAGATGAGACAGCGCTTCGGTGTTGAATAACTCAGTATATAGGATACACATGTAGCCTCTGTCCCATGTCCTGGATGAGATTAGCAGCTTGTTGTCTATAAGTAAGTTCTTTGTCGCTGTCTATCCCACATTTTCGGCTGGGGGTGTTTTGAAGTTGCGACTTGGTGAATATCCATCGCTCCCCCGCCATTTAATTCAGCACCAAGAAACCCCAACTGCGCATGCGCTCGGAAGTGCTTTTCTGGCACGGTGAAAACATTTCCCGAGCGCTCATTGGATGAAATTGCTGTGAATACATGAATTAAGAGTTAGACGGTGCAGTGCCAGTGATGATATCAGATTCAGAAATTAGATCTATATGTGTATGGAGTTAGATAATACGAGTTGAACCAAAACTGAATAGAGGGTTAGTTTCATTCAGCCATGTAGAGATCGTGGAATCTACAAGCAGTCCTTCTTCAGATGGTAACAGGATCTGGAAGTGGAACAGTTTGCCACAGAGTGCAGTGGAGAGTACCTCCCTGGACCGAATGTTAGACGTTTCGGTACAAGGATGTTTGGTACAAGGACATTTTGGTACACAAGAAAGACGTTTCATTACAAGCAAAGATGTTAAACGTCATGTTTCGGTACAATGAAAAGGACATTTCGGTACACTAAAAAGATGTTTCGGTACATATGTTTGGGTGACTTATTCACTATATTTTACTTTTTTAGTCTGTGTGTGACATGAGACAGCAAGTGTGACTAGCCAAAGAGGTTATGCTTAATACTCCTATAGACACATGGGTTAATTTTACTAAAGGATGTAGGCCCAAACGTATATGTATACATAAACTTCATCAAGTAACATTTCGTATCCAAGCTAAAAAGTTCCTTAAGAAACTTTAGGCACTTCAAGAAAAATGCAGTTTATGTCCATACAAAAGTTAAAAAGTTTATGTCTATATGTCCACTGCTCGGCTTACGGTCTTTACAGGTATTTTTAAGTATGCATGATCACAAGTATGCGAGGTAAATAAGGCATATGAGTAAAAGAAAAATAAATAAACAAATAAACATATATATATACATTGTATATAGTCTTTATTATTGTTTTTTAAATAAGGTCACACATATCGCATATCCTGAAGTACCGATGGGACGTACAGCATGGCACATTTCCGTAACAGTTTGCTAGTGCTGATCTTTATACTTTTTTTCATGATAGATTGTTATAATATCCATTTTAATTTGCTTCTGTACCGATATTTAGGTACCTGTACCAAAACGACCAAAGTCATGTACCGAAACGTCCTCGTACCATATACCGAAATGACCTATTTTTGTGTATCGAAACGTCCTTGTACTGAAACATCCTGCACCCCCTTGACCAATTCAGACAGGAGGTTCTTGCTTGTAGACTAAGATAATGGCACCATCAGCCAGTTTTTAACATTCTTAACCTGCACCTGTACATTTTGCACCCTTGTTGTCACACCAAGCATAAGCTATAGTGCGATTATACTCTGACGAAGAGGACTGCAATGAAATGGAAGAAGAAGAAGAATCTTCAATTTCTTGTTTTGCATGATTTTATATTATGCCCCGTGTCCTGAGACTGTTGAATGCTGTGTAAATGTTATTGTAATGATCACAGGTACTTGCAGCTCTGTAAGTCCACATCAAACATCTATTATGCTCCTATAGAGGTAAACAACAAAGAGAGCAGAAAGGTATACAACGATTTTGGAAGCAAATTTGCCACTGATTCAGATGATTCTAGGCTGTTTCGCCCTAAAACCCGTTTGCACCTGAGTTGTTTCATTCTAATACCTATTTGCTCTAGGTTGTTTCACTCTAGGTCATTTTACCTTAATAAATAAAGTTCTAGAAGTGTTGAAGTTAACTCTGTTTTTATAACCTCACTTGACATAAACAAAAGAAAGTAAATGATATTATGCAAGGGTAATTTAATTTAGACATGATTACAGATTGATAGTTTAAATAAGGAGTTGTAAGATAAAATAGGATAATATCACAACGTGTTGAAATGAACAACAACTACATGTAATAGTAGTATTTAGAATTACAGATACGACAATTTATACGTTTAAAAGTTTGAAAAAAACCCATAAAATTATATGACATAAACAATAAAAAATAATAATAATAGAATAAAATAAATAAATGATAATATGCAAAGGTAGACACAATTATAGATTGATAGTTAAAATAAAGCAGTCACTCGATAAGATTTTAAAATGTCATAATGCATTAAATTGAACCGCGAAACATACATTGTAATAGTAGTATTTAGAATTAAACACACGACAATCTATACGTTTAATAGTTTGAAATATGAAAATGATAAAATAATAAAATAGGATAATCCTCTGCCGCCTTGGAAGAAATACAATATACATTCGTAAAATTTAAAATATAGTATGACAAGTTATAAAACTTTAATGTGTTAATAGAAAAAAGGTACAATATACATTTCAGTGAAAGTTCACAATTTAAACAATGAATTGTATCACAAAGTGTTATTTCGTCTTGCTTTAATGATTTGTAATCACACAAATCAAACACAATGACAATTAATCTTCTGTAATTGAGTGGTGCAGAAACATAGACTTCTTTTGAAAGATCAGTATTGAACATATCTGTTTAAGTTTTTTACTTCATATATCATTAAAATGAAATAGAAATAAAATGTATTTATAATGAACCTTCTATTTATAAATCGCTTATTCATTATATATGCCAACACTCTTGCAGCATACAAATATGTAATAATTTTCCATATTTAGGCAGAAATGACCTTGCTATTCAGGGCGAAATCACCCAAGTGCAGTACTACCCAGCGTGAACAGGACCAATTGCAAAACGACCATTCACCATTCAGACACTTGTTTGACTATTGAAATCGGAATTTTGCTCTATTTTATCTCAATGAATGCCTGATATTTAGTGATTTGACGCTCATATTTATATCATTCTTGAAGTCGGGCTGGTCACATGACCCAATTGCATCATTTTTTTAGGGGATAAGTCTAGGGATTTATCATTGCTTTCTACGAAGAATCTGATATTTTGAAATCTCATTTTTGCAAACTGTGGTCATATAAAATTCGAAGAAGGAAAGGGAGTCAATCGTCGTGGGATTCCTCATTGAATTTCAGAAGTTTCTAGACTAATTTAGCTCTGGTGCTCAAAATGTAATTAAGCAAAGTTGCATTATGGTCTATGATAAACACCGAGTTCATCCCCTAGGTCATCCTTGGAATGTTTCGGGGATTATCTTCATTTAGATCTGAGTGTGATGTTACGCCAACTTCGAGAATTCTATTATGATGTAACAATCCATATCGAAAATTCCAGCAAGACGTAGTTTGTCTGACATTAGGCCCCATACATCATGTGAAATATTAACATCAAGTATTCTATTAACCACTTAATTTTATGTAATTTCTGTATTTATACTTGTACCTGGGTCATGACCACTAATTTTTGGAGAAATTCCAAATCAGAACTTAGTACTGTATTGTAGTGAGCATGTACATGCTGGTAAATTTTCAGTGCTTGAAATTATGTATTACTAACAAAGTTCGATTTTCTTTACTTGTAGACAATGAGTAGAAGACCTAATCTCTCTGTCCAGCAACGTAAGCCTCGTCCACCCATCGAGGGGTCATTTTGTAGCTATGGACATCGCCTCTGCATGCATAACAGAATGGAGGGATTTGATTTTTGTATTAAACACATATTGGAGGATAAGACGGCCCCCTACAAACAGTGTGCCTATATGTCGGGCAAAAATGGGAAACGATGCCAGAATGCAGCTCCAAAGCAAGACAGAAAAGAGGGGTAAGCTGGGAAAAAAAGATTAATATTTCTTTAAATAGGCTAATCCTCCCTAAGGGATGTAGATAAGCATGTCATTACAAAAACTCTTCATTTCCACAATTTTTTTCTTGGAAATTTTTGTAAATATTGTGTTTCAGTGATTTTAGAAATATACCGCGGTACATGTAATGGGATAGAAATGTTTGCTGATTCTGAATTGTGTATACTCCTATATCCTCCTTCTTCAGTAGGTGTTCTCCACATCAAAACAGAAAAATTTAATCATTTACAATCATTTGTTGATTCTCTAAACTGAAATTTACCCAAGAAATGAATTCTTCATTCTAACCACAAATTGAATTTGTTAACTTCTATAAATTATAATCCATTATAGTTACGTTAATTATTGTGTTGAAGAAAATGTTGAGAGTGGAAAAGTCATTCCATGCCATAAAATTATTTCAGTTCTAAACTAAGCAGTGTTTGTTCACACTTTTGCATAATGAAAATATCACAATGATTTAGTACACATGTACAAGCACCAATCTGCTTGTTTGTTTTTGTCCCCCACTTTCGTCTGTCACAAAAACTTTAACCTTGGTCTTAACACTTTAACCGTAAGACATAGGGCCTTCATATTTGGCATGTGTCTCCCTAATTGCAATACCTTTCTGTTTGTACGAAATTTTTTATCATGTGACCTTGACCGTGACCTTTGACCTACTTCAAAGTAACTTTTTAACCATAAGACAGGGCCTTCATATTTGGCATGTGTGTCTGTAGACATGCACAACCATGATTGTATGTCAGATATCACATACCATTACTGATGGAACCCCCAAAGATGGGGACCACAATTCTCTGAATTTGCTTGTTTGCAATTTGCAAGATAATTGAAGATAATTTCACTTATGAAGGAATGTACCTGATACTATGAGATTACTATACTACTAACCTGTGTGAAGCAGTGAGATACCTACCATTTGCCACAGTGTACCTGGATTTACTGTCATTTACCTTGACTTACACTCCAAGCGTTTCTTTGCAAAAACTCCATGGATGGAGGGCTTTACCCCAGCAGTGCCCAGAGTAAAGCACGGTCGCTTATTCTATGACTATGGGATAACGATTACATAATGGAGTAATCATGTGAGGATCATTGGAGTTTGAAAGACAGGACAGTGCTAAGTTGTTGGTGAAGCTTGAACCCAGGACCTCTCTTCCTGAAGTGAAGCATGTACTGATTGAGATTAACAGCTAAATATACATGTATACTAAATGTACCGGTAATTGAAACTAGATCCATGGCCATGCACATGCAATTATATATAAATAAATATCTACATGTACATGTATGTTCACATTTGCTCGTTTTGATAGGACATCTAAATAGATATTATCTTTTTATAGTTTGAAGCCGATGTGGCCTAGTGGATAAGGTGCTCAGCTCATGAACAATATTCAATCCATCAATCAATCAATCTTACCAGTTTGTTTAAAAGATTACTTTTTATCATCCAGTTTTACTTACTAGTATTTACACAGTAAGGGGAGGGAGGTTTATATGTTAAAAAAATAGTCAAGTTGGTCTGCTGATAGGGTCTGAAAATTTTTATGCACTGGGATCGATGATTGGGAGCAAATTTTTTTTTCTCCTATCTGTTGGTCTGTCTGTTGTGAACTTTAACCTTGGCCATAACTTTTGAACGGTGAGGGATAGAGACTTCATAATTCACATGCATACTCACACTAATGAAGCTCTTTCAAATTACATCAGGGTTGATGAATTTTGACCTTCACGCTAAAAATATCTTTTTGGACTTTGTTGCCATCAGGGACATTAGTGTTTCACAAACACAGCTTGTTTTATTTGCATTTTCTAAAAGAATTTGTTTTTTGATTCTGGAAAATCCAGAAATCTGTTCAGTTTGTGTTATTGTATGTATCTTGAAAGTTTTTGATGACTAGATAGTAGTCTTTGTTTTTCCTCTCAAGGGGTTTAGTGTAATTACAGAAATGGAGAACTTTAAGTACTTATAGCATCTATAACAGTAGAAAGTAGAAACAGAGGTTTAAGATGTGGACCTCTTATGGAAAAAAAATTTTCTTACTTACATGTACTTTCCTACTCAGCCTGCAGGGGCTAAAGTCAGGAAAAAGAAAGCTATCAATTTCTTCATGTATGTTTGGCCGGCTTAAACTGTATCTTATTTGCTATTAAACTTATGTTTTTTCAAGGCTATGTGCAGAACATGCAAAGAGAAATATCATCCAAAGACAGAGGGCTCATCAGAAACACAAACCCAAAGAGAGTGCAGAGAATCTGTTAGAGGGATTAGATCACTTCAAGTTGTTTGCTGGCACAGATGGAATCTTTGAACATAAACGGGTCAAAACGTCATCAGATAATGTGGCCAATAAAGCTCTAGGTAGAGATACGTTCACTACAAAAATATAATCATTTTCTTTTCAACGCTATGAAGAAAAGATCATTTAGGGCTGTATTTACCTATAACTTTTCCTTTTTGTATCTACTGCAAAGCCAGACGCTTATCTACAGTGTATCTGCCTTCTTATCAGCTATACCTCAGGTTTTAATAATTTCAAACCCTTCCCCCCCTCTCTATCTCCTGTTTCCTCTCTCTCTTGTTTATAAAAGAAAAATTATTATTTTTTTCTGGAGTTTTTCCATTGTGTGCCACTAAAGCAACCAGGCACTTAAATTCCAGTGACAGTTTGTGAAAATCCCAATATTGGCTCTGTGTTTGTTGTTTTTTCCCACATCAAGGTTATTTTCCTCATATAGTGATAGCCTAATTCAGTGCATTCAAACTTTGATATTTGCACTAGACTCAAACTGATGAATTCTTGGCACGAAGCCAAGTATGCTTTACTAACACTTCATGTTAAATGTATTATAAACGGTGTATAGAACAAATTGAAAAATTCTCATTATATTTACCAAGGAGTTTTATGGATTTTTATTTTTCCAGAATATGCAACATCTAGTGATTCAGAGGATGACTCATTGCTTGTAGACCAGGCTTGGAGGGGCGATGCAGATAGTGATGCAGAAAGTATTGACAGTGACCAGGAAGACCTTCTTAAGTAAGAAGCAATTTATTCATAATGACAGTTGCAGGGTTTTCAGTATGAATTATTTGAAGAGGTGAATTAAAAACTTTGAGATGTATCATTTTGAGTGCATTATGCATGAATGTGAGTAGTAAATTTGAGGTCAGAAGAAATTTGAATTGGCGATTCCCATCATTTGAAACGGTGGTATTTCGCCAGGAGCAGGCTTTCGTTGAAATCCCTGCAGTTTTGTAGTTGAGTGTTATTTAATAATCATTTTAAAATCCAAATGTGGACTAAAATGGCACTGAAGTAAGTATGAATGAGGTCTTGGGGTCTTCAAGCATAAGTTTGAAAATCTTTGCTCAGAATGTTGCAGTTTGTATCATATCATTTTGCTAATCTATTTACAGTGTGCCTTCAAGATCAAACAGTATTAGTAGTTGAGCATGCAAGTAGTAGCATGATGAAAATACCATTGAATATGATTCGTAATTTTGCTAATAGTGTTATTTCCCGTTTGAGTAGATATCTGACATCATAAACATTGTGAAGTGAAACAGTTTCTATGGAAGCACCATTTATGAGGTGGCATAAAAACTGTGAAAATTATTCTGTATTGCAGTTCTGTGTTGTTAAGAACACACAGTGTGACTTGGTAAAAGTAGAGCACATTGAGGGACATGGTGAAAGTGTGTTGTTAGAGCACATTGAGGGACATTGAATTTGTGAAAGTGTGTTGTCAACAATGACTTGGTAAAAGTATGTTGTTAGAGCACATTGAGGGACATTGTGAAAGTGTGTTGTCAACAATGACTTGGTAAAAGTATGTTGTTAGAGCACATTGAGGGACATTGTGAAAGTGTGTTGTCAACAATGACTTGGTAAAAGTATGTTGTTAGAGCACATTGAGGGACATAGTGAAAGTATGTTGTTAGAGCACATTGAGGGACATACTGAAAGTGTGTTGTTAGAGCACATTGAGGGACATGGTGAAAGTGTGTTGTCAACATTGACTTGGTAAAAGTATGTTGTTAGAGCACATTGAGGGACATAGTGAAAGTGTGTTGTTAGAGCACATTGAGGGACATAGTGAAAGTGTGTTGTTAGAGCACATTGAGGGACATGGTGAAAGTGTGTTGTCAACATTGACTTGGTAAAAGTATGTTGTTAGAGCACACTGAGGGACATAGTGAAAGTGTGTTGTCAAGAACCCATAGAGTGACATGGTGGAAGTGTGTTGTCATCAATGACTTGGTAAAAGTATGTTGTTAGAGCACATTGAGGGACATGGTGAAAGTGTTTTCAAGAACCCATAGAGTGACATAGTGAAAGTGTGTTGTCATCAATGACTTGGTAAAAGTATGTTGTTAGAGCACATTGAGGGACATTGTGAAAGTGTGTTGTCATCAATGACTTGGTAAAAGTATGTTGTTAGAGCACATTGAGGGACATTGTGAAAGTGTGTTGTCATCAATGACTTGGTAAAAGTATGTTGTTAGAGCACATTGAGGGACATGGTGATAGTGTTGTCAAGAACACATAGATTGACATGGTGAAAGTGTGTTATCAAGAACACATAGAGTGACATGGTGGAAGTGTGTTGTCCAGAACACATTGAGTGACATGGTGAAAGTGTGTTGTACAGAACACATTGAGCAACATCGTAAAAGTGTGTTGTCGAGGACACACTGAGCAACATGTTGAAACTGTATTGTCAAGAACACATAGAACGGCATGGTTAAAGTGTGTTGTCAAGTCAGTTTTCAAAGTAAACCACATTTGTCTGTTGCAGGTCTCACTTTTGAAAAGTAATAATGTTTTTTCCCACTGAATTTTAAGTTTTTAGCAAATTCTGTCTTAATTGATAGTCTTCATTGTAAGAATTTTTTTCCCATTCTTTGATTATAATGGATTATTTTAGTTTTTCAAACCTTGAATTGTTTTAGCTTACATGTAATAAATCATATAAGATTCTCTCATCCATTTGAAAACTGAACATCATAGCAGCACCATAATTATAGGGCATCTACCTCTGTGAAAATTTATTATTTAGGTATTCCACAGAAGTGGAAAATGAGTGAGTAAAAAGCAAAATACTGACTGTTAGCTCAGTTTGCGTTTTTAGCTCACCTGAGCCAAAGGCTCAAGTGAGCTATAGTCATAGTGCGTCGTCTGTCGGCGGCGTCGTCCGTCGTTAACTTTTTCACATTTTCGACTTCTTCTCTGGAACTACTTTGCAGATTTGGATCAAACTTCGTGTGAATGATGTACTCAAGGTCCCCTACTAAAATGTGTTCGGGATCCAGATTCCCTCAGGGGTGGATCCAGGGCGGGACCAAAAGTGCCCAAAAGGGTACCCCTCTTCAAACATCTTCTTCTCCAGAACCAGTACATAAATGGGGAAACTAATTGCATTTCAACAATCTATAAAGATGGGTTATTGAAAATTGTGTTCGGGGTTAAGATCCGTCAAATAGAAATTTATGCTTTTTTGACGTGTTTCTGGACTTAGTCATTTCAATGAAGAAAAGTGTCATGTTTTTCAGTTAATTGATATTGATGATTTCTTGATGACTATTTTGATCATAATTGTGGTAAGGAATATTATTGTGAAAGAATTTTGTAATTATCTCAATTTTTGGATTTATTATGAATTTTTTAAGACCATTTTTCACATTTTCAACTTTTTCTACAAAACCACATGAAAGATTTTAATGAAACATGGAATACATGAAGTACTAAAAGTCCTCTATCAATTTGGTAAATTTCATCCAAATTGGTTAACAGATAATGCCACCATGTCTAAAAAGCAGTTCTCACAATGGTACATACATGTATACCACTTTGTAATTGAAATATGGAGAGTAGTGGTTCAAATCCAGCTGTGGTCAAAAATTTTTTTGTTTTTTTTTTTACACATCTAAATAAGTTTTCAGATGTTTCTCAACAATCAACATATGAAATTAGGAATTTTAAGTTAAAGACTTCCAAAAAAAAAGGGTGGTGGTGGCCATATTTCACATTTTCAACTTTTTCTACAAAACTGTTGGAAGGATTTTAATAAATCTTGGTAGAAATAAGTCACTTATGATCCTCTTCAAATTCTGTTGTTTTCGTCCAGACCTCTTTACAGGTGGCGCCACCATAGTCAAAAGTAGGTCACAAAAGTTCCCTCCTTTAACAATATTCTTTTTCATACGGGCTGTATACAGAGACAAACAGAATGCATAGAAATTTCTAGAGGGATGAGTGAAGACATATTGTCATTTTGGTTCCCTTCCAAAATCAAATTTTAGAATTTTTTTTCGACATTTCTTTGGACTTGGTGATTCATTGCAGAAAAAAAGTGTCATATTTCCTAGTTAATTGATAATGATGATTTCTTATGGACTAATGTGATCATAATTATGGTAAGGATCGTTACTTTGAAAGAATTTTGTCAATATCTCAATTTTTGGATTTTCTATGAATTTTTTAGACTTCCAAATGAGGGTGTATAGGAACAATTCAATCACATTTTTCACTTCTGCTGTTATACCACATGAAAGATTTTAATGAAACATGGAATACATGAAGTACTAAAGGTCCTCTATCAATCTGGTAAATTTCATCCAAATTGGTTAACAGATAATGCCACCATGTCTAAAAAGCAGTTCTCACAATGGTATATATACCATTGGTAATTGAAACATGGAGAGTAGCGGTTCAAATCCAGCTGTGGTCAAAAATTTTTTTTTCATTTCTTTACACATCTAAATAAGTTTTTAGATGTTTCTCAACACTCAACATATGAAATTAGGCAATTTTAAGTTAGATCTGGACAATATTTGAAACAATTGTTGTTCATGACCCAGACTTGAAATCAGTCAACAAAAGGCCCCACCTAAAGAAAATGACTAACTTGTTGCCCTGAATGACTTCTTGCAGAGACAAACGAAATGCTTAATATCAAAATCACCTGAATGGATGTGCAAAAAAGTGGTTTTTTTTATTCTAGCCTGAAATGAAATTTGACATATTTTCAACATTTGTGTTGACTTAGTCACATTAATGCAAAAATTAATGAATTCTTCCTTCATGCATGACTGATCATCTAGGTACTCAGGTGAGCGATATAGGCCCACTTGGGCCTCTTGTTGATAATTTACACTTGGATATCCATTTAGGGATACAGTCAGTCAGTAGTACTTTTATGTACCTTAATACAATGATACATGCATGCATAAAATGAGAGAGTTCTTACCAAGGGCAGACAAATCCCTTTATGATCGTCCTGTATTTTAATGATGTACTTCCATTGATCTCCTAATTCTGATTTTTTGATACAGATATGCTGGCGTATACACAGCAGAAGAGGTAGCCCTCATCATGAGAGATAAGTTGATTCGTTTACAGTCTCTCTATATCGACCAATTCAAACGTCTACAGCACATCATGAAGGAAAAACGACGTAAATATCTTCACACTTACCAGCAAGAAAGAGATGCACTCGGTATGATGTCATATTGTAGATCAGTTTTAGAATGCAATATCGCTCTGTGAAAATTCTTATAGCCATAAATTTCTTTGTAAGTTTAGCTTTCGTTCCAATACTTTAAATACAGTCAAACTTCGATATCTCGAACACTGATATCTCGAATACCCGGGATATCTCGAAGTCGAACGTCGGTCCCAAAAAAATCCTTCATATTATGATTAAATTCACCCCGGATGTGTCGAACACTGATATGTCGAATACCATGCTTATCTCGAATACATTTTCAGGTCCCGAAGTTCTTATTTACCCGGTTTATCTCGAAGTTGGCCTCTTATTGACAATATTCCCCGCGGCGTTTACCTTAAATGACAGGTCGCTTGCGTGGTGTGATCAATTGACCGTGTCGGTGTACAAAGCTGCAGTAATTACATAATCGATCGCGTACGTGCGTACCCTGTTATTTATACCAAATATTAATAAATGATGATAGCTTATTAAACTGGACACAAAATTAGATAATTAACTTTAACTGTAATTAATGCTTTTTCATACCTGCGTTTGAAGAAATTTCTTTACACAGTTCATTAATTATGACTATTTCAAATCCGTGTGTATATTTATGTATTTTTACGCAAAGTAATAGTAATTAATTCAAATTATAACGTGTGTCTTTATATTATCTTATGTGTTAGCCTGTCCTCGGTTTTAGGTATAGTATAAAACAGTTATATCCAGTTTTGGATTTAAATTACGATGTTACTGAAAAGGAAACATGACGTTTTCAGTTTGGAGTATATTCTCTATATATTCATAAAATGTAAAAGGTATAATGAGATTTAGATTAATTATTTAGGAACAATACAATATGCACATCTTCATGTGTATTTATTGATAAATACATGTATATCTCGTATATCTACTATAATAATCACGAATGTCAAATGAACCGGCGTACATTAACAACTGCAAGATTTGTGATCTTAAACTCAAAATTTGGATATCTCAAACTACGGATATCTCGAAGTATTTTCCACGGTCCCTCCGACTTCGAGATAACGAGGTTTGACTGTATAAAAGTCTTTTGTATTAAGTATTGATAGCATGAAGTGTACAGTATTACCACCAGAGTCTTGTTTGTCTTTGTCAGGTAGTATAAAGTACTACAAGAACCAACCAGAATCAAGAGAGGGATATTTCAAGCTCAAGTCTTTAAAGCGATACCACAAACGTCATGGAAAGGTACAGAGCTATAGATTGAACTGTCTATATAATGGCATACCTTTAATATTTACTTTCACTTTATGCCCAACATGTGATATTTTGTCACACAAATATGCAACATTCTTCTATGAAATCATGATCCATACATTTGTCTTAAAGAAAATCATGGCAAAGTGTAGTTTGTCAGACAATAGACCCCTTATATTATGTGAAATTGTCAGGAAATCTATTGTGTTTTCTTACATATAGATATGTATGATTTTAAATATGATAACTCTCTTAAACAGAATAATATGCAATATATGTATATATGAAGTTGAACAATTTATTCCTTTCATAAGGTCATTATTACTGAAGTTTACACTTAATAAAGGGGGTGTACTCTCTTCCTCTTAGTAGTTAAATAAGATGGGAAGCTGAGTTTCGAACCTGACATTACATGGATATATTTATATTAAATGTCCCACAAAACATGTTGCTTAAATTGACCATTTAAATAATCAAAATACACTGGGATATATGTATATATCTATTCTTTCAATAGGAGGCTTTGTTACATCGACAGTCTAAGCAGAGAAGAATTGCTGTGTCAGAAGGACCAAATTATCGCCCACCATCCTTCGCAAAGTGTATTCGTGTAGAGGAAGATACGAATGTGAAGTGTATAGATAGGGCCATGCCATTGTCCAAGTATTGCTTCAACCGTATCCTTTTACGTGGTAGTAGATACATAGTGTATAAATCCAAGTCACGTTAAGCTCTGTGTTAAGATATTTTTGTGTTGTATTGTTTTGGCATTTCCGGAATGTAGCTAAGCAGTAGACACTGGCTCCACCTAGGTACCTCTTTTCTAAGAATCCATGGATGTCTATGGTGTAGCATTGTTTTGAATGCTGCAATGACATTAGCATGCATTACTTTAGTATTTTATATTGTTATCCAACTTCTAAAGTGATAGGTCATTGATTATAACTTACTCGTATGTTTTGTAGATGGATACATCATTTTATAACAAATTCTTTCACCAACATTTAGAAATAATTACATGTACATTTCATAACAGGCCCATGAATTTGTATGGATACATTGAGTTGTTAAAAACTTTTGCAAATATCTTTGATCTTATGACTTATTTGAAAAATGTGTATAGGACCCCATGAACCAGGTTACATTCATCAGATTAGAGTACAATTACCATACTCATGATAGGACTCTTAAGGTAGTGTTCATCCGATAGGACTTAGAAAATGTCTTTTGGTAGGACTCTAAGGAAGCAGAACTAAGAAGTAGTTGTTTGATGGGACTTTTTGTCAGACAGAACTGAGAATTAGTCCTATGGTAGAACTCTTAGGAGGCATTGATCAGATGGAAAATCAGATAGAAATAAGAATTAGTTTGTGATAGGTTTCTTAAGAGACAGTCATCAGATATGACTAAGAATTAGTTGTTTGAGATGCCTTTTAAAAGGCAGTCATCAGAATTCAGAATTAAGAATTAGTTGCTTCTTAGGACCCCTATAACTTTGAAGAGGCAGGTATTTGACAGTTTTCAAACTCAAAACGAAATCATTTCAAAGTGAAGCAGTAATAAAGCTTTAACAAGAAAAGGTATCAGAATATAAATTTTGCTTCCGAGAATTTCAGAGAACAATACAATTTATATTTACTAGTATTACTTATGTTCAATTTTAGAATTGTGTCTATAGTTGATAATTTGAGAAAAAAGGGAAGTCAGTAATTTGTTAAATATATGATCCCAGCATAACGAAAGTAATTGTTGTCCATAACGAAAGTAATTGTTGTCCATAACTTTGTCACTAGATATTCTTGAGGATCCATTCCAGACTTTATACCGACCATGTCAGTTTGGAGGGGGTATTTGTGGGCAACCAGCCTTCTGTATTGAAGAAGATGTTTTTTGTACACTTCATTCTCCTCTCAAGCCAATGGAAACTCGTGTAGCTCTCAAAATGGAAGTGAGTTGATAGTTACCAATGTAATGAATGTTAGAAATAAATTGATGCAATTATATTTAGTCATTATTGATTTCATTATGTTGTATATATCTCCAGTTTAAGGATATATAGGGATTTAATACTATGTTCATCAGTCTGATTAAGAATTTTTTAGCTACTGCTATATACTGTTGATTTAACTATGGCTAGTATGTCACACAGTTGTTACTGATGACACAAGGGTGTATAATGGCCTTGTCCCAGTCACATTTAAAATAAAGGTTAGCCTGTGTTGCCCAGTGGATGAGGTACTCTGCTTGTGACAGAAAAGTCCCCGAGTTCAACTCCCGCTGTGGGCATACTGGTATTCTGTCTTTCGGATAACGTAAAACAATAATCTAACAGTCAATCTTATCTTCTAAAGCCATTTTATGTTTGTTCTTAAATGTTGATTTTTCCCACATTATTTTCAGGAAGATAATGAAACCAATGAAGAGAAAACCGAGTTAACAAGAGAGGCTTTAGATATATTACTGCCAAAACTTGACTTCAGTCCAGACGAGATTTTGCGACGTCAGTTGCTGACTGATAATCCTCAGATGCCGGATTCCATTTTCTCCGACCTAGGAGATGCTGGAACAGAAGAGGAATCCAAACATCAATCACATGACTCTAATCAACCTATCACATCACAGGTACCATCCTCTTCTACTCCACCAATTCCAGAAGAAAAACCTAAACCAAAATTTGGTCCTTTGTTATTGCAGCATTTACAAGGAACTGTGAACATGAGTAACTATAGAGACAGTTACCCAGCAACTTCTACAGCAACATCGAGTAGTAATACACCAACAACATCAACACCATCTGAAGATCATGAAGCAGAAAATGGAGATAAAAATTCCCACAATTCAAATAGTGTTCTGAATGGTGAAAACGTGGTGAATGGTAATCATGAATCTGCAAGTACTAATGGAAATGAACAACAGACAGATGTTGCCATGGAAACTAATGTTAATGATAAATGAAATTCTTACTTATAACTAATGGGTTTTTTTACCATGATAATTAGATTTCATTATTTTGTTGAATAAAGAATTTCAAGTCGTATATTTATTTTTATTATATATAATATTTGATATTTATGCCCCCAGATTGATAGATCGGGGGTATATTGTTTTTGTCCAGTCCGTCTATTGTCATCTTTAACCTTGGCCATAACTTTTGAACTGTCATAGAGACTTCATATTTCACATGCGAACTCAGCTAATGAGGCCCTTTTAAATGACACCAAGGTCGACGGCCTTTTGAGCTTAACAATGACTTGCTAAAAATAACTTTTTGGACTTCGTCGCCGCAGGGGGTATTAGTGTTTCACAAACAAAGCTTGTTTATTATATTATGGTACGGCACTGTGTGCTTGTCTTACTGATGTTGATAAGGAACTGAAGATTGATACGTTTGTTCACAGAAAGACACAGGCTATGTTTGAATTTGGTTTTCAATTCCCTACTGGAATGTTTCTCGTTCATTATTCAGCAATGTCAGACTCTCATATTATAAAGAGTTACTACTATTTCATACCCCAATCCAGAGAAGAATAAGACAACTTCAGCATTTTACCAAGCAACAATAAACATTTATTGTATTTTCCAAGAGACAAAATATGCATTTTTAAACATACAAGGTACAGACGCTATGTATCAACATATGACATGTACACAAAACAAGAAACATGGTAATGAGGACTCGACACCTTCAAGATATGGTCTGTTACATTCAGACCGAGGCATATAAAAATTGGGTGTGATACTTACCATAGAGAGAATTTGCGTGAATGGAAAAAAAATCTAATCACTTAAAAACTCATAACAATCATTAATTTCTTTCATTCCAATTTATGATGCTTCAGAATATTCTTATAAAAACTTCGTGTCAGGGCAGTCGGTAATGCGTACAATAAGAAATACGCTCTGTACCTGCAAAGTTTTGGCCATTTGGCCTTTCTCAAATATTTATAAGAAAATAAACAGGTCTTTCTGTAATGGTTTCAAGAAAATGTACAATCATTTTAAGTAGAATCCATGAATTACTTTCAGTGTTAATTGTTGTGCTGAATGCTTTTTACAGTGTTGATGGATTTACATAAAAAACTATATTTTTTTTAAACAATAAAGGCCAGACTGCCGAAAATATTTCAAGGACATTATGTTTTTATCATAATGCTTCAATATTAAGAAGTTTAAGAAAAGGCCAGTAACAAATGATTTTGAACATTTTTTGCTGAAATTTCCTCGAGTTTTAGACATTTTTAGAATTCCAATAGATCCTTTCACTGTTACTGCGGGGCTAACATTTTAGTTGGCAAATGATAACGTTTCCAATAAAAATTTTGACATCATAAATATTGATTGTATCTGACGTCAGTTATCATTTTGCCAACAAAAATGTTAGTCTCGCAGTAACGTCAAAAGGGTTTATTGACGGAAATAGGTAAGAAGTGAAGGGCCAGCAAATCTGTAAGCAATAGAAATTTTTTTCCAGTTTGCGTCCATTCTATCTCTCGTAAGATTTTGGACCCAGATTTTGATTTGACGTTTTGGACTTGCATGTAAACAACCTGCATGTATACAACATACATTTACCGGTATGCAGCATAGATGAATGCAATAAACATTCCAATGAGATCAAAATCGTAGTAAACAGCAAGGGTAGACTCTCTTGAAAGTTGCATTTGTCCTTTTTCATGCATTTCTTAATGCATTGCATTCTTTTGGTAAAATCAGAGAAATATATACGTGTATATATATCTCGGGTAAAATAGATAAACTTTACACTTAAATATTTTAAAATTACAATAATTTAATTATACATGCATAACACGATATGAAAAATGAAACTTGGAGCCCTACCGTAACTCCAGAACAATCCATGTCCATCACTGATGGTTTCAAGTCTATCAAAAGAAGGACTTGTTAGTCATTTTCAATATCTTCATCACACACAATTCTAAAGCCATTTATTTTCATTCCAAAGGTAGAGGTCGGTTGATTGGAGATTCAACCTCGCTTTTAACAATGTTTGGTCACAACATGGAGACAGGAAGAAGCCAGCCAGTCTTATACATAGTGGTAGAATGCATGAATCACACCCAAATAGTCTGCACTGCAAGCCAAGCACTTGGAAGGTTTAATTATCATTGCAAGTTCCAATTCATTATATTTCTAAAGAGAAGAAGCATATTTAAACTGCTTAAACATGTACATTTGTATACTAGTAATTCATCAATTTCTCAGTGCAGAAAGGTGAACTAAACTGTCATAATATTCACTGGTTGGCAACTTGAATTCTTTCCAAAGACTTTCTTTGAGTTTCATATAAAAGCAAACAAAACAATTACATATCTCTGATAATTAGTCTCATGATTCTTTTCAGCCGAGATTGGTTCCTATATGCATAAAATGAAGACTATATAGTACACATCTAAATACTGAAAGAAAAATTATAGAACTCGACTTTTACCAAGCAAGGATAAACACTTCCTGCATTTTCCATCAGACAAACTATGAATCTTATGTGGTAACAGATGGACTAGGTATCGTCAAATGACATGTACAGAAGAAATGAAGAATTCCTAGGTTTCATAAAAGCATATAATCGTGTACATGTAATAAAAATATTCTATATCACATAATTTAGGTTTTTAGACCTTTATCTAGTGACAAGAAATGATATAAATAGAGGGCTATGTAAAATCTATTACTATGCCATGTACTCTTTGCCATCAGTTTATGATACAAAGTGTTCCATTTTTTCATTATAACCAGTACACTTCCCTCTGGAAGTCAAAGATTGCTCTCTCTGTCTTAATCATATAATAATTTAGTACCAAATCTCTCTTTCAATAAACACTAAGTGGGTTTGGAAACATTGGAAAGAATGATTAAGGAATTTTACAATAGGATCATTAAGTCTAGTCATGACCTCCCTTCCTATCCGTTATGTCGAGGGTAAAATGTTGCAAGTAACACCATAGAGAAAGAAGCTTTGTATGGACCTAGAATGTTACTGTCCTATGGAAACTATCGAAAATGTATGTTGACAGAAACAATATAGATTTTCAAAATTAGAATAATGTAAATCAACAGCCATGCACACCACAGCTTTGGTTTACTTGAAAATATAGAAATAACAGACTGCTTTGTATAATTAAACAAGACTTAGTGGTCCTACAGTGGTAAAGAATTTAACCATTTGGAAAGAACTCATAAGTCACCAGTCGGTAAAAATTCAAAGGGAAGAGAACTGGGTATGGGTTCTTGAGAAACTTTCAGTTTCACAGTAAGGGAATTTAATAAATTAACATAAATGCAAATATACAAATAAAAGTTTAAATAAATGGATAAAAAATACATACAAAATCTAAAATCTTGTAGAAGCATATGAAATATTTACATGTGTAATGGTTGTAGAAAACAAATACGATATGAACAATCCTAATACCCCCATGTTGGGGTATGTTTGAAAGATAGTGTACTGTAAACTATCAATCATTTAATTACTACAAGATTCATAATAATCATTTACTGTAATAATAAAATGATATGAATAGGTCCCTGTATTGGGTAGACAATTGGGCTTCTTCTTATTCCTACGGAACATACAAGAAATTGTAATTTTTGACCTCCTGAATAAATAAAAATGTCCATAAATACACTAAAATAACTGTAGTTTTTTTTCTGCGATTATCTAGCAAAAATAAACAAACCTCAAGCAGGAAATCAGTCATTTCTGCAAAACATTACATTTTATTTGTTGTAAAATATCTAAGATTTGTCGTAAATCCTTAGTAAAACAGGCCGCTGAACCCCAGGAATGATTTTATCTCAACTATAAAACTACATGTATCTGTATTATGACTTTATATTTTATAATTCTAATTGCTATTAAATACTGTAAGAGTTGGATAAGCAGTAAGAATATATAGAAATGATTTGTTATTTACAAAACAACAGCACAGAAATGGATATCTTAAAACAAGAAGCTCTCTTATTGAAGAAATATAAAAAAATCACTAGTGATTTATCAAAAAAAAAAAAATAAAAATAATAATACATAAATAATGATAGTGTATAGTATTGCCAGATAGAAAAATTTATAAAAATGTTGAAGAAAAATTTTCTGATAAAAAAAATGCTGATGTGTTTATTTTCAGTAATAAGTACCGGTAAGAAAATTTGTGCAATATCTGAACACAGGAATGAATTTTCCTGTGAAAAATTACATACCTTCCAGCATTTGAAGATATCAAACGCCGTGTGGGAAGGGGTGGGGGTGAGGTGGTGATGTTCTAAAAATATTCAGATATATGATTTGAAACAATTTTCTTTCTTTATTCTTTATAATACACATCTGTAATTTCTATTATATATGTAATTCTGACAGCTGTAATTACAATTCACTTAGTGCTCAATATAATGAATCCATAGGATTATTTCTAAAATTTAATATAATGGGCCAAAATCAGGTAAATCTCTCATATTGGGGAAATGTTTGCAGGTATACAATGATGTGAACTGATATGTGAGTCTACGACACAGATCTTGATATGGACAGCAAAAGAGTATACATATACATGTACTGCTATAAATTTCCTTATGATTTTGTCAGAACACATGTTTACAAAAATGTACTAAGGCAAATGATTCAGTCTTTATATCTTAGTGACTTACAATATAATTTTTGCTTGCTCATCAGCAAGTTCTTTGACTTGATTTCCTGCATTCAATAACCCCTGAAAAAAATGTCTTATATAGTGCAGCAAGATTTCCTCTTGATCAAACTTAATACTGCATGTCATAAATCAGATATGAAGACTGTGGATTGTTGAACACTTCGAAGCATTTTCCAGTGTAAAAGTATGTAAAAAAGTTTTGACCTCAAAAGGAAAAACATTGCAATGATACAATGAATCAATTTGATATAAAAAGTCATGAAAATATTAAATACTAGGATGGGAAATATAGAAAAACAATATATTATAAAAGTGTATTGTATCAATGACTTAAAAATCTTCAGAAGAATTTCCCTTAAAGATTACTGCGTGTAAAATAATTGCAAGTTTTTGTCTTTTTTGGGGCAAGTCTGTTATCATTTCAACGTCACACCAGAATAATTTCATCTACATGATGGCAGCCATTGCTTAGTGGTGATGGAAACCACCACATTCAGAGGAAATCAATAGCTTGTATATCATCTGACACACATTTCCACTTCCGTCTAGAAACAAACTTTTAACGAATTGTAATTGTATTGTAAACAAAAAATACAGTAAAGCATTTTGACCTGTAGTTCTGAAGAAATTTTATACACTTGTAAATTTTGTGCATTTTTATACTGAATGTTATGTAAAAGTTTGGCCCCAGGTGAATTTGAAATGTTAGATTACAGTCCTGAGATTGCTAGTAAAAATTTGAAGAAGGAAACAAGATAATAAAGAACAAGATTAATCTTTAAGATCCCAAATTGTAAATCTAAAAATTTATTTATATCCTGAAACTTCAAAGATTTATCAGTTAAAACAATACTTCTCACAATTCTGATGTGATTGAGACACAACACATGTCCCATGAAACGATCATTAACGTACTGCATGATAATGATATTAACATACATTTCTTCTAATCCTCCTGTCCTCCTCCTCCTCCTCAAAAGACACATATTCTAAGTTTTCTTCCATTAAAGGATCAAACAAAATCATCATATCAAATGATGACAATGTTTTAGGTGAATTATGTTTTCTTTGGTAGAAGCCTGAGACAGGTGTAATTAAAGAATATTCATCCCCCTCTGTAAGATTTGAGGCCATTTATCCATTTTTACTGGTACCAAAGTGGCTGTGCTGGTATAATGGAGGTTTGTATTTACAGCTGTGAATCTTCAGTAATGCTGTCAATTTTCACGGTCTTAAACTTGAGCATCAATGAAGAAAAACAAGTTGTCGAAATGTGTATATGGTGCACTTAATCAATGCATATCTATATTTTCTCACATTTATTGTAAAATAATGAAAATGTTCAATTTTACCATAAAACCTTGCATTATTACCAGAGTTTAAGACAGGTACATGCTGGTTTTACAGTTGCAAACTGAGTTTAAAAAAGAGACAAATTTCAACTATTGTGTGATCATAAGGTATTGCCTGATTATGCTGTCTTACCTAAACATTATAAACAATATGCAACTACAAAATCAATGGCAAGAATACAATAATCTTAAATATAGTTTGATACAAAAACAACGTATAGATTAATGTTAGTACTTTCAGGTATCTATCTTTAAATTTATCTTTTCAAAATATTTTTGTATGTATTAAAGTTTAAATGAACACATGTTTTGACTATGTGCAGTAAATTAACAAACTAAAGTCGGCTTAAATAACATCATGCATTAAATATATATGAACAAATTATTTCATAAAACTTTATATTGTAATAAATTCTGTTCTCTATTTAAATATAATGTACTCTTAAAATTAGATACATTTTCAGTGAATCATTTGCTAAGTCACACACTTTACAGTAGATGTCATCAATATCCATAATTAAATCTGACACACATGTAAAGCTATTTTGAAATATATAGATTCAGCAAAATTAAGAAATTGTGCACAGTTACGCTGTACTAAACGCATCTTCAATTCATAATGCCAAGTTTCTTCTTTATATAGGCTGCGACAATCTTCTGAGGTCTTGTCTGCCATTCCTCCATAATATCATGAGGTGTGTCAATTTGATCCCCCTTCAGTCTGTCCAGTAATGTCACACATAAAACTGCACCTAGTCAGGAAAATGTTATACAAAGGTAAATCAACACTAAATGTAAGGCTCTACTACAGTGATGGTTTTCTCATTAATCTGGTTTTATGTGTGATTAGTGGTAACACTATCTGCAGTACTGATGTCATGGATAAAGATTTCAGTAACCAATGTGAACATGCATATCAGTACAGTCTGGATGAAAAAAAAAAACAAGAGAAACTGACCTGTATCACTCACCTGCATATAAGAAAGATATTTTCTAGAGATAGTATACTTTTTCAAAAATTTTATATCTGAACTGAACCAAAACCTTAACTGTAATGTTTTAAAATGCTCTGATACATCTATTTTTTCATTCTAAGTAACCCAACTAAAATTTTCATTCTAAGTAACCCATCTAAAATTTTCATTCTAAGTAACCCATCTAAAATTTCTTTTTACAAAATATTATACCTCCTGGAACCTACTTTGCCAGACCATGGAACCACTTATGACCGTTCCTGTTTATGCTACTCCATAAGGTGGCGGCACCTGCCTGAGGCAATGCTTTATAATTCTATCCTGTACTACAGACCCATCCATAGCAGTAAGGGATCTTTTTAACTCCAATGTATACTGCGACATTGGGCCTCAGTTTATACTGTCTCATTCAAGTGACAGATTAGGAAGCAAAAGATGATAAATACCCCTAGAAAATCCAAGCCAACATCTGGAATTCATCCCGGGTCTACAGGTTTGAAGCCACTGGATCAACCTGCCCACCACGGAACAACCCTTGGGCAGATCCAGACAAAGGAGCAAAAGTACTAGGAAGGGACATTGAGTATATCGTTCATGTTAAGTTTTATTAAAATCCTTGCATTTTACTTGCATTTGTTCTTAAGAAGTTCACTGAAGCTTTATACCTGGTTAAACATACAGTTTTAAACTCCCCTCCTCTTCCTTTCTAAAATTTCTAGAATTCATACACACATTCAATTCTTAACATTTACAATTATTTCATGAAGATCAGCTTATGTACACAAAATCAAAACTTTATAAGCAACCTGCCATAAGAAAGTCAAGGACCTGAAAATGTGCCAAAATGACATTGTCTGAAAGGCATGAAGAAAAAAACCCAAACAAACAAACAAACAAAAATTGATTTGGAATAGAACTAATAATAACAACACTTCTTAGGGCACATTTCTAGCCCGCTCTAGTTAATCAGATGTCTCAAGAGGAAGCTGAAATTTGCTAATTTATAAAAGTGCATGTCTAAATTCAACAGAAAAGAATTAAATGAATGCCACAGCAGGATTTTTCCTCATACAAAACTTAAAAACAACATTCTATAATATATATAACTAGTTCAGTCAAGATATTAAATACTTTATCTGTTACAAATGCTGAACAACTAACATAAATGAAAGATGTACATGTATCAAGACATACTTTTGACACCAGCCCTATGTGTCATAGCAGCAAAGCAGAGAGACTCCATTTCAATGTTGGCAATCCCACGTTTGTATGCTCTTTTTAGGAATGCCATTTTATCTTCTAGTGTGTAGTCACAGAAAGCACCATCAAGTCGTGCTTGACCTACGAGAGAAAAAGTAAATTCTATAATTATTTGTGGAAAAAGTAATGAGTTTTAAATCTATGGATTGATACCTGACTCACAAATTAATGGAAATTCTTAATAATTTTATTGAGTAATGAAAATGCAATAGAAACATTGTCCACTTTAGACTTATATAAAGAAATGCCAAATTTCTGGTTGATGTTTTGATGCTATTTTGACTTTAAAAATAGCAAAATATTTCTTTCATTATATCAGAGTATGTAACAGAAACTGAGGCACAAAATGTATATTTTGTATCTTACATTCTACATGTGCCTTGGATTTTCATTTTTTATGAGGATATAATACAATATTTTTCAATTATCCCTTTATTCAATTCTTTTGCAGGAAAAGGGATATACTTTGTCTATAAACAACTATTACAAACATTACCTCATTTTAAAACTACCAGAAAAAAATGACAACTTACCGGTAAATGATGTTTTGAATATCAAAAGATACACAGAAGTAATTAAAATTATTTAATGTTAAGCTACAGGATATACAATCTAAATATTTTGCAAAATGAATGTCTTGCACATAAATTGTATTCATTCAGTGTATTCAAGAATGATAAGATACAGTTAAGTGCAATCAATTTTATAAGGAACAAGTTGTGGCAAAGTGCTAAAGACAAATAGAACATAGACTTCTATGTGTAAGTCAACTTCTATCATTTTCATGTTTTCCTTTTTCTTATGTTACAAGTCTGCTATGACATAAATGGAGTTTACATTTTTCAGGACAACTTTTTTCTCTCTTCCAAAAGTTTTCATCACAGTGGCTACTATGGTTACTCACCTTCATAGAAATCATATGTACACATGGTTTTGCCGAGAACAGCTTTACATCCGCATGAAGTAGACATCTCAAGAAGTTCTTTATTAAGGTCAGAGTTCAAGAAAGCTGGATGCTGTATCAACATTCCAAGGGTGGCCTGTAAAGATAAAACTCACAATTCAAATGCTTCTTCAGGGTAAAGACCTTTATGGTATATATTCAGTTTGAGGTATACATTTAACTGCCTACCATTAATTAGGTTCCAAACTGATATTTTTCTTTTTTAACTCATATTCTTATTACTATCAAAGAACTAAAGATACATGTACTCCTGGGATTCATGATTAAAGGCAGAATGCAAGATGGAGTGAAAACATAAAAACATGAAAATTTTCTAGGAGATTTCTTACATTTAAAAGGTTGGTTAACTGATTAGGAGTTTTTGCCACTTTCAACAATTCTGAGTCGAATTGTGACAATGAAGCAAAATGTAAACATAGCGGTGCAATGTCAGAATCAAGTCAGGATTGCTTGCACTACAAGCCAAGCACTTAAGCACCACACTAGGTCTGCTCCACACTTCCAAATCCTTTTGTACATTCTTAAATATATTTCAAACTATAAGCATGGTCAGAAAAAAGTCTTTTCTCAGCTGGGAAGGCATAGAAGGAGTAGCTAGGATGAAATGGACAACTTTTATACTGCACTTTGTAAATATGTACTCATTCAGAAACTTATCACACCTTAAGCAAATAATAGCATCAAGTACCAACGACTACAGAAAAGTAAGCAGTTGATACAGCCATTTTATCTACCAATATTTTTTGTTGTAAAGTTTTAGGAAATCTCACTGTAGTTTTATAAAATCTTTTTTTTTATTGTCAAGCCATGTACAGAGGTAGCAGAAACTAGAAATATTCAGAAAATACACTGACCTTCAACAGTTCATGAACACATCTTTTCATGCATTCAACCAGTGATTACATCTAGACCTGATACATGTAGAATCAAAAGACTGTAAAGAGTGCAGTACATTAGTCTATTTTTGGCTACAGTAAGCCCTTCATCTAAATGTGCTTTAATCCACCACTGAAAAAAGTATCATCTTTGAACAAAAAGACTCTGAACACTGTGTAGCTAAGTTTTAAATAACTTCTGGGAATAGTTAGGACAAGGTATTACTAAATACATATGATTATTACTCCATGTCTGATTACAAGCACACACACAACCTATTTATCATTTACTATATACTAAAGACTTACGATTTCCATATATGGTCTTAAAATACCATCTACAGCGGCTTCAGATATAACCACAGTTCCTGGCTCTAAACCTACAACCACAACCAGACTATATAAACATGAATTACAGACAAACTGACTTATAATCACAACCAATATGTCCTTATTAAGATAAAATTTGATTTATAGGCATTTTGATGTTGCTTTCAACAACAGTTGGTCAGATTGTGAAATGGAAGCACCTAAAATATTGGTTGTAGTGGAATAATCTAATAAGTTGTTGAAATGCAGAGAAAATTTTACAGGAATCTTTGTTTGGTACAACAATTTCATAAAGGAATTATAGTAATTTAAAAATGTAAGAAACATCTTTCATCAAATTCATATCAAAAGAATGCAGTTCCTTATAGCTACTATTAATCACTGGAAAATAATAATAATAAACAAGATGTGTTTGTCAAACCTGAATGCCCCAGAGACACAAAGTCCAAACAAGGCAAGTTTTGAAATGTAGGTCAAAGGTCATGTTCAAGGTCATGTGGTCAATGACAATGGTGTAATTTTAAAGGGCTTTATAAGTGGAGTATACATGCCAAATACAAAGTTTTTATCTTTCTTTGTGACATGGGACCTCAGTTTTCACTGTTTCATCTGGAGAACAAATAGGGTGGTAGAAGATGCTAAACCAACACTTTAATTTTTACTTCCTTTTTGATACCCTGAGAAATTAGAAATCCAGTGCAATACTACTGGATAAAGCTGCCCCCTAAAAAACCCCCCCAAAATCCAAAAAAAAACCCCAACCAAAAACAAAAACAAAACAAAACAAGACAAACAAGCAAATAAAAAACAAAACAAGAAAAATTAAGATGAACCTGCTCAGTACGAGTGCAGGTCTTGAAGAAATATTTGTAGTTTTGTTCCAAATAGAGTAAAATGAGAAATAAAGATGCAATTTCTGGCTAGAGACAGCTCTGAGACAAAAGGTCATACTGTCTAGGTCATACGTATGACTTACCTAAACCTCCACTGGTTCCGAGCCGGAAAAAGGTCACATTATCTGGGTCACAACCAGCATGGTATAGTAACTTCAATATCTCGTGAATAAGAATGGATAGGGAAGGGATACCCATTCCATGCTGTAAAATATAACATGTTTCCATGACAATACATTCTGAGAGGTACCCTGTCTACAATAACAGTAAGTCAAGCTTTTTATAGACTTCAAGTGCTAGAGATATTTATGGATTTATGAACCTTGGGTCGAGTTTTACTAAGTACATCAAGTCATTTATACTATAATGAGTACAAGAAAACTAAAACTGTGATTTCTTAAACTTTTAATCTTCAATCTAGTGGTAAATATAAATAGCTTTTTTTTTGTTTCTTTTTTTTACTAAACACATATTTCTAAAGCCTACACCAATAACGGCTCTTAATTGGATGAGGTGACCAAAATTTTAAAGACTTCCCTAGTCGACGCAAAAAAAGACTAGTCTTTGGCAAGTGGCCATGGGCTACCATTTATTTTGGACCCTGTATTTTTGGGCATGTTTGACCTTAGTATAATGTAGCATTTGCATTATAACAAAAAGTACCTTTCAAGATTTTTTTGAACAGACAAAGAGGGTGACTCTCCTCTCCTGTCTTAACTTTGTTGAAGGTATAATTCATGGTATAGCAAGAGAAGGACTACATTGACAAGTACACAATTATAAGAAATAATGTTCTTCTTACTGAGTTTTATAACTGTATACATGTAATGGATAAAGAAAACAAGAACGTTGTAGGAGATCAAGTCTTGAACTTTAAGTCTTGTAAAGTACACTCTGATTTTTTGAAAAAACTTAAAATGACACCTAAAAGTAAAGTATTAAGTACTGAACTTCAAGTCTTGTGAAGTATACTCTGATTTTTGGAAAAAAAAAAGTGAAAAAGACACATAAAAATTTTCGATAAAAATAAATAAATAGAGCTTTACACAAAAGTTTCTTAAATATAAATTGTATTGGATAATATGGTGGCAGGAAAACATCCATACAGTCATAAAATTGAGAATTCTATGAGAAATATGTAACGAAAGAGTAAGGAAGGCGTTCTATGAAGGCTATAGGGCTGGATGAAAACAGCTATGATTTCAAGCAATGAAACAAACTACAGGAGAGATTATACATGTCTGTTCTTGGTGGTTCTTGTGGTAACCAAAAAAATATATAGTAATGAGTTCAGCTTTTACAGAATTTCCTGCCATATAGACTACCTGCATGAAGCAAGTACTGGTCTTTACAACCACATTCAATTATATCAAATTGACTCTTGATTTAAAGTAAAAACAACCTTGAATATACCAAGCTAAGGTCAAACTTCTTAAATTGTAAGCCAGACTGGATTGCAAAAAATATAAAAGCACTATTATTAATAATTATCATGCTCTACTAATATTTCTCAAATTAAGACTGTTACTAATGTTTTTTTCTGTAACTGAAAAAATAATCTTGCAAAATATCTTGTATTTATCAAGCAAGTCTACATCCTCCTTCTCAAATAATGATCTTATGGATGCTTTAATTTTAAGAATTCTAAATTCTGTAATATTTAAAATTCTAAATTACGTAATATAACTCTTGGCTTCCACAGGGTAATACACACTGATCATAGGGGAACTGCATTTGACAATTGATCTAAAATAGTGTTAAATCTTTCTCTACTAATGCTGTGATCAGACAAGCGAAAGCATGAAGACATTAAATCTCATTTGTCTGTCTGTCCATCCCTTTGTCCGTCCGTCTGTCGCAAAAACTTTAACCTCGGTCATAACACTTAAACCGTAAGACATAGGGCCTTCATGTTTGGCATGTGTGTCCCTAATTGCAATACCTTTCCATTGGTAAATTTTTTATCATGTGACCTTCACCATGACCTTTGACTTACTTCAATGTAACTTTTTAACCGTAAGACGTAGGGCCTTCATATAAGGAATTTGTGTCCCTTATTGCAATACCTTTCCATTGCTACCAAAGTTTTTTATCATGTGACCTTGACTTTGATCTTTGACCTGCTTCAATGCAACTTTTTAAGCGTAAGACGTAGGGCCTTCATATTTGGCATGTGCATCCCTAATTGCAATACCTTTCTGTTGGTACCAGAATTTTTTATCATGTGACCTTGACCGTGACCTTTGACCTACTTCAATGTTACTTTTTTACTGTAAGACGTAGGGCCTTAATTCATATTTGGCATGTGTGTCTGTAGACATGCACAACCACGATTGTATGTCACAGATCACTGCATAGATCCCCCAGAGCGGGAGACCACAATTCTCTGAATTTGCTTGTCCCTTCTAAGATGGCCAGCATGAGTGTTTAAAACAGGCTTGAGTTCACCTATTACATCATTAAATAGACTGACATACACAAACTACAATATTAACACTGTTTCACTTCACTGTGTATGCATGGTGAGGGTGTTTGCTGGTCTTCTGAGATCAGCTTAACAATGTATATGATCAGTTGTTATTGCAGTGATACAGTCAAACGGCAAAGATAACAATTTCATCTCAATTTGTTTTGCTATGTTGTTGTTTTTTAAGACAACTGGTTTCTCATACATGGGCAGATTAAGATACGGCCAAGAGATATCTACATTAAAATTACAAATGAGGGGTTACTAAGGGGAACACAGAATACCATATAATTACATATGAAGGCAGAACTGTTTGTGAAGTAGATTCAAATAAACAAGTATCTTATGGATATTGATGGGAACAAGTAGTGAACATGATACACATAAGCCCCCAAAAAAATAATTTCAGAGATATCACTTGCAAGAGTATAGACATTTTTAAGCATAATTTTCATCAGAGACATAATGGATGTGTATATCTCATAGCAAATTTCAAATTTAAGTGGAGCCACAACTTCATTGATTGGGTTCCGGTGATATGTAACTAAGTTTATGCTGTAAATCATTTGTATTTCATGTGAATTTATTTTTGCAGTTACCTTTCCTTGTGTAGAGTTTCATTAACAGCCATTTACTTGCAACAGTTTAATGGCAAAACCAGGGATGGGGAGGGGTATATTTTTACATGAAGTGATTCTCAAGAAATTATGCAAAAATAAAATCTTTGCGAATAAAAAGGTGTTTAAAAGAACACTTAAGCTATGTCAGAACAAAGTTAATTTATCTCAATCTTCTGTTTTAGCTTTCTGCTCTTGATTGATATCCGAGTGCAATAGTTTCTGGAATTTCTCGGAAAATATCTCCATACTTACTGAGACCGATATAACTGGACCAGCCTTATAGAGAACGTATCGATCGGAACCTCCTGAGATATCACATAAGGTTTGTCCAGCTGTTAGTTTTACTTTCAATTCTTCAACCATGAAATGTGCAAACTTTTTCATGCGACTGGGTGAACCACCAAAACACACAAACTGGAAAAGACAGACGGATTGACTGAAACATGCAAGCTAAAAAAGACTATATAAAGCTCTCTCATTACCAGTGTCTTCATTACAACTCGGCACCGAAAGCTGTAGATTTAATACAGTGCAAGACTTTTCAGATGTTAAAAGGTCATACATTATAACAAACAAAAAAGGAAAAAAAAAAGAAAAAAAAGAAGGAAAAAAAGGAAGAAAACCCTAGTGGAATAAAAAAAGCACAAGAACAGCAACACATGCAGCGTAAATGGTGAAAAGCGATAAAAGCTGCAAGCTTGTATGTCACATCCTTCCAGAATTATCTCTTCTAGATTATCGACATCTTTTTTAAGAAAATCAAACGAAATTCTACAATTACAGTCTACTGATTACCAGTATTTTGACTGTCTGAAAAGGAGTGCTATCTAATTTTCTGATGATTTGAAAGGATCTCAGTTTTCTACTCAAAACCTTCCGACACACCAATGTTTTTGTAATGTTTGAGTATTTTTCAAAACTTTGAATTTGTAATTTAGCCAGATTTTATTGCATTACTGAATGCAAAGTATTACTTGACTTGTCGTAAATATAAGTCAATAATCTATTTTCATACCATAATTGTAAACGACTAAAAAAATTGGATAAAAGGTCAATATCTGAGCAACATGCAATAAAATGGCCCTAAGGAAAGATAACTCTGGATGGAATATGAATATACTAAACAGTTCATGGCAAGATAACCCACAACTAACTCTCCACTTACGCTGACTGATATCACAGGTCCGACTTTATACAAAACGTAGCGGTCAGAGCCATGTGATATATCAAACAGGGTCTGACCAGCGGTCAGCTTCATATTAAGTGCTTCTACCATGTAAAATGCAAATTTTTCCATCCGCTTTGGTGATCCTCCAAAACATACAAACTGGCAGAAATTTAATCAATAAATAAATTCATACAAAGATTTATATTAACTGTATAGCAATTAATCTGTATAATTATTGTGCACAATATAGTATCTAATGTTCAAATAAATGTAAAATATTCGGTCTTTGCTTTATACAGTTACTTCCCATTTGGGATGGTATCTGACGTAAAACATTTATGACATCATCAAATTCTATGGAAACTGATCTAAAACTCAGGGAAATGATAGTCCACAAATGACGTTTTCATAGGAATTTGATGTCGTCATAATTGTTTTATGTCAGATACCGTCCCAGATGGGAAGTAACTCTGTATAATAAAAAGACTCAATATAAAGTAACAGCATTTTTAGAAAAAATAGTCAGTTTCTCTACAATTTTCATCATTATCAAAATTTTTTCAGTCGGGAAAGGGTTGAGGGTGAAAATGGAAATATTTTTAATCATCACCATGTAGTTCAAAGAATGTATTCATCTCCCTGATGAAGGCTTCGGCCGAAACATTGGCAAGAGCATTGAATTACAGTTTTAATACTTTTAATCATAACAGTGTATTAAAATTTATAATATACAGCTTGTTTCCAGTTTACTTTCACAAAGTTCTCCTTTATCAGTGCATAATTCAAATTTTGACCTTGAAATGAGCACCCCAACTATGAGCAGTTCTTTGTAATATGACAAACCTACATTTTGACTCCAATTTCATGTCCTAGCCATAGATACTATAGCTGACATTGGTTAGATTTGACCACTGACCCATTTCTGGACAATTTGTGGTAGGATTTTGGTCATAAAAATGCAATTCAAAAACCTTACAGTTGTTTCTTTTCTTTTTTTTTGGTTTGTTATCATTGTTTTTTTCATATATTTCTGTTTTCAAACTTTAAAACTTGCATGTTGAATACCTTAAGCTCTCAGCTTACCTTTACATCCTGGAACATTTCTTTCAGATCGTTTGTTTTGTTGTCCAGAGCCAGATGGTACAATACATCCTGGTCCATGTTCTTGATGTGGGGATTACGAAGGAAATTCGGTAAAGGGCTAGGTGGGGGCTCCATACTGCAATCATAACAGCTATTTTTATATATAAGTCAAAATCACAAAATAAGAAACCGACCTAATTTGAGAGTGATCACTATTGTAGCACACCTCACATCAGAAATCTGTATCACTCATGGAACAAGAGTTGAGGCCAAATATACTGTTGGTGACAGAGAGTTGTTGGTCACAAACATACCCAAAGACAAAACAGTATGTTTCGAAATGTGGGCTGTGTGAACAAGTTTGTCATTTAAAGGTATGATTATAAAGAATCAGAGCAGTCAAAGGTGAAATTTAAAATGAACAATGCCTGTAGTTATTAATGACATTGTGTCAGCAATCCACATTATTTACACATCAATGACATACATTTTTGCAGAACATTAGATGTATACTAGAGTCTGATTTGGTACTTATCTCCCTTGTCAGTTTCATAATTTGTATCTAGGCCTCTATCCTCTCAATCTCATTTTTATCTGTCCCAAATTTTCTCAGGCAGTCACTAGTTTCCAATAACGTTATCTAATATCCTTCTGTAAGGGTTCATTACAGCATGACCCTTCTTTATTGACCAATCAAAATGCAAATAATCAGAATATGTACTTTAAAATGTGGAAAAAAAAACATAGGTCATAGAAACAATGACCCTGTGCTCCCCCCCCCCCCCAATGTGTATATCTTTTGTATTTTACACATTTTGGGCACAGAGTCCTTGCATCTATGTCCTACGAAGAAAAAGAGTGTCTGACCATGCCTCTCTGTATTGACATTCTTACCTCACTGTTCGGAAGGGCATGTTGATGTGAACACTAATGGAATTTTTTATATCTTGTTGTTAGAGTTTTTCAATATCAGCAGTGAACTTTCAATTCAACTTTTAATTGAATTGTATTCAGCTGCTAATAATGTCGACATTTTTACATTGTCATAATGAAATCTAAAATATTCCACAGCACAGATCTGCCTCACCTCCATTTTCTATCTGACAGATTTAATGCAATGTCAGGAAGTAATTTATTGCAACTAACATAATAGACCTCTGGGCTGTCACTCAAACCAATCAATTATAGCCAATGAAGCCTGGATTACTCTGGCCAATGAAAATGCCTCTTATAAATAAAACAAGCTCACAGTCAGTGTTGTTGCATGCAACACTCGTCCCCTGTCACAACCTGTACCTTCGAAGTGACTAATACCTTATTAGCAACATGATAAAGTTATGTGAACTTGGTAACTTTTTGAAATATTTAATAAGAAATAACATTGAATTCTGTGATGCTTATATCAAGTTCTAGTGGAACTGACAGCAAAAATATAGCATCGTTTTATTCATATCTGACATCAGTATCTATAGTTATCATCTGGAAACTGAAACAGTGATGAATCACTATTTTCAATAATAAGTCTACAACTGAACTATGCCGATGTCGATTATTAGTAACAGTGACACTTAAAGTTGACTTTTTGACCCAAATCTATCCCACCCTAGACCTATACATAAGCTAGCATTGTATGAAGTTTAAAAGGAATCAATTATTCTTAAGTCAAGTTATTATCTGGCAAACGAAAAGCAGTGATAAATGTCTAATTTTAGTAAAAGTTATTATTAGAATTGACCTTTTGACCCCAAAATCAATCCCACCCTAGACTTTTACATGAGCTAGCCTTATATGAAGTTTAAAAGAAATCAATTATTCTTAATTCAATCTATCATCTGGAAACCGAAATACAATGAAAATAATCTATGTTTAGACTCAGTGATTTCTAGAATTGACCTTTTGACTCCAAAATCAATCCCACTCTAGGCTTTTACTTGAGCTAGCCATATATGAAGTTTGAAAGAAATCAATTATTCCTAACTCAATCTATCATCTGGAAACCGAAAAACAATGATAAATGTCTATTTTTAGTAAAAGTGACCCTTCTAAATTGACCTTTTGATCCCAAAATCAATCCCACATTAGATCTTTATATAAGCTAACACTGTATAAGGTTTGAAGCAAATTGTTCATTCCTCACTGAAATTATTGTCTGGAAACCATCCGGACAGACAGATGAAAAACGACAAACACTAGAGTCCCCTCAAGTTTCACTGGCAGGGGAGTAATAAATCACTGGTCAGTCTCTTGAAGCAATCATATATAAAATAACGGCCAAGTCTAGTAAATAAATCTCTGGGCCATCTGTAAAATCAGTCATATCTAGCTGTTAAAGCCCAGTACATAAATCTCTTAGCAGAGCCTATATCGATCCAGTCGTTGAAGTACAGTAAATAAATCATTGAGCAATCTCTCAAAGCAATGACTCTCAGTAAATATTTCTCTAAGAAGTATCTTAATCTGCCAATCATACATTGGCATTTTATAAATTTTACGTATAGTTTCTCAATATTATAGTATTGCATCAACTATACTGTTCTTCCAGTTTTACAATTAACTACATGTATGGTCTTACTTGAAGTCTGAAATCTGTGTGACTTCAGATGAATCAGTCTCCATATTCAAATGTTTCAGCATAGGTATAGGTCAGTAGATATAAGTTGTACTTTTATATCACCTGAAAATATAAAAATTTTATTATCATCTGACTCCGTCGTTTGAAAAATGTCATCACAGACAAAAAGCAGAAATTAAGACACAGAAAGACATTACAAAAAAAAAATTACCTTGAAATGCAGGTACTGACTTAAACGGTCAATTGAATCATGCTAGTTACTCAGTTGGTGTGGTTAATTAACAGGTTTATGGACCATCTTCCAACTCACCACAACGTCAGACAATTAAAGAAAATACATCTAAAAATATATAAATTATACTCCATATTTATAGATCATAGACCAACAGGCTACCCAAATATCAGTTTCGAAATACAAAATCTGGATGGGGTCTTTATGTGCTATTTGAGCCGCAATATGATGTAAAGGTGAGACACCGCTGGCTGTTATGGGCAAGGATATCTATTTGTGAAATTTAAGGAAATTTTCAGCGATACTAGCAACATTAATTTGTTGAGCATTGTCAAAATGAAGTATCCTAGATATTCATGTATTATATTTTCCTCGATAATTTTCATAATTCTTTGTAGAAGCCAACTTTCTGCTGTACTGAATATGTAAACCACCCCTAGAAGATAAAGAATTAAAGTTGACACTAATGAACCAATAGCTCTCAGTTTCATTTTTTAAATCTATCTGAACATACAAACATTGTTATATCTTTCATTATTTTGATGTGTTTGTTGTATTTATTCAGGTTTAAACAGATCGGGTCATTAATTTTACACAGAGAGGGATGCAAACATATCCCTGAGGCTGCCGGTGACTTTTGCCACCAAAATTGTGTAAAAAATTCAATAAATGTTGGTCCAGATTGGTATCTTGAAACTTGCGTATTAGAGAGGTCTTAAACAAGCACAGAAGAAATGTATAATGGAAAAGAAATTACTATTTGAAATATGACAGTGACATCAACTTGAGTCTAATGGGTTCTGCTCTTCTGACAGCTGGTCCTTGTTCCAGTAGAGTCCCAACTAACAGTCAGAGGGTACTGGTCTCTGGACCTTAGACAAGGACCGTCATAGAGTCCCTACCACCCTGTTAGTCAGAGTAAGCCACTCTCCATAAATAATGTAATTCTAGGACTGTACAGAGGTCTAGTACAAGACTTAATATTTGTCATTGTCTTAGCCATAATCTTTAAGTCAAATTGATGAAAGCGTTTGACTATTTTTAAACATGATGAAATGAAGTCATCGGATTCTTCTAAGTTTATATAAAAAATTGATCCCCGCAGAAATGTGGATGGGTGAGTACATTGGACACATCGTCATTTTTAAAAGCAGTATTTCCCGAATTTTGATATAAGCTCTAAATAAAATCTATAGAATTTTCCAAAAGTTTTTCTGAGTTTTTGGTATCAGTAACCCTGGGTCAAAAGAATAGCTAGAAGTAATTTGTATGTTTATTATATGAAAATCAAAAACTTCAGTACAGTTCACATACATGGCTTTCTCCCCATTATTCTAAAGCACGACTCCCAACAAACAGATGAATCCATTGGACAAGTGATCCCTATATGTTGTAGTATTGTTTGCAGCTGGCAACACAACACCCTTCTTCTATCACATTGCTAGTAGAGCTACATCACCCTGTTCCCAAGAGATTATATATGTCAGTGCATAGTGTCAAAAATCTGCCTACTGAGGCTAAACTGTTACTTATCATCTGATGTTAACTGTACACATACACAAAAAATGTCTGAATAATAACTAGTAGGAAGGTAGGGGGGGGGGGCAGATATTTATAAATTGAAGTTAGTGAGTACAGCTCTGTAGTCTGTGCAGTGTAACTGTACTCTGTAAAACTGTAAGGTACTTAATTTAGTACCTGTATAAATCTTTCTACACATTTTCAATATACATCCAACTTGTTGACTAGGAGGTTGTATGAAACTAGCAGCAAACGCAGGCATCTAAACCAAGTGAATGTTCCTCATTCCAAGCTTAATATCTGTATTAATACTATTATGCCCCCCCCCCTCTTGTATTGTATCCTTTCTCATGCCATGGGTCCTTTCCTGGATAAAGAGGAAAGTAAATGACAAAATAAATCATAAACTAGTGATTAAAATGATATACCCACCTTCCGTCTGAACTGTTACAGGTGTTATACCATAAATCTCTCCTTTTATTTCAGCGTCTGACTACTTTCGGTTTAAACTCCGCATAATTTACCTATTGACCTCGAGCTAAGAAGGGAATGTCAGATGAAAGGCGAATACATTTCCTGCTCTCTGCTCAGGGGCGGATCTAAGTTTGGTTAAATTGGACGGATCAAGGAAAGTGAGAAAAAGCGTGTTTGAACCGATGGATGCTCTAAGAATCCATACTGTAGGCCTAATTATATCTACCAGATCTAGTGCTATGTTGGATAGCTGGAGAGCTTACTGAAAGGAGGGGACGCAGCTCAGAAAATATTGTGTAGAGTACGTGACTGTGTACAAGTACTGCTTGCTAAATACATTTGGGAATGCATTACTTTTAAAAGAAGGCCATCGTGTGAAACCCATGGGTGAGGTCGTACCTCACAAACAAAGTGAGATGATGCCGCATGTACGCAGGGAAGATGGGGTGAAATTGCTAGATGTTTCATTTCCATTATTTACTCACTGAGTCCGATACTGAATATTGTGATTTCCTTTACAGTCGGATGTGTGACTGTATTATTATAATTTTTTGGTTGGTAAACTTTTTTCATTTTGCAGTTTCGTCATCGGAAGTGAAGGCATTGGCAAATCCAGTTACATTGGTGATCTGTACCAGTTTTAAAGGGGTTAGTTACCTCCGGCAGCTTCTATGTCGCGGTATCACCGAAAAAATTGTTGAAAGCGATAACAGTGGCGTAGCTAGGTTAAAATAATGTGTATACTTTAATTTTTTTTTTTAATTTAGTGGGTATCAGAGGCCATTTCCTGGCTGTTAGATCCTGATTATGAAATATAGTTAAAATGATCCGTAAAATTGTGCATTATTCTGTCAAAATATGAACATTTTGTCAGCCAGTAACTCCTCTTTTTTCTTTCAACATTTTCAGTACTTATCTTTGCAGTGGCGGATTTAGAAAGGGGAGGGTTCCTCGAGGTGTGGCATGAGCCTACGCAGCTGCGCTGCCCACTAGCCCACCGCCACCCTTAGGTCGAATTTGCGCTTCTGTGGCATTGCCCTCCTCCTGTGGGATGTGCGATATGTACAATTGCGGCAGACCTGATCCTGTTTTTTTTTTCTTTTTGTTTTGTTTTGTTATTGTTTTTTTTTTTCGGGATTTGAAGGATCAGAGCGACTTCTGACTTAGCAGCACCCTCAGATAATCCACAAATGATCAATTATCTGGATATGTCTTCTAATTAACAATGATCTCTTTATTTTCGAAAAAAAAGTACATGATTTAAAAATCTTTAATTCGTTGATCAAGACAAGTCTTTCCGGATTAACCAGACCATGTGTATTAAACAATCTTTATCAACTTGAAAACAGGTAACATTTAACTACAGATGTTACTTTGAAACCATAGGTTTTCTCAGAGTGCAGAGAAAACACCTACAACAATCTTGGGATGAATCAAAGATCTGAGAGATAAATTTGAAAGATTTTAATCTCTGTATGGTTCTTTCCACGTGCATTCGCAGGTTCGAAATTCATTGAGACTTCTTAATTTGACTCGAGGTCAGGTACTTGCCTTTTTTAAAATTACCCCATATACATCTACGAGTAATGTACTTGTCAGATGAGTCCCCCAATCATGGGAGTGTATATATATATATATTAGAAATAAGGTTAAATGGTCCTGTTGGTGTAATACTGACAAAGAACTTGAATGTTTAATTGATTTATATGTGCTGCAAGTCCTTGCATTCACTGTTGGATTCCGTGGTCTCTGAATAAAAATTTCAGGGCAATCACTAATCGCCCTCGTGCGAGGAAACATTTTCCGAAAAGATTTTGGCCTATACTTCTTGATCAGTTCACGAGAGGCCAGGCGTCTTTAAAAGAGAGAAAGAGGTAAAACATAAAAGTGGTGAAAACCGATGACACCTTTGAATGGGATACTCCAAATATATCTGACATAACAATTACTGGCAATGCAAAACCGAAGGCAAGCGCACAAGTATTAATAATAATTCTTGATATCTAGGGAGTTCCTTATAGTTGTAGGACCTGGCTTTTTACCCTCACTATCACAGACAATCGTTTAGTAAGGAGGTGGGGAGGGATGGCTCCCACAAGGATTGGGAGTAACCATCCATCCTCCACCTCCTGACTGCCTGTGCTCACTGTCCTGGTAGTTTTTCCCTGTTCGCTGCGTTGACCAGTCCAATACTTTAATTTGGAATCATACTGTAAACTAATGTCACTTATTTCATTGAATATTTCTAAATTAGGTATTCCAGTGTAATGTTTAATGATTTGTCACTATAAGTAAGTTCTTCAACAAACAGATCTCTAAGGAGAGTGTCTATATCGTTGATTTTTGCCTGTAGCTGTTCTTTATCAGTAAGTAGCCTAATGGTATCATCAAAGCTAATGTGTCTGGGTTCCCTCATCTTCAGTATCATCTGTAGTGGCATCATAAAAAAGTGGTCTACAGTATGTGTGTTCCGAAGCAGCACTGACCTATATTCATCATTGAAAGGGGAAATAATTCAATATTTTCATAAATATGGTACACAAAAATGTGCCACACTTATGTATAGTAGTAATATAATTTTCTTACTCACATAGGTAAATGTATCATAAAAATTCATGTGAAATATCCTTGATTTATTTTCTGTTATAATTATACATGTGTAGAAGTCAGTGGTGTAGCATGGTATGTTTTTGAGTGTAGGCAAAATGAAGTGAAGATTCAGTGAGGTGCAAAGCGCCGATCGAAAGGGGGTAGGCGCCGAAGGGGTCATCCCTTCCCGCTGGTGGGGTCAGGGACCCCCCCCCCCCGAAAAAATTAGGAAATTTGAGACAAAATAATGCAATCTGAGATCATTTTTCTTTGTATATATGCAATGTTTCGCTCTCAGATTTTCTGTCGTATAACTAGTCTGAATGTAAGAATATCATGCAGTTACAGCATTGGTATATTCCTCGAGCTATGCCACATCAAAGACCACCATAAATACTGTCTATGCTGTTAACGTTTGGTCAATAACACGTGTAATGTTCTTTTTTCTAAAGGTAAGACATACTAATACCTCCTCTCTGTGTATTAACGATTTCGAGCCCCCTGACAAAAATGGCATATGTTTTGTTGCGTTTCACCCTCGGTATTTGGAATAACTCTTTCTCAAAGACTTCCGTCGAAATTGCATTCTTGTAATTTATTTTACACTTTCTAACAATGCATGGCTGGTGCACTGTACTTTGGCAATTTTAAACAGGAAGGTTGCCATCTGGTAAGAAAGTTTGAACACTTCGGTGTTTTTTTATACCAATGCAATGCAATAATTATCAGATTATAAAATTTTAAAATCCGCACATTGCATAGGCAAAGATAGTTTATTAAATACACTTGTACAACTCTCTCTCTCTCTCTCTGTCTGTCTCAAGATTTTTATACATATTTTTCTTGCAAAATTTTTGTGGAGGATTCAAGCTTATAATTGGTCCATGGGAAAAGTTCTGGTATACAGTGAATTTCCGATCTACAGTTTCCAGCAATGGGTACGCAATCTGTCATAGACAGAATGATGGGTGACCTGTGTCAGATTTGGAGTGTTTGGGTTGGTGGTTTCCAGACCCCTTGCCTTCACTGCTATATCCGCGTATGCATGACCTATACATTTCCCCGTTGAATACTAGTAAGTGTAAACGAGTAGTCTTGACGTCCATTAAAACGGAAAATCCCTCACATCAACAAAGATATACAGGATGTGGTACCTCAGCTTACTATAAAGAAGACGTCATAAAGTGGATAGTTCATGCTGGTGATCACGTACATTGTCTATCTGTTCAGCAGAATACGCATTCAATATCCAGACGCAGAACCAGGGGTTGACACAATAGCGACGTCTGTGAAATCAGAACACATATACTTCCGAGTTTGCTGCTGATTCGTTCAGTCATTCCCGCTTACTTCTGTTATATTGTAGCGACAGGAGTGGAGAAACTTCGACTTTCGGGGGGTGTTACAGTAATGGACTTCCCCTTTTACACCAAATCCAAATTTGTCAGAGATCAGAGATTACAGTATGTTCCCGATCAGTGCTGTTGGACTCCTCTGACATTGAACCTTTCCTTCTCACGAGAGGCATGTTGCCGCAGTGGTAAAGCATCGGAGTTGCTGTGTCGGTTTTCTGGATTCGATTCCTGGATTTTGCTAATTCAAGTGTTACATATGATAAAAGTTTCTATGAGATCGGATGAGTCCGATTGGCAATAATAGCATTTATTGATGTTAGTATGACGCAGATTTCGTCATAACGTAGTATATACGTATATACGTTATGGAACGGTAAATGTTGGCGTAGATGTCGTGAGGCTGACGTTGCCATATTCCCGTAGGTTGTTCCCGTTTATACGGTATAAAAGTAGAAGTGAAGAGTAAAGTCCGATTTTACACTTTAATACGTTAACAACAATAGATACAACAATATCACAGTCGGTAAAGTCAGAAAGTATTCTGACGTCCGAACTAAATAAACGATGACCAGTCGGGTGCTGTCAGTAGCGAGTCTGACTTCCGAACTGAATACGAAAGTTTGAATTTGAATATATATACGTGGACGAAAAAATACAAATAGTTCATCCTATAGGAGCCTTAAAACAGATGACACGTATTGGCGTGGGTTCGGACCATAACATCATAATCCGATTACTTAACACTAATTGTGGTAAAAGACATCAAAAGCTTAATATAATGAAGTGTTTTTACAGTTTCTACGAATTTGTTGTTAGAGCCAAGTAGATAAAGAAAATATTTACACAACTTATTACTTTTTATGGAAAACTAACAAAAGAGTTGTAAAGCCAGAAATTCCTGACGAGAAATAAAAATGTCACACAAGATAGAAGAAACCATATTGATTAAACCATATTGATTAAGTAAAATAAATTATCATATGGAATTTGGAACAAAAGTTTTTGATAAGAATTTACAATCATTACAATAATTAGTATCTGAATAAAGAATTTTATCAAAATGTGAATTTAACATGGTGATATTAGCCAAGTTTTCCTTTATCTGTTCAAATTTTCGAATTTTTAGTCCGATTTTGTTAACCAATGGGTTACCGTGGGCTTGACGTGCACTTAGGAGAAGCTGCTTTTAGTATGGTATAACTTTCCTGCCAAACTTCTTTCTATATTAAGTAGGGAGATTTTGAGGATGTCGTATTTAAAGAAAAGGGAGGGGTCATGTGTACTTAAAAAAACCCCAACATGTTACATGTAACTGACATGAATGCGATCAATGAATTACCAGCGTGCATCTTTTTATAAATGTGGCACATCAGATTACACGTTAATATTCACATTAAATTGGTATTTCATCCCATTCTATCGATTAGATAATTAAACATGTGCCGATCTAGGGCTGTGTCAGGATCAAGGAAAGGAGGTGCACCTTCTATACACCATATTTAAGCATATGCAGATTTAAAACTGTGGAAAGCGTGTGGTCCTCGGTGCACCTTCTCTAGACCATATTCAGTATTTAGTGAAAGAATAACATTGAAATCGCATTTGAATCCGACTTTAAAAGGGAAATCTGATTACACTTATCTCGCTCTCTACTGAAACAAGTCAATAGCAAGTTTCTGCTTTTGATGAAAAGTACAAATGCATCACCGTTAACCTCGACGTGTATTTTAAAGTGCATCCCTTTAAAACTGAGAAAAATGGATTTAGCAATAAGATTTTTTTTACCCAAGTGATAATTGAATAAACATTGAAATGCAGGTAGTTTCAGTTTGCCCTTCCAATGGGGAATCCATGAGGAATCACCGAAAGTGAGAATTTACCACTGATAATATAGTAATAATGAAAATTAATGAAAGAGTTGTTTATACTCATTTATAATACTCCGTTTGATTGTGAAGGGGCTGACTGTATTCGGAAATAAAGGTCCTGAACTTCAAAGGATTAAATAATAATAATAATAATAATAATAATAATAATAATAATAATAATAATAATAATAATAATAGTGATTGATTGATTGATTGATTGATTATTGTTTTACGTCACTCCACGATTATTTCACGTATATGGTGACGGCATCTGCCAGAGATCACCAGGAGAAGGTCAGGAGACCGATATATAGTGAATTCCGAGTTTATTGTTCTTTATTTTATGTTGCTTCCCTTTGGAGGACTTTTGCGATGTGTAATAAATAGATAAATAAATGAATAAATGGATAAATAAATAAATAAATACATAATTAAACTGATCTAGAACTAAACCGGCATTTCAGTCTACATGTAGATATTACCAATATCGATAACTGATGTTTTTGTTTCGTTTCGCACCCTATATGTAGTATATATCACAGTATAAAGATACCCGTCCGTTACTTTTAACTTGCACATATACAGATAATTCGCAATCTTATTTTATAGCGAGTTTCGAAGTAGATCTACATGCATGTATTTCGTGTATGTACTGAAGCCACCGATGTTGATGATAACCTCTCTGTCGGGACAGGCATGTTGTCGAAATTTACTTTAACCTAGAATGATTTATAACATACATGTACATCAATCTGGTTAAAACCATATCTTTATTCCGCTTCTCTATTTCAGTGTCCCATATCCGCAATGGGACAAATAGAGAAGCGGAATAAAGATATGAAGAGTATATTGCGAATCAGTGCAAAAAAAAAAAAACAACATTGAGACCTGGACTTGTGATGACCCTCGGATTCTAATAGCCCACCTGTAGCAGTATCGTCCCACTGGTGAAAATAAATGTAAGAATATACAATACGTGTATCAATTTCGTACAAATTTTCGCAACATATATAATCCTTGTTAGCGCAACGATGACAGCTTGCAATATCACCTCATACTTTTGTATTACTAAGAGATGCGCTCTGAATCCAGGAAAGGCATGTAATTTACAAAGCTATTAGCCAATTCATTGTCATAATTCAAAACGCATTGTACTTTCACCAATTGTTATGACGTTTCTATGGCAATATCACTTTCTTTCTTGTCATTTGGCCTTGAGTTAGGATTAGACATATTCGAATTTGGTCGTCAGATCTTTTCTTATTTAATACCACACAAAATACTACACATGTAACATTGTAAAATGCTTTGAATGCAATTTGATTCTGCATATCAAGTTTATGTCCGATTCTTTATATAGAAATCAGTTTGTCTGACGACCCCGCCCTTGAAAGAATTGTCTTTCTCTTGGTTTTTTGGTTGCGTTGGTTGGAAGACCATACTTTAATATTCTTCTCAGCTGTCCCCAAATCATGTTAATTTATTATTATTATTATTATTATTATTATTATTATTATTATTATTATTATTACTATTATTATTATTATTATTATTATTTTTATTATCATCATCATCATCATCATCATTATCATCATCATCATCATCATCCAAAGTCTTGAGGGATTATCTAAATGCATGCGTTCCCTGACACGGAACTTGGATAATCCAAAAGACAATACACCACTGAGTCGTCAGGAGAACTCGAACCATAGGCCTATCAGTCACGAGTCAAGCACCCACCCGATTGAGGTATATGGCCTGTATTCTTGTTTTCATCTTTTTTGCCCTATTTTAAAAGTTTTGACAAAATGTGTCAATGGAGATTAAAGGTTATACTTGAAGGCGGGGTGTACATCTTTACGGCGATATATAAATATAAGCATATACATTCAATTGATGATATTAAAATGTTGGGAGAGAGAGGTACAAAAAAAAAAAAAAAAAAAGAAAGAAAGAAAGAAAGAAAGAAAGAAAAAGCCGATACTACTGATGTTTTAAAACTTCAACACATTTATTAATTTATCAATCTTTGAATATATTTTGTATCTCACAATCATATCCAAATAAATCACAATCAGCTTGAAAAATTTCTTTCAGTTTGTTTAACCTTTCGCTGTCTATTGTTGCATAAGCTTGACGTAATGCATAACGCTTTGCTTTTCGCTTGTCATATTTTGCGTTTCCTCTAGCTTGTTTTAAAGCCTTTAATAATTGTTTCTCATTCAAAACATCGCTTTGAGTTTTATCAAATGGAAGTTCCACAGCACTATGAATTAAACCTCGAATTTTCATTGTCTCCCACAGTCGTTTCAAACTCTCGTAAAAACTCAAACAACGCGAGGTATCTTTTTTGAACCAAAATAAAAAATAAACATCCTGCACAAACTGATCATTTGAAGCTTCTTCCTTGAAATCCACAAGTTTATCGCGTAATGCTTTAGCCCCGATGGTTGTCATTATTTTCATGGTGTCGTCGGAGAAATTATCAAGCTGTCCTATAAAAGAATAATTGATATGGCATGGCCTGCAATGTTCGTAAGTAGGGACAAAATGGTTATCCCTGTAGTACAGGGTCTTCTGGTTTTCGATCACAAAGGTCACGATTTCCGAGAATGTGACGTTATGGCCACAGACATTATTAGACGAATCGGGACGACGTCTGTAAGTTTTAACAATATATTCGCCCAGTGCACTCCAGTAATTTCCATTCGGAAAATATAATTTATCGATATATGCTGAAAAAAGCCTTTCATATGGATTCCGAGTAAACATGAATTTTGAGTAACTTTTCAGTATGTGTTCTCTTTCATTGGATGGTATATCGGAAAATGTAGTCACGTGGGCAAATTCGTCTCCCTGATAGGCTAAGAATGGATGGATTTGGTATGGACTTCTTTGTTCTTTGGTATCATTCAGTACCTGGAATATCACATAAGATACCTTTAAGTAACATGCATCTGCTCTATGGCCTAAGATTTATCGTAGGTAAATTCGTCTTTGGAATTTTTAAATGAATTTTTTCTTTTATATTTATAACTGTGTGTATATGTGTGCGCGTATGCGCGTGTGTGTTTCTATGTTCCCTTACAGGTTAAGCCACGCGTTGACGACATCCCCGTTTCAGCGTGTAGTATACTCGCAGCTTCAACCCTCAAACTTCCGGTAAATAAGAACTTTGCGCTACGGGTCTTTTAAAGACAAATTATTCATGCAGACTGTCATTTACAATTTGATGAGACTATAACTTGCTTTTAGTATTTTCCAATGACATCACGACATGAAAAATATTGCGGCATATTTCAGTATCGAACTCAGATCGCCTGTCCTGGATGCCAAGAGCCTAACCACTTCACCAATACCCCCTTTCTCCTCATTTACTAATGTAATTGTATTCAACAAAATGTAAATTGACCACTAGCCCTGACCACTTACGATTCTATTGACCACGTACCCTGAGCACGTACTCAAACAACTGCTATGTTAACCACTTACCCTGAAAACCCTCCTCCAGAAAGTGAGTCCAACTTTCTCTACGCCACAGTACACCACTTTAAAACGGTGATTAATATACATATGGTCTAAAAACTCTTTTTCGTTGAAGTTTCCGTGGTATCTTTCCTCGTTACCATGACAACGATGTCTTAAGTGATCTACCACTTCCGCTTGAGATAGTAGTTGTCTTCTTTTATTCTGAAAAGGATATAGTACATTTATGTGCTTACTTGACAGAAGTTTTCGTGAGACGTTCATAATGTCGTGGTATGATATCAAACTTTTTACACTAATCGTGACTATTTACTGACTGTGAATGAAGTTATACCACTCATACTTAATGTGACTAACGGCTTAAGTACCTTGGTTGACAATAAGGCGGATGCCAGGTCAGTAGCGAAGTCGGACATCCGGGTTTTTGATAACGAGCATTTAGGGTAAAGCATCGGATTTTATAATAGACAGCAATGCGTATTCCGGGAGGAATTTTGGTAAAAAGGAACGATTAAAATATTTTGTCATTCAAGCAAGTAAATTTTGAATACATCTACACATTTCCAATCGTATTTTAAAATAAAACCCCTTTAGAAATGTTGCAGAAGAACTTAAAGTTGTAGTACCGCTAACGATAAACCCCGAGTTTTACCCCAAGTGTCATGGCCAGACTCCTCTGGTATCTACATTGAGCAATAGAGAGAGTGACGTCACTCCAACTTTGAGAATGCTTCTGCATGTTTACTTATCTCACGGATGGAGTCTATGATTGCCTCATTTTTCCAATCTTGAATTGTAACTTAAAAACTTTACAGTTTAGCATCTTACCATTTTACACTGTGGATATTTCGATATGTTGTTTCAAATATTATATAGCAAGACACTTTGTGACAAAGTTTACTTTCTACATTTTCTTTTTCGAAAAGCAAGGTCTTACTATCCCTGTATGAAAAGTTTTACTTCGCAATATAATATGACAGGACAAATCGGAGTGTTGTGGTGTAATCGACAGATTTCGGCATTTTTGGTAGATTGAGACCAGACTTGATAGAGGGGAAAGACTACATACAGTGAGTAGTGAAATGTATTATATTAACTATTGAAATGTGTAATAATAATAATAATAATAATAATAATAATAATAATAATAATAATAATAATAATAATAAAAGTAGTAGTAGTAGTAGTAGTAGCAGTAGTAGTAGTAGTAGTAGTAGTAATAATAATAATAATAAAAATAATACTAGTATTAGTATTAGTAATGATAATAATAAATGCTACTACTATTACTACTACTACTGCCACAACAACAACAACAACAACTACTATACTACTAATAGTAGTAGTCGTAATAATAATAATAATAATAAAAATAATAATAATAATAATAACAATAATACTAGTAGTAGTAGTAGTAATGATAATAATAAATGCTACTACTACTACTATCACTACTAATACTGCCACAACTACTACTACTACTACTACTACTACTACTACTACTACTACTACTACTAATAATAATAATAGTAGTAGTAATTAAAAAAACCCCAAAAACAAAACAAAACAAAACAACCCCCCCAACCCCCCCACCCACCCCCCCCCCCCAAAAAAAATAAATAATAAAAAAAAAAAACACCCCCCGTAAATATAGCGACGATTTACCTTAGAAATACTCCCAGTTCTCTGTTGGTAATCTGTGAAGCAAAATCGAATAGAGGGTGATATTACAGAAAATCATGCTCATGTAACAAATGTCAAGGTAGTTTTTCATTATAATTATAATGTCGTCAGCCTGATTCATTACCTATTACAGCACACCCCTTTATACTTGCCGTTGTCTTCCTCGGTTTTTACAGATCATCGAACAGCCAACGGCGACACTCGAGACATACACATCTCGGTCGTGAGCAAAGCAATTGCAAGCTACCGATTTAATTACAATTTTAAAATGTGTTCTTGAGATGTCTGGTTTGCCGAGCACGTGGAATGAAAACACCATAAAGAATGTTCAGTACAGACGTCCTTGGTCGGTTTCCTTTAATTACAAACATTGGTCGAAACCATATGGATGAAATGATACCGATGTTGCGTTAAAAAGTAAATTTCTTAAACATAGTAAAATTGCATTTTGCTATTTGCGATGAAATTGTGATGGAAAAGTATTGTGTATAAAATCAATCAAGTTTGTTTTGAATTGAAATGCTATCTACAATCCAGAAATATGATACCACTCAACCATATCTTAAATCAATCGGATCGACTGCACTCGTGAGCAGCATAAGGCTGTGTTTTATTTTATGTGCACTATGAATCGAATAAATATTTTTTTTTAGCTGAGATAGCATGTCACAAAGCTTGATATTCGATATGTTGACATCAATGAAATCTGTTGACTAAAAAATAGAACAAAATGATATGTCCCATTTTCCATAAAGATCGAACACGCGCTTTACAAGTTCAAGTGTATCTTATTTTTATACCATCAAATAGTTGTTGATTAAAATAGATATAGAACATATATACCTTTTAATTATTTCATTAATTATTTCAGGTAGTATTGTTAATTTTAAGAATAAATTCTTTATCTGACCCTATATTTTATATGCGTGCATACCGATCGCATCAACGAGACGGACTCAGGAATTTTCGGGTAAAATACTGCCAAGAATGGTTGCAACCCTGATCCCTTGTTGTATCCGACTCTAAAGTGGTAAAGTGTGCCATCAATTTTGCCAAATTTAGATAATTTCTATTGAAAACCCTATTACTGAACTGAGTGCTACCACATAGAGGATGAATTCCCTCTTAGAGCCATATTAAACTAAAGCAAAAATTTTGAAAACATACGTGTATTAATTTAATGTACCATATGCGCTTTTCGACAACTTGTGTCTCTACAGAGATGCTCAAATCTAAACTGTGGAAATCCAATGCAGAATATAAGAGTGTAGGATACGGAAGCTCAGTTGGATTTGTGGACACTAATTTTCGAAGTACCGGTATATCATTATACAGATGTGGAGTTTTAGAATTTTTAATATAAAATCATAGTAGACTGCCATAAACGTTTCTTCTTTTGCTTATCAGTTTCCAGATGGGAATTACTACACATTTTTTTCAATTAAGAGTTAATACTTGTGCCCTCATCATTTGATTCAACTGCGCCACTGATATTAAACCCCTATACTTATGTTGTGAGGCAGTGATACTTCCTGTGCAGTGTTAATCCCCATTCATTTCAAGGTTCAGCGTAACCATAAAATTTCGGAATTCATGGAGGATGCAGCGGGTCCAACAGGAGGTTTCTAATCCTCCCAGGCATCTTATTTCAGTTGCCATTTTCAGTAAATAAATAACATTGCAGGAACATAATATTTCAACATGCATAAAGTGACATCGCGCGATAAATGTTTAAAATCAAAAGTTTAAATAATAGTTCTTTTCTTTAAGACAAGTTTAGTCATGTAAGTGATGCAGAAACATTGTACTCTAATACAAGTATGTACCTTTCGTGTGTGCCAATGAGACTTTCCATGACATATGGATACACGAAAAAGTGAGTAGTCCAATACAAATCACTAACATTTGAAGACAATGTCTGTGGTTCGGCATCATTCTAACCAGGGTCGTTTTATTCAGCATACTTAGATCATATACTAGTCAATTACGGTATAATTGTGTTCCATTTACATATTCATTTTTCTAGTGATATTGTTACTGTAAATGATTCCATCCTGAAATACGTCTTCTATGATCTCCCAGTGTCTTTGTCATACGGTTAACAAGACACCGATGTTTTTTTTTCTCTCAGTATTAAATTTTCCATTTTTTTGTACGATTTTTATGCATACATTCCTAGTTTTATCTGCTATGACAAGTCATACGTCACTGCATGCAATGAAGAATTTTCTTGGCATGAATAATTGGTACGGTTTTCCATATTTGATGCATAATTATTTCCAATTCCATAATAATTATTAAAATCCTTGCTTACGTATGTAATTTTCACAGCTATTCTCCTCCAGTAATTATGTATTTATTATTTAAAGAAAACACTGAATAAACATCACATTCAGATTCTCTGCACTGATAATAAGATGTTTAAATAGGCAAATGCTTATCAAACAATGTACTATGCTCGATGATGGCATAAACTCATCAATATGCTTCGTAACCTGCGGTGGCTAAAAGTTGCTGCAGCCGTTATGAACCCAAAGGGCATATTGAGAAATTAATATATCAATCTATGCTGTTGTCCTTTAGAATTCTTTTTATGCTAATTGTATTTTTATATTTGTAGAACACTAAAGAATTAATGGATGTGAATCATTGATAACATTGTATGTTCCAACAATAAAGGATATACATCATTATATACAGCATGTGTATTGCATATAAATAATTATGAACAGACTGAGACGAGACCAATAATCTACAAGCAAAATTACCAATTATCAATAATACATTCTTACTATCAATAAAAGAGCGCAATACAGACAATAACTGACATAGATTGTCAATACAGATGTATGATCTCTTTGTCATGATAATTGAGAAGGCAGCTTTGCTTTGTAAACTATCTGTGTATTGACCGCACTTGATATTATATTTGCATCTCAAGCTGGCATCACGGTATCTGAACATGATGTATTTAGAAAGAATTGTACGTAATGTAAAAGTTGTCAATGAACAACTCAAGGGATCACTTGGGGCGTATTGAAACATTCTCTATCATTATCCAAGAAATATCAGATTTGAAAAAAAAAACTCACTCAATTGAAATCACATTAGAGGTTACATGAATGTGTATGATATCACTGAAATGTCTGCGACATTAACAAGTACAACTTGCATATATTTTACAAAAATATGTAAACATACATAGAATTAGTGCACTCGTAATGTGCATTTGCTTTAATCTTGGAATAATAAAAATAGAGATAGTCTAAAGCATAACTGCACAATCTTTATCAACATGGAATCGTACCCTAAAATTTGACGATTTTACGATGACTAAGTCTCATTTTAATAGCTTACCTTTGCAGGAGATGACAGCAAGCGATTTTCACAGCACGTCATCGTCTGTCAACTCTCTTCACATTTTAACTTCTTCCACAGAACCACTGAAATAATTTTAATCAAACTTGAATGTGATGAAATACTCAAGATCTCGTACAAATGTTGCTGTTTTACGACCAAATCCGTCAAGGAGTATATCCAAGGCGGGACGGCATAGGTCCAAGAGGGTACACTTCATTGACTATATTCTTCTTCAAACCAGCTGCATAGATCGACACACTGAATTCATCAGGTGGATGTAGAAAAGAGAGTCTTACGACGTGTTGCTGTTTTCGGTTCAATTATAAGATCAAATTTTGACGCTGTTTTGCCTCTTTTCTGACTTAGTCATCTCCACACATTTTTGTGTCATTGTGTTATTTTATCAATGTAGTGAAACAATAAAACATTTACTTGTGATCTTTCATTGTAAGTAAAAAAAAAGAAGTAGCGAAAGGGTAAACCATATCTCGTAGTTCATGGAATAAAAGGACAATATCGTGTATAAAGTAAACTTCACATACAACGAACACGTTTATTAAGAATTCATGCTTATTACGAACCAAGATGAATTCCCCGACCTTACTGCCATGTAAAGTTATGAGAAATTTTCCGTTTTTAGCGAATTTTAATAGTACGAACTAATGCATATTGCGAACCAAACCCACTGGCCCCATGGTTAAATTTCTTCATAAATACACACTGTTGTTACGAACTGATTATCTGTGATTACTACAATTACGTGATTAGTAATAACAACTTGTTTGTCACCATAGTTCAGATTTGAGGCGATAATTGTTTGACAAACCAAAGCGCGTCTGTCTTACCCTTGATTATCTTACTTTGGAGTGGATATTTTAAGCTTGGTAATGGATCCCATCTAGGTTGGTTGGTTGGTTGATTGGTGTTTTACGTCGCTTTCAACAATATTTCAATTATATCGCGACATGGAAGCAGGTAGTTACCAACCTCTTAAACATAATGGCGCAACCAGGGAATCGAACCCGGATCGTCGGCGCCGCAAGCCAAGCGCTTAACCATTACACCACGCCTGCCCCTTCTATCCAGAAAACGCATAGCGATATCATACGAAACTACAGGTAAATACTAAATCATTGTTAGAAATGAAGAGGGATAACGGACAAAGAAGGACACTGCGACGGACTTTCGTATTTGCAAAAATACATGGAGTACAATACAAACCGTGATATGATGTTGACGTTTTTAACTGTCTTCATACATTCAAGGACTTTGTGTCAGACAAAACATCAAATACAATGACAAAGAATAAAATTAACTGACTTCTTCTGAAGATTGGATGCATTGCACAACCTTTGATTGCAGACTACAACACTCGTATGATATATTCATTGTTTATAAATGAATTCAGTATGTAAACGGTCTACCGTGTTGTTCCTTAACAAAATAAACAGGATTTGCTGCATATTTGGTTATAGCGAACTTTATTACTTCTCTCGGTAAATTTCGTAATATGCATATGGCGAACTATGCATAGTACGAACAGCTTTATTGGTCCCTAGCGATTCGCTATAAACGTGTTTTACTGTAGTGTCATATCCAGACAAATGCGAACCCCAATAAAATCGAGGTGAGACCAGGTGCCCGGGAGGAGTAAGCGTCCCCCGGTTACATGCAACACCCGTCGCAAAAATCCTGCAACAACTTTTCAAGTCGAGGAAGTAAATACATACATATACACGTATGAACACCTGAAGGAGACAAGTACACGAAGTCAAATTTTCCTATGCAAGGCATGAAATGTTGTTTAATTGAAATTCCGGCGTCGAAATACGCGTGAACAAATGTCTGTATATATACGTATTATGTCAGATCAAGTATAGTAAAAAATAAGATTGTTATTTTGTATGTTCAGGTCTCAAAATATCGGTTAACATTCTTGAAAGAGGAATCTGAAATTGAACTGGATCCCTAAATCGACCATAAAACTTCCTCAGTGACAATTTCAAACGTTCCTCAATATATCTTTGTGAGAGTAGTTTCGTGGCAAGAAGCCTCGCTCTCAGGTCGAAATCCTCGTATTTAGAGCATGCCCTGGCATAGCGTATACGTTGTGAAATGAAGATGCTGTATGCAGGAGAGGAAGGCATGTTGCTACTCAGAAGAGGGAAGTTGGTAATAATGAAATTGAATTCGTCACGTTTGTCATAGAGAGAGGTTACTAATGAATCATCGTCACTAACTGATAGTGACGATGAAAATATTTATTTAAAAGGTATTTGAAAAAGGTTCGAAATACAGAGAACCCCGTTTGTTCAAGTGGCGTGAGAATTTTGAAATTATTAATGCATGCGAAGAGTATGCAAGATGGTCCAGAAATGAGGATGTGGAACTCAACACTCTCTCCGAGTGGATGAAATTCATAGTAGAATTACTTAAAAGAAGGATATGGCGTCTTAGGCATTCTGTTAACACAAAATAGAAGTCCCTGATGTTGCCAAGGAACTCTTTGACTTCCATGTAAAATTCATCATTGTTCCTGCTGACTAAGCGGCTAACAATGTTACCTTCGTTTGCAAGGCATATCATTTCAAATGCCTGATAGAGGAAATTGAGTTACATGCAGCACCTGGAAATCCAAGGTACACACTCATAAATTTATCTGTTCCTGAAATACTGGACAATCACAAATCTGTTCTCCGGTCATTATGAATTCTGACAGACGATTCTGACCTTGATTTACTGTACATCTACTGGATTCCTAAGATGCACAAGAACCCGTACAAACAGGTCAGAGCATAGTAATTCCCTTTCCCTTAAGGTCCCATGTTATATTACCAAACTTCCGGCAATATGTACACATCTTTCTACATCTTAGCTTTAAATAACCCATATATATGAAAATATTTGTCAGACCCTCCTCTATCAGAATTTTCACAGTTTACCATAGGTTATCCACCTTAAAATCCTAGTATTATGACGTTACCTTTACCATTTATATACATTCTTGAGTGCATTGTGACCACCGAATTTGACATGTTTCCAAATAACTGCTGGGACGGGTGTTGCATGCAAAAAGAAGACGCTCACTCTCCCCGCGAATCTGATCTCACCCCGGAATGTTGTATTGTCCGGAGTTCGCAACGGTTCGTATGGGACAATTTCATAATTTAGGCTTCCCTTTTAGAAGTTGACACTAAATAAATGATCGGTCCTTCTTGGTTGTTTATTGTTTATTATCAAAACCTATTTTTGCCTTTTTATCATTATTATGTTTTGGATTTTGTTTTTTGATGTTGTGTTTTATATTTGATATAGGTCAGTTCTGGCAAGCTGGAGGGTAGCGGTGTAGATTGCGCTGGGCGCAAACACTTTTTCAGTTAAATTTTCAACAAATTCTGGTTTTTAATTAATGACTCAATATTTTATATAAAAGAAAATTTGGAACAGTCTTTTTCACATATTTTGGGTCTTTTTCTTGATTTAATAAATATACAGAGAAGAAATAAAATGTTAGTCTTGGGACCTTTATCAGAAAAAATCTATTTGAAAAGTTATTTGAAAGTGTCATGTCAAAATATATTTATTTTATTCTTATTTTCATGATTTCTTGTTCTTTATTTGATAAAGGAAGTTTCTGGCATGCTGAAGGGTCACTGTTCAAACTCCGCTAAAGCCACTTTTAATTTCATTGTACAACAAAACTGTGTGTAAATACGATAATTTCATTCATTCAGAAGAAGAAAAAACCCATGACTGTATCTCTTTCACCCATTCTTATCATTTGTAAGTCCAACACAATATTACGATCAATAGAATATATGCATATCTGCAAATCTTTCTTGGCCGTGAGTTGATTGTGAATGAGCAAACTATGCTTAGATGAGCGATATGAACCCATTTGGGCCTCTTATTTTACAATCTATTGACATATTTGTCAATAATTCTGACCAGCTCTGCTGATGATGGTTTCACAGTCGAATTTATCATAATGTATGAAGCAATAATTATGGCATGAGGGAGTCTGCTGGTGAGCGCTACCAACTTTATTCATGGACTGCTTTTAGGATGGGAAATGTATGTTCTAAGGTCTCTTTAAGCGTACTCGTACAGCGATACACAATGTGCGTGACTCAGGGCAATTGTAAGTAAGAATTGATTCGAGACCCCAGCTGTGTACATATATCTGTTTCATTATATAACATATGTAATCGGTTGGAACGAGTCACAATGAGTAAGCATCCAATAGATGTCTATTCAATAATTACTTTTTCTTGTCAATATTGATTGTTATGAATTAAGTTTTTGTCGTGTTCATATTTCACAGTTTTTGTCCAAACAGAATGTCCCATACTGTTAACACTGGAATGTTTCCCCCTTTCTTTTCAAAACACAGTGAAAAATCCTTTTCACATACATGTTAAAGAAAATATTTTAGACTATGAATTATTTTTCTATATATAAATTTATGATTATGCGTTGTATCGATGTCTATGAATATTTGTATCAAAGATAGTTACATCTGCGAATGTTTACATCTTGAAAATAAGCACATAATCTTTTATGTTTTCATTCCATTAATAAACATATTTACAGTTCAAAAGTATACATAGGATCTGACTTGATCTGATGGTTAAGCGCTCAGTTTGAGGGGCAAACGGTCTGGGTTCGATATGTCCGAAATACTATATAAAGCGACGTCAAGCACCAGTCAACCATCAAAAGTCGCTCTCAGTCTTAGTAGCATTGGCTCCTAGCAAACAGTCAATCAGCATTGTAGATAAGGTGGTGACTATAAACTGGAAAATTGTTTACTATAATGAGATTCACATAGATTAATAACAAGACATTTTCATCGGTTAGACTTTATTATACTTTGTGTTGTGACAGCATAAGATACCAAACCCAGTTATATTATGTTTCTATGACTCTATAACATAGGTGTACTCCTGGAAAACTGACGTAAAGCTAGGTAAACAGGAGGAGTAAGCCTCTCTTGTTACTCTATTTATTCATGTATTGTATGGCTCCATGGTGACTTCTGCCACATAACTGAGCCGGTAACTCCTCTTTTTTCTTTCTAGATGTATTCACCATGAATGTTCAAAACAATCAGCTGACACAATAAGTTTTCAACACTGTTAGCACAAGAGGAATAAGACTCGCATAGTAAGCCACACGGAATCAAAATTAGTGTATAATAAATAATTATAACATGTTAGAAAGAAAAGTTAAATGATATTTAGGCAAATGTCAAATAACGGTAGAGCGTTGGAAAATGTATTCTTCAGAATTTGACAACAAATGAAAATGAAATGTTTGTGTATATTTTTATTGATAATGTATATTACTTTTTATTAGTTTTATGATATTTCCCACGAAGTCTATCTATGAAAGTTTCAAGTAATTTTTGTTCTTGGCTACGTACACAAAGGGGGGGGGGTGTTGTTGATTTACAATGATTTTGGGTATAGACGTGCGACTGGAGTGGCTGACACTGTACCCATTCATATATTGAGCAAAATGTAAATATACCCATTCACATACTGACCATAGTGAAAAGCATAGCCATTCTGACCATTCATATATTATGTGATTAGAAAGATACACATTGATATATATTTGAAGGGAAAATGATACCAATTGATATATTGAGTGATCTTAAAAGTATACCCCATTCCAGCCGTACGTCTGTATGTACCTTTACATAGGAAAGTTGAATCCCCTTCCCCTTCATGGCTACGTTCTAATTCTAGCTCTTGTGACCGTCACATAACGTTGAGAAGATTCCATGGAGAACATCTTTCTCTCAAGCTGTTACCACTTCAGTATGTTGTGCTAGCAATCAGACCATTGAAACTCTCTCCACCGCTTGCTCGGAGGTACAGGATAGGAAATCACTTGCCATGTGCTTATCATTTCATAAGTTTACGAAAATGTGTTGATAGTATCTTGGCATTGCATATTACTCTATTTTAGATGTCTTCAGTTTTCTCTATTGAAGATGACATAGATATAACTCTACATGGAAGAATGGTAATCTGTATGATAGATCTAGTAAAACAAGGGACGATGTTGCTGACCAAATATTTCATCATAAGCGTGTTTCATCTAAGTCTTCCTGTTCCTGGGAAGAGGTGCCTGGTTCCATCTCCTTCTCCTCCTCCTCCTCCTCTATAGTCATAGCAGTCAATGTCTGAGTGCTGACATTTATTCCAATCTGTGGTAGCTTTAAAGCCTTTATCTCTCTCATGCATTCTTCGTGATTTTGAATCGCTACCAATCTGCAATTAGAATAATTGGGGAAAATGATGTTTTGTTTATTTTACCTATAGACAGCATGCGTACATGCCTGTTTAATTCACTGTTCAAATGTAGATAGTGAAAGTAGTAAAATGTCATTGTCACATCTAAAATTCCATAGTACCAAATTTGACATTCCTGGATCTCTTTATCTTTAATACAAGTGTCAATTCCGGCAGGTAAACTTGTGTGTTAGTAATGCCATCTGTCAACTGATTAATAATATATAATTAATTAATTAATATAATATATAATTAAGATCTTAACATAATTTTTACTATTGAGCATACAATGAAGGTTGAGGGAGTATACTCTCATAGCATCCTAAATTCAGGTATTTAACTGATTGATTAATTGGCTTTTGTTTTGCGTCACTCCATGATTATTTCACGGTGACTGCATCTAACAGAAGAAATTTATACCTTATACCTACTGACTCATCTGAAGCAGTGAGGGATCTCTTACGTGTCACGCCTACCATGACAAGGGACCCCGGTTTTTGCTGTCTCATTCGAAAGACAGGGCACCTGGGTACCCACAGCGGATGTTGAAGCCTCGTCCTTGAGATCTAAAGGCGAGCACCTCATCCATAGATCCACAACAGCTTAATATTTTTACAAATATATTGTCGAAATGGCTGAAGTCAGAATTACCAGAATATATGGAATGATGTATAAATTAATACAATACATTTATAATCAAAATTGTATAATTTTATCATAGCCCTGAATAGATACCAATGTCCTTTAAGAATCACTTCGGCGTATTGGTCTATCCGTCAAAATTTTAGTGATGATGCAATGATACGAAAGGTAGTTCAATTTTATATTTATCATACAGATGGAAAGTAATGGATAGGATATGCAAATTAATTTCGGTGTCAAGGGGTCAAGGTTAAAAGCAACCGTCGGGACCATTTGTTACATTTTCAGAACATTTGTAACATACATGCAAACACTTCTTATCATTGAATTCAGTAACACAATATAAATTATTTATTGTACCTTTGTCTCTGAATGACAAGACTGAAATGGGATCCCACAGCGACTACGAGTAAAATACCAAAAATAACAAAACCAAGTGTTGCGTACTGAAACCCTGTATCGCCTGAAAATATAATATTTTAGAATTTTAGAACTGGGAAAACATTATCCTTTATGAAAGCTTAATGAAATATTTAATATCTTCTTGGAAAATTTATATCGATATATATATATATTTTCTCATGAAATACCCGACATATTGTATTTTGTCTCTCAAAGTTACATCGTTGTACTGTGAGGTAACAATCATTGCATGGATTTCGTAATGAAAATACTCTGAAAAAGTCGTTTGTAGGGCATTTAGCCCCATCTATCATGTTAAATATAAAATTTGTTATTTTTGTATAATAAATAAAAGAGAAAACAGAAGACATTTGACAAAGCTGTATGACACAAAAATCACCAAGTACCTGCACACAAAAATGACAATAGCATAATATACACAGAACGACATTACAAAAATATTCGATTGTGCTGCGGTTAAAAAACCGACTTAGGACGGTCAATTGAAGTAACAAACGTCACTCAATTGGTGTGGTTAACCGGTTTACGGGCGCCCACCTTCCCACTCACCGCAAAAGCAGCACAATCAAAGGACACACTTTTAAAAATATATAAATAATCCTCCATATAGAGAACAAGGATCAACAGGTTTCTCATGGAGAGAGGTCATAAAAATTTATTACACACGAAACAATTATAGAATAATATGTTGCTATCAAAAATATGTAAGGAGACATCAACATAAGTAAACCGGGCTCTGCCCGTCTGTAAACGAGCTCAGATCCCTGATCAATAGGAATCCCGACTAACAGTCAGAGGGGACGAGGGTCAGTACCTTGTCTCCTCTGAAAAGGTTTGGACAAGGCCCGTCATAGAGTCCCCACCGCCCTGTTAGTCAGCGTGTAACGCTCAAGTAAATGTATGCATTGGGTTATAGGGGGGGAGCAATACAAGATCTATGATCTTAGCGATGATCGTTTAATAATTTTAGAACCAGCCGATATGAAATTATCGGAAGACACATTATACTATGCACTGATTACGACCTCTTGCTAAACCGTTCATACTGGACATGGTTTTATTATGAACTGTTTTGGTCAAATCTGATTGAGGCAACACAGTGGCCCAAATTTTTGTCTTTCCTGCGGACCACAACCACTTATTCTTCTCTATATTGTAGAACTTTGTTTCAGTTTTCTGTCAGATGTATTTTCAAAACTTCTTTTTTTCTTTTTTGATTCTCTAATTTTTATGGTTTTTACATGGTATGGCAATGTCTATCGGAAAGGCTGATTGATAATGATAAAAATAAAATTATGAAATACTTGACAAATGTTGTTTACCGTCCTTGGCAGCAGGTTCATGTACTTCATCTGAAAGTTTCTTCGCTTCTTCTTGTCCGATGTGTAATTCTTTAAGTATATAATGTTTCACGTGTAATTTTATGAGTCATTTGTATGGGTGATGCTAGTATCAACCTAAAATTTGAGGGGAAAGTTTAAGTATCAACGAGCTTCGCCCAGTTATGCAATTTTCCGTCCAAATTTACGGTTGACATCACATGACAAAATATAAAATTTATTTCTTATTATGTTATTTCACCTTTTGATGAGCCAAGACCATAAATGTCAATCAGGTCAATCAATTCATTTGAATTAGTTCTTTACACACGATCTCAGATAACGTATTGAAAATTCCCATAACTCATACAATAGAATAGATCTTTGTGCTACATGGCGGTTAGTGGTATTAGTGACATTCGTACTTTGTTAATTAGCATTTCAGTGGAAGCTTGGCTATAAATTGATATTGGTATATGCCGTCTTATAGTTCTTCAAATGGACAGATTCCATCAATATAATACAATTAAACAATGGCCCCCATTTGTTATCGTTTAAATTCTAATTCTTAAATTCTAATGACGTTGCAGAGTGGTAAGTGGAGAGACTGGTTGTACAATAAGATACACCAGGAGTCATTTGCAAATTTTAGACATTCATAGTGTTTGAAATACTTTTTACATCTCTTAGTCAAAGACACATTAGAACTCTACTAGAAGGTTACCTATTTTGATTTCTCCATATATAAATATATATGGAATTTACACAATTTGACTCTTTCTACTGGGTATATGTAACGGGTGTTGCTAGCAAGCAGGAGTTGCTCATCTCACTCCATCATAGGAGTTCAAAAAAGCTCTTAAATTAGACATTTTTCGTTATCTTCTACTTGATTTTCATTTTCATTGATTTTGTATGTCTCCTGGTTTCATGATTTTCGGACTTATGGTTTGGATTTATCCATCATCTTTACATTTCAGATGAATGTACAACAAGGCTTAAAGTGTTATTTTCTACTTGATTTTCATTTTCACTGATTTTGTATGTCCCCTGGTTTCATGATTTTCGGACCTATGGTTTGGATTTATCCATCATCTTTACATTTCAGATGAATGTACAACAAGGCTTAAAGTGTCGTAGCACTCGATTCTTATTTTATTTCGAGTCTTATTTTATTTTAATGCTTGCTTGATTACGTTGATATTGTATATGCTGTATTTAAGTTACTCAAATATTCACAAATTCTATCACTATATTAATTGTCTTGGAGAAACAGCACTCACCTCCTTTTCGTAATATTTTAAACTTCGATGACGTTGTAGCATGAAAAGTGGAGAGACTAGTCGTAAAATGGGATTTATTTAATACACCTGGAGTCGACTGAACTGTGGAAGAAAGTGTGAGAGTTGTTTTACATGGAATAAATATGCTATTTATCAATAGGTTCCAGGCATATCTATGGTACTCACACTACAAATATATAATCCCGTCTTGGTTTCCCCCTTTACGCTGGATCTTTGTTTTCATATTTACATTCACATTAACATTTTGAACCAATATCGTTGGAGTACTTCATTTATAAATGTAATCGACATTTTTAATTAAATATATAAATAGGTTTGTAATGGTAAACACATTTTTACAGAAAATTTTCGTTTTAGATAAAGTAGGTTACCATGTTGATAAGATATACACATTAAACATCATATGAACATGATACAGGATATATACACGGGAAAAGGGACATATACAGGGATAACAGGATAAAATAAGAACACTCAACACCAAGACTTTACACAAAAGAATTCGTAGTTTATCCCATTTTGTCTTCCTGAAAACTGTATTCACATCGCCTTCCCTATTTGTTCTGACTTCGCTACAGTTTTACTGTTTGCTGTATTTTCAAATGTTTTGTTTCTTGCTTCATTTTCTAATTTTCATGATTTTAAAGAGTGTACTATGCTATGAAGACTGACAAGAATAGGCGAAAAGGGTAACGGGGTTGTGTCAATCTGATTAAAACCATATCTTCATTCCGCTTCTCTATTTGTCCCATTGCGGATAAAGATTTGGCGAAACCCCGTAAGGCGTCATGTTCTGGTGAACTCTGATTTTCAGTCAATCAGTTGATCGCCTATAAATGCCTAGGAAAGTAATTAACTTCCCCAGCGTGCGTGACCTACAAGGTAGTTTTTGAACAGTGTTTGCCACATATTGCGTCACATGCACGTGCCTAGCCGAGTCACTGATTGGCTGAGGGAAAAACGGTCTCGGTGATTGAAACGTCATCAGAGTTCATCAGAACATGACCCCTTACGGGGTTTCGCCACATCTTTATCCGCAATGGGACAAATAGAGAAGCGGAATAAAGATATGGTTTTAATCAGATTGTGTGTGTGTGTGTGTGTGTGTGTGAGAATTTTCAGGACAGTTCATGTAAGCTCCCAGATTAGGTTAAGAGTATAGCATACTTAACAATTGTTGTTTCTTATCTTCTGTAGCAGGCTTAAACATGCCATCCGAAACTTGCTTAGCTTCCTCTTGTTCGATATCTAATTCTTTAAGTAGAAAAGTTATGAGGGGTGGATTTATAAAAGTTTATCGTATCAATATCTATCTTGGTCTAAAATAATCTCCATATGCCTTATGACTGAAATTCACAAAGCCCGTTGAACTTGTTCAAGATTCAGGAGATAACAGAATACTGTTGCTGTGTCAATACCATTGATATATCTGGTACAAAACGAAAAAATATACTTTGACGTTATTGTTGTGAAGCCTTGAAAGTATCCGGCAATAAATGACATTAAAATTTGAGAAAAAAACCGCCATACGCTACACAACAAACCAAATGATTGCTATCAAAATTGTTATTGGTCTCATTTAAAGAATGATAAATGTAGATAATTGTTAGTATATTTTACAGCGGGGAAAGTGGGGTGGGGTTGGGTTTGATATAAGTGTAATTACTTTTTATGTTAGGCAGCTAAGACATTTTCTTAACAGTATTAATTCAAATTCGTCACATGTGCGTAGTGTTGACGACATTTTGTGTCATTTGTATATTTTTGATATACATAGTGGTTGTTGGTAACCAGACAGGAGATGCATACACTTCATCTCTCATTACGTCTTACAACTGTATTCCAGATGATTTCGATGAATAATTTTTTGTACTACACTTCTGTTAGAGTAAATATTACCAAATATTATTGATATTATTGATATGCATGTCCTTAGAGTTACTGAGATATTCTCAATTGTATGAATGTACTATGAAAAATAATGTTTGTAAAACAAAAACGTCCTCTTCTTATTGTAATCTTTTAAATTCTGATGGTGTAGCAGAATACGTTATAGAGTGGATTCGATTAATATAGAATCTTCTGACGTGTGGACCTGTAGAGAACAATGAAAGAGGTGTTTTACATGAAATAAAATTGTAATTTATAGTTAACTTCCAGACATGTCAAGCTGGTGTGGCCTAGTGGATAAGGTGCGCGGCTCGTAATCAAGAGTTCCCGGGTTCGACTCCCGCCCTGGGCACACCGGTGTTCTGTTCTATCGGGTGAGACAGTAAAAACCGAGGTCCCGTGTCACGGTAGGCGTGGCACGTAAAAGATCCCTCACTGCTTCGGGTGGGTCGGTGGCAAAGGTCTAAATTTGTTTGCAATGCGTCAGGCAAATGCCGTCACCATATACTTGAAATAATCGTGAAGTGACGTAAAACAATAATCAATCAATAAATCAATCAATCAATCCAGACATGTCTATGAAACAGACATATCATTTACATGGCCTGCTGCGCTGTCCTAATCTACTGCGGTCCTTCGTTTTGATATTTAGCATTACGGTCAGGTCTATTCAGGTATATTATGGGAGTACTTTAATCAAAATATAGTTAACATTTTACTGAAGACAAACTGAACAAGTATTCTGAGAGTCCCCCCGGTCCCAACAAATCCATAAGGGGCTGAAAAGTATGTAAGTGGCAGCCAAAGAGTAACAAGCATTCTGAGAGTCCCCCCGGTCCCAACAAATCCATAAGGGGCTGAAAAGTATGTGAGTGGCAGCCAAAGAGTAACAAGCATTCTGAGAGTCCCCCCGGTCCCAACAAATCCATAAGGGGCTGAAAAGTATGTGAGTGGCAGCCAAAGAGTAACAAGCATTCTTAGAGTCCCCCCGGTCCCAACAAATCCATAAGGGGCTGATAAGTATGTGAGTGGCAGCCAAAGAGTAACAAGCATTCTGAGAGTCCCCCCGGTCCCAACAAATCCATAAGGGGCTGAAAAGTATGTGAGTGGCAGCCAAAGAGTAACAAGCATTCTGAGAGTCCCCCGGTCCCAACAAATCCATAAGGTGCTGAAAAGTATGTGAGTGTCAGCCAAAGAGTAACAAGCATTCTGAGAGTCCCCCGGTACCAACAAATCCATAAGGTGCTGAAAAGTATGTGAGTGGCAGCCAAAGAGTAACAATTATTCTGAGACTGAGAGTTTGAACAAGTGTTTATTAGTTAGAGCTGCTTACTTTTTCTGTCTTTTTGCTTTGACGTTTGTAATTTTGCTGGACCTTCGTGGTAAATTTCATACCGTTAAGTCAGATAGATGTCTTTCATTTGTTTTTTTTTCGATGGAGAAACTTGTTTTTCCGTCACAAAATTACAAAGTCCAAGCATTCTACATCAAACTGCCTTCAAATGTACTGAAATTTAGTGTCACAATAATTTTAAACAAAGGACTAAAACTCTTGAAAAAGTAGGTCATCCGTGACGAAAGTCGAACTTGATTCCAAGTTTCAGCTTGATATCTGTAAGCATGGCCAAGGAATTTGAGGAAAACTTATTTTGAACAAACGACAAAAACTCTAAAAAGTAGGTCAACCGTGACCAAAGTCGAACTTGATCGGTAACTCCTCATGGGGAAGCTTGCTACCAAGTTTCAGCTTGATATCTGTAACCATGGCCAAGAAAAGTCTGAAAAATCAGCTTGACACACCGAGGGATAGACTGACGGACAGGCGGTCAGAAAGACTGAAGACAGGCAGAGTGAAAACCAACTAAAGCGCCTTCCGGTTTCACCAGTGGGGGAGTGACCAACATATAAGACGTGTTCAAAACTAGATACTTATTTAATACATTCATTTGAATTGGAATTTGTCTGAATTCACGAATAACCTCAATGGGATTAATTCTGAAATGTGATCAAAATAAGTGACATTGCAGGGGGTATATTCTCCGGGATTTATCTTCAGTTTCTAAGTAATGTCTTATTTTTCGATCTTCTGTTTTTCTATGGTAATAATCTAAAGTGAGAAAATAATTCAAAATATTTCATCTATGTACGCTTTTCCGGGGAATTCAAATAGTGATATTTATATATTTACAATAATAATCAAAGTATGACGACCGAAAATTTGTGTATTATCACTTACGATAAAACCAATGTAATACCCAATAATACATTCGGAATATTTCGGACCTCTACTCATTAAAGAATTGGGCGTTATATGTAAAACCCGAAGCGGACTCGTGTAGCTGACGGACCCCATACCTTCAGTAGACGTAGTGGGGGACGCAGTGTAATTTGATGCTCTAGACAGCCTCCTTCTGACTGGCGTAGGAGTTGATGATGCTTTTTTAGAAAATGCTATTCTCTGATAGCTTAATGATGACGGTCCCAGCTTTGTATTTGTGGCATACATTGTACTTTGTTGACATATTTCCACTTTTGCTGATCTTACCGCTTGATAAAAAGATATAAATGTCTTAAGATTAAATTGATAAATAAATAAAATTAATAAATTGTATCAACGATGCTATGTATTGGGTTGCAAAACTTATATTCTATGGTAGTGTTCGTCCACCGACCCCGGTTTACAATTCTATTTATTATGACTTATACTCTTGACTTGATTTTCACTCCAAACTCAATAGCAAATATCCTGGACTCACATGAAGTAAATACTGAAAGAAAGTAGATCAATAAATAAAAGAAATAGGTGAATAGATAGATAAATAAATAAATAAATAAATAAATAAATAAATAAATAAATAAATAAAAAAAGAAACAGTTCTCCCTGAATATTAATCGTGGTATGTACGGGTTAAGTCAGCATGTCAATACTTCAGTAAAGTCGGTATTCTACTTTTCCCTTAAAATGATTCCAAAAACAATACTTAACTTGATATTTAAACTTTTACAAGGAGGCATCATGTCCGAATAATGACGAAATCTGGAGGGGTCACATAACGAAATTTACTTGTCTTCATTCAAGAAATTTTCAATTATTCTTATCAATATAGTGTATTTACCTTTCCAAGCTATTATAATTCCTTCGTAAACACTCAATCTATCTGTAGAGAAATGTATTTCCACTCTGTTGGAATCTGATAAAATATAGAATTCACGTCTTTGGAACCCACATTCGTGTAAAAGTGTCCTTCCTGTACATGAGTCCGTTATCTGTTTAAAATATAACAGTA